>JARJCM010000113.1:0-331579 GCA_029233265.1 Mycena alexandri | reverse complement strand
CTTCGGGCCTCGATGAATCAATGGTGCTCGTTTACTTGTAAACGGCTTGGCTGTGTTTTTATACTCAAAGCCCTTGGTAAGGGTCAAAGAGTCGGAGTTCGATCTGGCTTATTTTTGCCAAGTGCTTGGGCGAGACTTTCTGTTGAAAGACTCTGTGCAATTCAGACTACAAAAGTAATCTCTATTCTGGTCCCCTCGCGGTGGGCTCCAGATGAAATGTGTGCTCGGGAAACAGACCAAAATGCTACCTAATGCTAAAGACGACGAGCAGAATGCTTCGCAGGCTAAGCCTAATCCGAAGAATGGCTACACCAACTAACAACTACTAACCAAATCTAACACCTTCACACCCCTTTCAAGGTCTATATTCGCCGACGAGTTGTGATTGCTTGTCCAAGATTACACGAATGTACTTCCAAGGACGAGGACCAGAGTTCGAGAGCAAGTTTGTTTGTTTGAATTGCGTGCTTAGCACAAGTTTTGGCTCGAATAAGAGTTGAACAGAGTTCTGAACGCCTTAGTCGCAGTTTGTTAGATTTTAAAGCCTCACAGCTATGTAGCGTCCGATTCTCTTTGTCTGGGTCAAGTCTGTGTTCTCTTTGTCTGAAACTCGCTATGTCTGGTAACTTTCTTTGTCTGGAACTCGCTTTGTCTGAAACTCTCTTTGTCTGGTAACACGGTGAGGTTGTGGGTTTTATGGGTTGACTTATAGTCCGAAATCCGATTCCAAAACGAAACTTGTTATTATCAAACTAAACTCGTTATGTGAGTTAGCCTTAGTTGAACAAGCCCTAGAATTCCCCTGGTACGCGGTGCTTTATTGCTACCTGCTCTTTTAGGGAGGATCCAGTGCCTATCCTACTAATTCTACCCTCCTTTTATATCTACTCAAAACGTATTACATGTGCGCTATTATGCTACTGCGGGTATCTAGCCGAGAATTATTAAGTACAGTAGCATCAGCTCAATACAGTTGTGCAGGCTCAAACATTATCCCAACCCCTAATAAGCTATTTAGTTGCGGGACATGTTGTCAGATCGGTTCCTAATTCGATCGCCCGGTTGGTAAGCTCTTTGCCTTGAGCCTTGGGCCAGTATCTGGTAATGCCCCAGCGGTCGAAGCCTTATCCTGAGATGCTCAGAGCTCGGGCTTCTTGTGGACACCCCGAACTCCCAATTTGGTAAGTTAGTTCGCAAGTTAGACTCGCATCATCAATATCGTGCTTATTTATAAGTGACACTTGATCGGTGTATTGCCAAGACCCTTTGGCCGTTTAGCCGCCTTGGCTGGTATTGAATACCTTGTCTAAGGCATGGCCTGGTCATGTGACGAACGCGTCGCGTCTTGGTTGTAAACATTGTTCAACAATCCGAAAGGTCCGTCTAAGGAGAAACTCCCTTAGACCAATAATCAACAGAGTGTGCCTTAGCTTATCCCTTAGTAAAGTAGAACCCCAAAGTGGCTTCTGAACCAATATTCAGCCTTGCCCAAGCGGTACCCGTCGTCAATCCCTTATCCAGTATGTGCAGTTTTCTGGTAAGTGAGCCGCGAACGAGTTGCGGCTTATAGCCTTGGTATGTCTTTTGACTAACCGTGCGGGATACACGTTAGTCCTCATTTTGGATCATGTGCGCGATTAAAACACCGAAAAACGCATATTTCGGCGTGTTTCGATTCACGGCTTATCAGCGGAGACAGCGTTGAAGTGCGTCGTTCCGGCGCAGAATCGGCAAGGTCGGTACCGGACTTGTGCCCGCTGCTCGCGGCGTAAGATCAAGTGCTCATTCAACCCCAACAACACCCGACGGAGTGGCCGCGACAGCGAACGCGCGATGGGGTTGAAGAAGGCGAGCGGGAGCAAGAGACGGAGGTCCGAGAAGTCGGAGGGACACCCAGGGACGGAGTCGGAGGCGCGCCTTCGCTCTGGTCGTCGGGGCCCAGGTGACTACACGGGGGACGGGCCCCAGACCCAGCTCGGGGACCTGCATGAGGAGCTCGAGGAGCTCCGTCACGAGGTTCTTGAGATGCGGGACGGAGCAGGGGCTCTGAGGGCGCATGGTCGAGCGCGCGCCACGGGATCAGAGTGGGAGGATGAGCTCGACGGTGTGCGTGATGGCGCATCGCCGAGCGGACCACAACTCCGCGGAGGTGACCTGTCTCCGCAAGGAGCTGGGTCAAGAGCGGCGGCGGGTGCGTCGTCTCCGAACGGAGACGGCGCGACTATGCGGCCACCTCCAGGACCTTCTGGACGAGATGTTCAATGAAGGTCCCATCCGTCGCGGAGACATCGTGAAGCTCGCCGACGAGGTTTTCGGCACAACACCTGACTGGGGATGGGGTCAAAACGGGTGGTTTGGGAGTGACGAGTGGACGAGCGACGAGATGGTGGAGGACAAGGTGGGGACTCCGGGTGCGGAGGATGTCGGGGCGACAGCGTCGAGTCTGGGTGGGCCCAGAGAGGCCACTTGGACTCCTGAAGCGACACCGCGTCTTAATGAGCATGCACGGAGTGGGGACGACAGACAGGGTGCCCTGGGGCCCGTTCCGCAGGAACGCGGGACTCCGGAGAGGGCTCTGGGGGATGGTGTGCCACAGCGCACGGTGACACCATCCACTGTCGTCGAGATGGACCTGGATGCGCCGAGTAGTCCGGGTCCGAGGGTGGAAAGCGGAGCGGAGGAGCCAGGGGCTCCAGGGTACCAGACGTGGAACCGGTGGTGGTGGCCACGGAGGCCAGCCAGCCGGTGGCGAGTGGAAGTCGGAACTGGCCGGGGCTCGACATCGGCGACCGGTACTGCCGCATCCGTCTGACGGAAGAGGTCAACGAGACGGAGACGGAGGGGAAGCCGAGGGTGAAGGAGGAGGAGACCGAGGCCCAGTTGGCGTCTCGGGTCTCGACCATCGTCGTTCCGGTGATTGAGGACCTGCATATCTCCCGTGTGCAGCTCCGTGTTGCGAACGGAGTGCCGTTGGTCGATTCGGCGGGGAACCCGATCACCGGGGAGGTGATCGAGTTGGACTTGGATTCGAACTGAGCGTATATACTGATTGTTTTCTTGGTTTTTCTCGATTTTTTAGTGCTTGTAGATGTGTATATAGGGGTTTGAATGTGAAATGTATCGGTCCGGCGGCATTGGAGTGAGACGGAGTGAGGCGGAATGAACCGCAACGAGCTCCGACGGACTCGGAGTGACCGGAACGAGTGATAAGTTGAATGGAAATCCGGAAAGTTGTGAGAACCAGATTAGCAATGGCCTAATTGGTCCAACGTCGGAGGACATCCTTGGTCAGGAATGGGACGCGTTTTAGCGCAGCACATTGGCTCCTATGACTTCGGAACGAGTTCTGATGAAGCGGAGTGCAACGTCCATGTTGATGTCGATTCGTGCGATAATTAGCTGTCCAATGGAGTCGTCTGACATGTTTATCGTACTGAATTATGGTCGATGATGTTGACTTGAAACCGGATAAGCCACAAGTAGGTGAATTGTTGGAGCTCCGAAGACGTGGGACAGCATATTCGGAGTCGGAGACAACTCAGGCACAGATTCTGGAAGAGAATATGATAGGCAATGGTTCCGGAGTTCGGTAGGAGTAGCTCCAAGGATGAATCTCGCTCACGGAGCTCCGTCTGAACTCTACGGTGCCAAATAATTGTATGCCAGATGATGCCGAAAATAGAATAGAAGTCGGCTGGAATGGATGGATGGACGAACAACATGTATGCACGAAGTCGTGATCAAGGCGCTAGTGAGGACATGGGATTCGACTGCTTGGAACATGTTGTGATCCGATAGAACTGGAAGATGTATTCGTGGTGTATCTCACATAATAGTCGTATGTGAGCCTTGATAGGTCCTTGCAGGGTCCAAAGCGTTCTGAGATGAACCGGAGGCCAGCGGAGGTCGACACAGGGGCTTCGGTGGGAGTTGAGTCGTTAGACGTTCCCGGTGAGCTCTTATCCGAGATGACACACGGTACAGATCGGAGTGTACGGAGTACGCAGATGGACGCTAGGCAGACATATTGGATACAGTATTATCGTTCTGTGAGTTCCGTGTTGCTCAATCGGCATCCGGATGATGATCTGTCAATCCAGAGCGGAGAGTACGGGTTGAATATGTTGCGAGGCGAGTCGATGTCACGCGCGGATGTGTGTCGTGATGGATAGGAGAGTCCGGAGATAGAACTCGATCCTTGGAAGAGTCCGGTGATAGAACTCATTCCGTATACGACTGGACAGATGGATAGTCGATTCTGGTGTGATGGAATGGACTAGTGGAATTTGTAGGGTTTTTCAGCGAGGTAATGGCTGTTTGAGCAATTCCTGCTGGAGAAAATGGGAATTTTGATGATTTTGATGAATAGTTGTATGGTGTATCCCCCTCTTAGGGTAATTTGCCCACAGACTACACATAGCTCTGATTTCCCTAACAACTCGATTGTGGGACCAGATTTTGCCACGGGGCGAAGGAAGAAGGCCGTGCAGACCTCGGGGAATGCTCAGAGAGCGGACACCAGGAAGCACAGATCTTCCGTCGTGGTCCAGGAAGGTTGGAGCAAGGGACTCAAGCTCCTAACACGGTCCGGGACATAAGGTTGTTGTGTGACGAAGTCCGAAGAGGGTGGCGTTCCGACGGAACACGACCCAGGGTATCCACCAACGATGGAAGTCCGAAGGTGGAAGAGTGGTTAGGAGGTGAGAACACGGCGTAGGAGACAACGTGTCTCAGCTCCGGGGATACCAGGTCAAAGAGTCGTTTGTTGATTCCAAAGGTCGAAAGAACACAGCCTGGAGAACACGCCAGGGGTTCCAAGACCAAGTGTTGAGATCCGGAACGACCGGAGCGATTCAGCGGAGAAGTGAAGTCGAAACGGAGGCTCGGTGGAACTTGGAAGTGATGTGGGTTAGACATTTTCCGTTGAGCTCTTACCCGCTTTGTCGAGGAACGTGAGTCCGATGAATAACATCCGAGCGAGGCGGAAAAGGACCGGAGTGAACGCGGAGGTATCGAAGTACTCGAGACGAGGGCTTGGCGGGAATGATGTGGATTAGACATTTCCCTATAAGCTCTTACACGCCAATCGAGGGTCGAAAGCTCCACGAGTTGTAGAACAATCAACGTGGTATGGGATGAACTGGGGATAGGGAGGTATGACAACCGGACATGGTCCAGCGCCATGGGGAGTGAAGCGGAGTGCTTCGGGGTACTGCCGGAGATTGAGAGAAGGGGCCAGTCTTCATAACGACGATCCGGAGTGGTGTTCACTCGAAGGACGGGGCGTAAACCAAGGTCCCTGAACGAGCCTAGGAATGTCCCGAAGGACGGGGAATGTTCCGAAGAACTGCTGGCAGGTCCGGAGCGATGCCGGAGTGCGAGCGATTGAGACCTAAAGCCTCAGAGGAACGTTCCGAAGAACGAGTGTTGGCACAAGGCCCGAGAAACGCAAGGGGAGTGAACCGGAGCGTTATTTGGTGAAGGTGTCAGAATTGGGTGGTGTAGACGTAGACGTCCGTCCATAGTTGGAACAACCACAGCAATATCCAGCTTAATTGCCAGTCGTACGCACACTTGAAACCCAGAGAATACTGTTCAGATTAGTTTTGGTGCTACTTCGGTCGCTCAACGGAGCAAAGTGAAGTGCTGCCAAGGTTCCAGGATCCAGATCAAAGAAGAGTCGAGAAGACGTTGACACAGTTTCCATGGCAGATAGCCATATCGGAATGACAACACCAAGTTGGATGGAGACAGATAGACTGCCGATTAATGAAGTTGAGAATTGCCGAAGATACCGGAGTGAACCAAAGCTCAGCCGGATTTCCCGCCCTAGATGAACTCCGGAGCGACGCGGAGTTGCGGACGGAGTTGCGGAGTGCTATTTGTCGTTAAAATCAAAGGTCCGAAGGTCCGGAGACCTGACCGGAGGAATATCCGCTGCTGCTGATGACCTTGTACAGCGGAGCCGATGAGGATCCGCAGTGATCAGCAACGGTACGCACTAGACGAGGGCAACCGCTGATGTGGTGAAGCGGAGAACCACAATACCGGCAGAGGTCCAACTCTCGACGTCTCAGAGCTTCGCTCTTGCGGAGACGTCCCGCACGACTGCCTTCCTGGACGAATCTCCATCGGCGAGCACAGTCAGCCCAATTCCCTTGCTCCGGAGTCGTGCTCCCCGCCAGAAGTACCGCCTGCCAGTGTTTGGCGTCGAGCCGAATCACTAGTGAGTGGAGTCCGGCGTAGCTGGACGGATACGTGATGAGATCGTCGAGCTGCATGGTGATACGGAGTGGAAGCGCGGAGTAGAGAGCGTGGGTGACTGCGGAGTCATTCCAGGCCATGAACGGAGTGAGAGCCTCAAACTCCTTGAGGAATGGCCCAATCGGATCTCCGTGTTTCATCCAGAGGCGTCGTAGTTTGTAGTCCGCGTCAGTGTGACGACTCCGACGTCCGAACACATCCAGGAATTCCCCGATGAACGTGGAAAAGTTTCCATGCCAGGAAAACTCCTCAACACAGCCCGATTCGTTGAAAAGATCAGCTGCCTGCCCCTTTAGGAAGTGGAGCATGAAGGTGATCTTATCATCGTCCGAGGTGTATGTCCGAGGATGCCCGGCAAAGTGTGCAAAGCACTGCGTGATGAACAAATCGATTTTCAACGGATTGGTGCCATCGAAAAATTCCGGGTACGGGATGTGAACTGGTCTGAGGTCATGGTAAGAGGCCTGGGAACCAGGGACTGGTGGTTGAGGTGGAGAATGGATGGGCGAGCAATACTGATTGATGTGCTGATATTCGCGGTCCGAGGCACTTGGAGTAGGCGCGGGCTCAGATGGAGTGGGTGCAATGGATTCCGGAAGGGTGGATGGATCATTGAATGACGGGATCCAGGTGCCCGAGGAGGCCAGCTCTTCCCGAGCAGACTGCCGGTCCCCGAAGATCAACTCGGAGTCGGATCTCGATGGAGAGGGCGGTGCCGGAGAAGTATAAGTGGTGAAGCTGGTGCGGAGAGACCCAGTTTCCGGAGGACCAAGCGGAGTGGTAATCACTGAGATGGGGTAGTGACTAGCATCTGTAGTGACGAGATCAGAGGAGCACTTATCGTCGGTAGGCTTGGAGTTGATTTGTGCGGAGGAGTACACCTCGGTCCTGCGCCGCATATGTCGGAAAAAAATTAAATTGCTCGTAATGGCTCCAGATATGTTGGGTGCTGTTGCAAGGTCATTAGGTTTTAGGCGGCTTGTAACACACATGTTAGGTTCTTAAGACCAGTCTCAAGCCACGCTGTGGCTCTCAAGCTGTCTCAAGGCCATTTGGGTCAAATGGTCTTGTAACTGATCTCAAGGCGTCTCAAGGTGTTTGGAGCACGCACTGCTATACTTAGCCGGCGCTGCAGGCAACGTTGCATACCCTTCGTATCCCCAGTCATGAGCACATAAGAAAGAATGTATTGCACGATGTAGATAAATATACATAGTATACTAGACGAAAGACCCGCGCGCAGCACCCTGCACACGGCTTGCGCCCACGATGCGGCAATACAGACTTGAGAGAAAGAGGAATTAGTTGCCGCAGCGTTGAGATGTAACACACATAAGTAACTTACCTTCTAAGGATGATCCGGCGCAGACGCTGCAGTAGATGACTACAAATTAGTAGTCGTAGTAGACTTAGATATAACTCGATGCACCAGGTAATATCTGAGCTTGATGGAGGCGGAGTTTGAGATTTGAAGGAAAGATGGATCAGAGATGAGTCAGTGGGTGCAGGAGAAGCCGTCTGAGAGTTGCACACCGCTGGGGAACCCACTATAACTATTCAACTTGGCGTTGTGAGGCTTGTGTTCGCGCTGCACTTCTCACACCGCCTCATGGCCTGTCTGGACGAGACGCGACGGCTCGGAATTCCCACTCACTCAAGATTCGCCCAATTAGGAAACGACCTTGCCTCATTCGGATCTACTTCCAACAACTCATTACTCAACGATCCCAGTGTTTACGACAACTCGTACGAGCACCGAACCCGGCCAGGATGGCAACCAGACACGCCAGGCACACTCGGGCTTCGCGGGGAGACCTGACCACGCGCACCGTTGCGACTTACGAACTTGCGCCATTTCCGAGCCCCCATACAACGTTACAAACAACTCTTGAGCGACCTTCGACGGCAGGATAGCCATGTCTGCGACCAAACGACCATTCCCCCACGTCCTATCCACCATTATAACCTGTTCCACCACATTCCGACGACTCAGAACATCGCGAATCCCTTACGAATACTCGGAAACGGCGCTATTTCGGAATTTCAACACCTCTGAGTGCTCGTGAAGCTCAACGTCCGCGAATATCGGCAGTCTGGGAGCTCAGAAATGCCACGGAAGGTCGAAAGAGGCTCGAGGAGCATGTGGAACGAGGCTGTGGACGCCGACGGGACGGACAACGTGACTGGCTTGGAAAAGGTATAAAAGGTGTCGGACGAATCGAGGGTAGTCAGTCAATTACTTGTGGACTTTCGGATTCAGTTCCCAGTCAGCTACCACAAGGAGACAGTTCCAGTCGAGGACTCTAGTCCAACGCTGAGTTCTTTCCCTGACCTTGTACCTTTATCCCCCAATTACATCCTCGAGTTGACCACCAACGCGCTTGCTCGTCACCACCGCCAAGGGACATCGTCTCAAGGATTTGCCTTTCATTTATACACCCGAGAATACTGACTACAGGTTACCGGACACCACCAACGTCCCTTCCAAGCGCTCGTAAACCGCCTTCAGCCCGTCCCGAGCACTCGGGTCTCGCACACACACACACGCCTTTGACCTTCGACCAACACACACACTCGGATCCAACAAGGCAGACCACCTACAGCCTCACGTCCTATTAGGAACCAACTTTAAAGAGCCCTAGAGGACGAACCAGCCACTTTGTGATCCCAAATATTCCCCTAGTGGCACCGCGGTCCTTATCACAGCGTCGTCTGCAGAATCGTAGGTTGAATGTAAGATCGTTTGCCGTGTGAACCCGTTCTGCAGCAAGCAAGAGGATGGGGAGAGGTGGTTGGGATGTTGGTGGTGGCAGGGTGAAAGGAAGAGAGGTGGAGTCACGCCGTCACCAACCGCCAGCTATATAGAGCAAGTGATGACATCAGTTTGCTCCACAAATCCACTTCTCTCCACTTTGCTCGCCAGCCCGCCCGATGCCCGTTCAAACCGGGCACTACGCACGTCCTATGCACGTCTCCCATCGAAGAACCCCACCGCCGGTGTCGTCCCATCTGGGTCATTCAAACTCGATACGTGTCTGCCGCCTCCAAGATTGGAGCATGCTATCTCCCGAATATTTGCCTCTCCACCATTGAATGGAATTTCGCGGATGTGAACACTCGCACTGGCGGAGACATCAAAATGTGTTAACGGTTATACATGTTTTCGAACCAACCCAGAACGAGGGTTTAAATCCTACCTACATCAAGCCCACCGCGTCATGCCACAGTGCGCAGGTGGCAACTCACATCATCTCGGACACCTCACCGAACTACGCTCCAGAGCACCGTGAGTTTACCTGCGGGAGAGTTTACACGTAGTGTGTTTAAGTAGCCAGCACAAACCAAATTTATTTTATTTGTGATTCATGCTACGCTACAAGAGCGTGTCACCATGTATGGCAGTAAAGTGTAAGGGAAGAATTGCAACTTTAGTACCCCTGTCTCGAGTTCTGGCACACAACAAATGAACCTGCTGTGAGCCGCCTCAAGGCCTCTCAAGCCGAGCCTACCTTGCCTCAGCTTGGGACCACTTGGGAGTCACCCACTGGACTTGAGACGGCTTGAGAGAACTTGAAAGTCATGGCTGAGGGGCTTGCAACCGCTCACAAGCCGTCTCAAGGTCTCAAGCTGATTCAATCCGTTGCAAGTATAAAATTTTCACTAAGGCCCTCACCATTAAACTGGCCCAAGCTGCCCCCGACCTCATTCACCCAGCGCAGGCGGGATTTATTCAGGGCCACCATATCTACGACCAAGTATGGCTCGTTTGTTATATCCGAGTCGTCCAGGAGATGGTACGGAGGGATATAGGGCCAGTCGAACTAACAACAGATATTTTAAGCGGAGCGGTGGGCCGGACAGAACGGAACCGGAGTCCAGAGTCAGAGCTGGTGAAAGGCGGACTGGATGACACTACGCCACAGAGGGGATAATTGGGCGAACATTACTGCAGGATATCGTCGGAGGGAGAGAGATGATAGAAGCGGAGCTCCAGCGGAGTGTCGGAGCGGAACGACCAGACTACTTCACAAGGAACGGGGTGAAGCAATGTTTATCATAAAACTGAAGTACAGGAGGATGTAGTACAAGATTAAATACTAGAGCTCCTTATTGTAATAGGTAAAGGAGATATGTTAGAAACCATGCGGACATAACAATAAAGGTAAGTCCGAAAGGGGAAGAATAAGTCAGGTGACAAAAGGGACGATGTTGAAACAATAAGTAAGAAGTCGGAGGACTTAGGATAATAAAGAATGTGTGGGATGGCATCTTGCCATGGTGTCAGATGGTGGGAGTTCATTCCGATGTTTTGTCAGAGCTCCGATTGCTCCGTTACTCCGGCGGTCCGATGCGCTCCGGGAGGACGGAGTGCGATCGGAGCCGGAGGGACCGATCAGAGTAGTTTGTCGGAGGTCATGGTGCATGGATATAACACTTGCGGAAGCCACAGAGCAGAATGGGATCATTGTAATGCTCAACCAGGAAAAAGCTTATGATAAAATCCAACATGACTACCTGTGGAAGTCAATGCGAGCCTTTTGAATCCCAGAGGAATTCATCGACACGGTGAAAGCTCTCTATAGTGATGCATACACGACTGTAATCATAAACAGTGTAAAAAGTGAAAAACCTTTCAAGGTAATCCGAGGGGTCCGCCAAGGAGACCCGCTTTCCTGCCTCCTATTTGACCTGGCTATAGAACCGCTTGCTGAGGCTCTGAGACAATCAGGGCTGCACAGATTCAAACTAAAGGAAGTCGAAGACAGATTGATTGCGACCCTCTTCGCGGATGACACGGTAGTCTATCTTGCAGCGCAGGACAACTCCAAGTCCCTCTTGAATATTCTGGATGAATGGTGCACTGCATCAGGGGCAAAGTTCAACATCGAGAAAACGGAGATCATACCAATAGCCACACCGGACCATCGTGACAGAGTCCGAAACTCGAGATGCGTAAATGGGGCCGATGGCACTAAAATCCCGGATCATATTAAAATCGCGAAAGAGAAAGAACCCATACGAACACTTGGGGCGTGGGTCGGAAACAATGTCGACCAGGTTGCAATGTGGACCCGAACACTTGAGAAAATTGATGACGCTTTGAACCGCTGGGACCAGGGCCACCTGACTATGGAGGGCCGCAGACTTATTATAATGATGTGTGGGAGGAATGACACAATACCTTGCCAAAGTCCAGGGTATGCCGCCCAGTGTTGAAACCAAGCTCGAAAGACGAATCCAAAACTTCCTGTGGGACGATAAGAAAACAGTCCTAATAAATAAGGAGACAGTATATGCGCCAATTGAAATGGGGGCTCAAAACCTCCTCGACATCATTGCACGCAATAAAGCCATAACCACAACGTGGCTCAAATCCTTCCTAGACTTCGGACCATCCCGACCACTTTGGGCATTCGCCACTGACGAATATATGGCACTAAACCTTATAGGGACAGACAACAAGGTAGTAGATGCGACGCTACGCCCCTCAGTCTTCCTCCAAGCATGGGAGTCAAAACAAATTTTGAAACCTAAAGAGCTCTCCGAGATGATGAAAGTCGCTCGACGCCGCGGCGTGAGCATGGACAGTTTGGCCTTGTCGCGAGAAGTAATGCGGGAAGCGACAATATGGTGCCACATTAAATCGACCGCAAATCGCGGCCTGTTTAACCGGGGCACCCAAATTACCTGCCTGAAAGCAAACCACAAAGTTAAGACGGTGGGGGATGCAGAAATCCTGGCAAGACGACGCACCTCCCCGGGCCACAGAAACAGTACAACTGTACATGCAACACATGTGAGGAAACTACAACAGAATCTCTGGGCTGTACCAATCCGCACCGATGCTACTGCAAGGCAGAGGAGCTACTGAACTCACTGGAAGACAAGCGGAACCCCCTCCACCCCCAGCCAGAGGATTATGAAGATACACCCGGCCCTGCCCCGAACCTCAGCGAAAAGGAGGTCATGTTTGACCCCGAAATCACGACGAAAGGGAACCTCGGCGACACGTTCCGGATCTTTACAGAAAAATTGAAGAGTGGTTCCTCTCCACCGGATACCAGGATGGACCCTGAACCCGACGAGGAGCAAATAACTGTCTACACGCACGGTTCAGCAACTAACAACAGGAAGGCAAACGCGAGGGCCGGAGCTGGGGCATACTACGCACCTGGGGATAACCAAAACATGGCTATCCGAGTGCCCGAGGAACTGCTACCATCAAACCAAACCACTGAGATTATCGCAGTCAAAGAAACGATCGAGTCAAACCCGAACGACGTCCCCCTTAAAATCATAAGTGACTCGAGATATGTTCTCGAAGGACTCACCAAAAACCTCCGCAAATGGGAGGACAAAGGCTTCTACGGAACGAAAAACGGCCACCTTATTAGGGCAACCGTTGCAAGGCTGCGTGAACGCAAGGCGCCCACCATCCTAGAATGGGTCAAAGGCCACTCAGGAGTGGAAGGCAACGAAGCAGCTGACTGCCTCGCTGATGCAGGGCCACAGAAGGACGAAGCCCCGCTCATTGACACAAGCATCCCAGATGCCCTGCTACTTCCCGGGGCCAAACTCACGATAATTACACAGTCCCGTGCGTATAAGATAATACGTGCCCTGAAAATGGAACGGCCCAAAGTCCAGGAGCTAATCGACAGAAGGGATACCACAAAGAACATGGTCTACGCCCAGGATGCAGCTGACCATGAAGGAAATGTGCCCACTGAGGCGCAGATCTGAAAATCAGTACACCATAAAGACTTTTCAAAGAACATACGGGTCTTCCTCTGGAAAGTAATTCACGAGGGATTCATCCTCGGCGACAAGTGGAAAAATTTTAATGGCTACGAAGAGCGCAGTGAATGCAAACACTGCAAAGTTCCAGAAGGTATGAATCACATACTCACAGAATGTGGAGCGCCAGGGCAGAAAGAGGTTTGGAGCCTCGTTGACGACCTTTGGAGTCGAAGAACCAACACAGCATTCAACCCGTTAATGGGAAAGATCATGGCCTGTGGACTAACCAAGAAAGGCACTACCCCGGGTAAAACTGACGCGGGAACGACTAGGCTGTACCGGATCCTCGTATCAGAGTCTGCCTACCTAATCTGGCTCCTACGAAACGAACGAGTAATCAATGGATGCCCACAAACTGAAAGTGAAATCACAAACCGTTGGGCGCACAGACTAAATGTCCGAATATCCATGGACTGCCTAATAGGGGCAGTCAGAGTAGACGATTAACCCACGATTCATGCCAACGATTCATCAACGATTCTCGAATTAATAAATCGTGGGAGAATCGTCGAAAATCGTGAATCGCATCGAATCGGTGAATCGCCTCCCGAGGTGATTTACTGACGATTCACGATTCACGATCCCTTCATTTTGTTAAGTGGACTTATCTTTGTGACTCTCTTAAGCACTTATTCATAGATTTAGTTGTGCCCTTCATTCCCACTTGCTCCGGCCTGTTGCAAGTGAGAAAATGGATGTTAGAACACTCCCCAATTTTAACAAAGGTAAGGAGACCATAATTGAGACTGAGGCCATTACTGCAGGCATGAGCAAGGTGTAAGGGAGATTGCAACTTAGGGCAGGCAATATTCGATGAATCGTTCTTGAAAATCGGCTCAGAATCGCGATTGAGCCAGAGCGGTCAAAATTGAGCCCGATTCTCCCACGATTCAGCGCGATTCTAGGCCTTTTTTAATCCCAGAATCACATTTTAATCGGCCTTGAATCAATGCGTGAATCGCGGGTTAATCGTCTACTCTGACTGTCCCTGATGACAGACAAGTCAAAATATGGCAAAGAAATCAATTAGAAATCCACTGGTACTCAGCACCTGGACAAAGGTTATACAAGACGAAGACAGACTCCCGCCAGATTGGACGAAGGAGACCGGGGTTATAGTGGGTATCGGCTAAGGGTAAGGCTCCAACCATTTAGTTTTAGTTTAGACTTGAGCCTAAATCAAATGGAAACAGTAATTAAATGTTTATAAACCGTTTAAACAGTTTATAAAGGGTTCTTTTTTAGGGGCACAAAATATAAGGTATATTGGCGCCACCAGCAGCAGAATCAATACCCAAGATATCCAGCCTCAATCCGCATTTTCAGTATGGGCTTCGCCTCTGCCTTGGTCTTCATGGGGCCCCCGATCTAGCTGACAACAAGCAGTTCCCTGGGCATATGATCAGGGCGACTCAGAGGGATTTCCCACGGTTGAACCTAGTGTCGAAGTATGTCATTTTCCTCATTGAGTCGGATTGTCGACAGGGCTCACTATTTTGAGAGTGCAGAACAATCGGACTGTCCCTCGTATTCGAGTATGTGTCTGCGAGGGAAAACCATCACATGTTCCTATTCGGGGCTCCTCCGATTCTCGAAGAATTGGTTGAGTGTGGACACTGCTGGTTAGTATGTATTGTAAGATAATTACAAGAGGCAGAGGAGAGCATTTAAATCCCCATGCATCGGCTGCTTGAACGTGAGATGGCCTCCCACGACACCTGCCGAGGCATGCCGTTGATGCGATGGGGTGCTGCATAGAGTGTGCCACTTCTCGCAACAAATGTGCCACATCCAGCGAAGGTGTGTCGCAATCTGAGCCTTATGTGCAACACTTATTTACTGTCTGCATCGATTCAATTCCAAGTTTAACCGCTTTTAATACCTAGCTGAGAATAGACACACAAAACAACCGTTTAACCGTGTATTAATCGTTTGTTTATCGTTTAGAGGCTCCGGTAAATTAAATGAAAATATACAGTCGTTAACCGGGAAGCGCAACTTTTAGTTTGCGCCGCCTATATGTCGTCCATTTCTAGACCAAATTATGCGCTCCAAAGGGCCAAGTGACTCATAAGGTTATGAATTCCAACCTCCAATTTACTTCTCGGGGTTTGAGCACTTGACGGGCCCATACGGCGTCGATCTTTCCGGGAGGCCAAATTTGGCCAAATAACGTGGAAGCGCAACAAGTTATGGTCAATCGTTGATGCCAATGCAGTACATATTTTCAGCCAAGAAAATTCATGAGCATTGTCACCAACCCCACAAACATCTTAACTCACTCAGAGTTGTATATTTCTGGCTTCTAGCACTCGGGCGCCATCACCGCAATTGGTGCTTGTTAGATGGTCAATTTTACATGGCTCGTTATGGAGCTATACTTGGATTGCTTGGCTAGATATTTTTTATGCCATGTGATATGATGCCCTACCACGTCCTCGGGAGTTTTTAGCCCAGCGGCACCACCAGGTGGTGTCAAAGGACTTGAAAAACCTTGAAATTTGACCATTTTCCCCGTATTTGCTCAATAAAACTCGTATTTCTGGGTCATCGCAAATGTTTTGACCCTCGGGATGTGTCCTATCGTGCTCAGCGACCTCAAAAACAGGGGTGTACGGTCCGAGGACGGTCCAGCCGTGCTTGTAAGCTGTTTGTTTGGCGATGTTGCGCTACGTGGTGTTGTTGCGCTTCCCGGTTAACGACTGTATATGGTTTTATCCGTTTAAAACGTTTATAAACGGAAACAGTTGGAGCCTTAGCTAAGGGGGTGATGAAGGATCGGGCGACCGATCCGGAGTCCTCGCGGCCCGAGTCCCACACGAGCGTCATTGACGCGCTAGTGCCTAATGCATTTCCCTGGGTGGTGTCAGGCGAGGTTGAAAGAATGTGGTCCTCGCCGCCTCTAACAGCAGTGTCTTGAGCAGTGTGGTAAATTTGAGGGACGATTTGATCGTATTTCTGCGGGATCCGTTTCGACGGTGATGGAAAAGTACTAGATGTATTACCTTCAATGCCATATAACATGGAAGCGTGGCGGCCGGAAACACCCGACCGTTATTGATGCATCGGGCATACTTACTTCTGATTGCCGCCACCTCCTTCCCACACCACCATCCGGCGTTTCGTTTTTTCCTTTGTCTCCTGCGGTTCAAACTCAACCGGACCATCCGAGTCAGCCTTGCCTAAAAAACTGAGGGGTCTCTATACACCCTTACTCACGGCCACCCTGCCCGACCTACTATCCGCTCACGCTGCTGGCCTGTAGTACTAAAGCCTGATAGGCACCACTTCAATCCCCTCCTCTTCTTCAAAACTTGAAGCTGGAAGCTAAGTTAACATCTCCTTCTGCTAGACTGCCGTAACATCCGATAAACCATCTCCGCCTTAAAACCATTCATCTCCCATGAAAGAACTCGACAGGAGCCCTCCGGTGACCGCGCTGGCTTGGAAATCTTGTTGACGGTGTTGGCAGTCTGTTCTCTTCAAAAAAAGGTCGATCGAGGTCAAGTAACAATCCACTTTACATCCTTCAACCCAGAAGCTCACATCCGGAGATGTCCATGACTCGAGACAGAATATCAGTCAGGGTTCAACGCCCAACGTCCAGCGTCCAGTCTGTCAGCGAAACCCTCCGATCACGACGGCTACTCGCACTACAAATATCTGGACACGAAAGAAGACTGACGTTTCCTAACCTTGGTCCCCCCAAATGTTTGCATCCCAACTTGCCACTGTGTTTGTGCTGGCTCAGCTGGTCCTCTCTCAAACGGTAAGGTCGTTTTCATTCCGAGCATATTTATCGTTGAACCCATGTGAAACAGCCGGTTTTTCAGTACAAAGAATGGGTGTCGATCGGGTGCCAAGGGTCAGTCCCGCTTGCGATTGAATCTATCCGGCAACTCTGAGTGGCTTGGTGCTTAGAGACAGTGCAACCGCGCGCGCGTTGCACCACCTCGTCACCGGCTTCTCAGCCAACATGACCGTAGAGATATGTCTCGATGCGTGCGCCGCGGCCGGATTTCCCCTCGGCGGGCTTGAATTTGGGCATGAATGCTGTGCGTCCGAGTCTATGTGCCACGCTCACATTGCTTATAATTCTCCCAGTCTGTGGGAACACACTCCTTTACGTGTACCCACAGCGGGACGAAAACTGCTTCCTGCCGTGCGTGGGAAACGCGTCAGAACTGTGCGGCGGGCCTGACGGGCTCAGTTTGTATCAATTCGCGGACACACCCTTCACCACTGGGCCCCCATCCCCCGTCTTCAGTTACAAGAACTGGGTCTTGTGGGCGTGTATCGAGTGTGTTTCGATTTCATTGAGTGTTCAAGGGCCACTCCTGCTAAGGGATTCATCTTTCTTTTCTCCAGTCAAGGCCCAGAGTTTCCCTTTCGCCCGCTGGACCCAATTGCAGACGACGAGATGTCAGTGGGGAAATGCCTCGATGGCTGTGCGGCCGCTGGCCATAATGCCGCAGGGCTTCAAAATGGACAGGTGAGTGGTGTCCGTTCGCCGTATTTGTTATGGCATGGATGATAATGAACATGAACGCTCCAGTCATGCTGTACGTCCTGCTTTCCTCCCCCCACTCCGTTACTGATTGACCTGGACATCAGTCTGCAATTCGGTCGTGAACGACGGGAGTGAACAGCCCGATGGCTGGCAGTCAACAGACAACTCCGACTGCCAAAAGCCTTGCTTGGACAACGCGACCGAGACATGTGGCGGGCTGCCGCAAGGAGTGGGAATTGAGGGAGCGATATCAGCGTATGTGACATGCGATTTCTTTTCAAATTCGCAGTGTTAAATTTATGGACACAATGCTGTACCTATCTCTGTAACTGTGATTATCTACCTCGTGAATGATGTACGATATTCCTCCGCTGGCGGTGAAAGCTCAAGGGGAACGGTCAGATTCCGTCTACCCCTTCTTGCTTCTGAGAGAAGGCTCGGGCAACTAGAGGGATTAAATCTCCTTGTTTGGCTCGAGATCGGAGATGAAGCTTCACTTTAGCTTAGAATTCAACCACCGGTGAGGATCTAGAACCGCAGGTTGAGTTTTTAGGCTTGAGAAGCTCATTTCATGGACATAGATTCGAAAACGATTGAGTTTTCGCCGGACGAGGGTAAAACAAGCGAGAGAAGTTTTATTGCTGTTTTCTGGCTGCGTGGCGAACCGCTAGATCAGTTCAACATTGCCCTGGGTGAGGCGTGACTTCGAACAGCGTAGATTTGGACAGAATAATACAGTATCATCATTTCGGCGGAGGAAGAGTACATGCTCTACTAGAACATGTACTAGAACATGTACTCTTCCATGTCAATGGATGTATTTTCTTGTCTCACACATAGAACACAATAATATCACAGCATTTGAATTCAACAAGTAAAGGAATCAAGCTCAAAGCTCCAATAGCATGGTAAAGACGGTATATCTGGGAAGATTTATCCTGGCGGTAAGGCTCCCGACACTGTTCCAGAATCTAATAAAATATTGGTCACATAATGGTCGATAGAAGGGAAAGAAGATCGCTCACAGGCAGCGCTCCAGGAGACCCACCGAGGTCTCTATAGGCTGAACCACTGGAAGGCCATCTACGGCAGTCTGGTTGAACAGCATTTCCGTGTCCCCTATATCAAATTTGTTCCACTGGGGCGTAATGGTTGTCGGATCGACCTTGATGTTGGGCTCGAGACTGATGATGAACGAGGTGAACAATTGAGCGAAGGCGTTGATGAAGGCAGTATTATTGAAAGGTGGGACGGAACGGCTTGGGAAGTAATATGTCAGATCCATTGAATGAAGTGCTGGGGGAATGGCGAATTTGCCCTACGAGCATTATTGCTGTTAAGTGAATAGATCCCGAGCGTATAGGTTCAGGGGAACCAACCTTGAAGGCCCGTCCGCGGAAGGCATTGGTCGGGCAAATGAGGATTGCTAAATAAATAGTTGTAGTTGGGCCTCCGAGCGCTCTCAAGCTCATCAATTCACTCACCCTCCCCGTAAACAGCGTTCACCTGTAATTGATCCGTGCCGAGGCCCACAAAGCACCAACCGCACGCGCCTGAGGAAGGCCAAAGTTGGGGAAGAGTTCCAGCGAATAATTCGCGGCCGTAATAGAGATGCTCTGATCCACAAAAACCGTGCCCTCGACTCAGGCATTGACCACACCTGGAAAGGCGTCCTGCATGCGGAGCAATTGAAAATTTATCTCGCAGAAAATCAAACATCATACCTCATTGACCTTACCCTCATAGCGTGGGGCGTTGAGTAATAAAGACCCCCTCCACGACTGGCGGGAATGGAATTGTCCCTTTGAATGTACTAATATTCCCGTTGACCGCTTGCAGGACAGCTGTGTCGAGGGCTCGTAAACAAGACATAGAATCCGTGGCCGCCGCGCAACTGGAACGCATCAGTAAAGCCAGACTGTTGAAATGAACTGCCGGGGGCTTAATTTGTCTGAGTCAAAACTTCATTGAAGGCAAGCTGAGTTGGATTCAGGACCGAATTTTGAAATCTACGACACAGGTCACTTGATAACGGCCAAATAATGTAGAGAACACATACATATTTGTTCACCCATCTCAGAGCAAAATCTTGATCAACGAAGGGTCAGCATCAGCCACTCGAAGCAGAACAAAAAATTACACAGGCCAGCATTCAAGTCTCCATCCTTCTTCACTTCAGAACCCGCAAGGAACCCTGCCAGCGATATGGTTGGTTAGAGAGATGTTTGATCTGATGCGGAAACCGTTACTGAAGAGTCCCAGACGATATCGAATGACAACAACGACGATTCCTTCGTTGCTTTGGCGGATAATATCCTCCCTGTTATACCCGGCAGCCTCGCCGCTGGTGTAACTGATAGCGTTAAGGACATGCCGTCAATTTCCGTCAGACAGTGTGTCCACAAATACCTGCACTTACCCTCCTCCGTAGATCCACACAAGGGTTGGGAGATTTTTGGGAGGGCTCTGCCGCCACGTCAGAATCTAGAATGCTTGAGCACAGAAGGAACAAACCAGACCAAACTCCCAGCAATGAACCCCAGATTCAACCTGAGATTGTTATTTCAATGTGCGGAAGAGTTCAGTCCAGCGACTGATCAGTGATGATTCCCGTAATTGCTCAGAGCTGAACACTAAATTTCTTTAGGATAGTGGAAGTAATTTGTTACAAGGCACAGGTCCATAGTGCTTGAGCTTGAGTGAACGCCGGTGAAAAGGTAAACGGTACATTTAATTGTGAGCCAAATAAATTGCCGATTTATACAGATAATGTTACCGTTACACCACTGGGCCATACCTGCACACACAAGCACTCGAAGGATCTGTAAAAAGATGTGCTCTCAAATTCGAAAAACACAAAGCCGAGCGGTCATGGAAAAAGGTGCCTTGCAAAAAAGAGGTGGCTTTGTTCACCAAGAACAAAGTCGGAGTCGGACCAATGGGGAAGTGGGAAAGGGTATAAAAGGAGGGCGCGAAGAAAAGAGAAGGCATCCAGTTACTTCTGCTGCAAACTACTAAAGGAAAGGCGCTCCCAGCACCACAGTCTGGGGGTATGATACATCATCCATGGTCAAGCTCCGACAGAACGTGATGTTTCTGGATCGTCAATTGACGATCTGTATGATGTATCATTCTAACCTCCTCCAGCTTTCGTCCAAATGCAGTAGAGCGACGACAGCGCGACGATCAAACAACGTTTGCCATCGTGATCAACGTCGAGCTCGCGTGTCCGCATTGGGAACACATCGATCAAACACTCTCGGCGTCGTTTGAGACGATAAGGACGAAAATCGCACTAAAAATCTTGAAAAAATTAGGGATGGCGTGCGCAGTATATATCATACATGGAGTAGTAAAACTAAGGGGTGATCACGCTAAGAGCTGCACAAAGTTGTGATTACATGGAAAATGTGCATTTCATTTATTGCGCGCATCGCAAGCTTAACCCTCCGCCCGAATCCTGGCCAACAAGCAGCCCCAAGTGACACCCAGGCACGAGGAGCGAGGCCTAGGCAGCAGCACAGCTGCGATTGGCGCGCAAATATCGCGATCGCCGGCAACGAAAGCCTGACACCGCCGCGCGGCGCGGCTCACGTCGGAGCTGCTGCAGACGTGCTTGCGCATAGAGAGCCCTCCCCAGTCGCCTACGCACGCACACGCGCAACCGAGTCGGCGCCTCCTGTATGCAGCGCGCCCTGCGCACCGCGACTAAACCATATCCAGCGCATCCCCAGCGTGCTGCGTGGCGTGTCTCAAGCGTCGGAGCATACGCCATGGGGTTGGGATGCCTTGCGCCCATCTATTCGCGCAGAGCGGCCGGCGACGCCGAGCCTTCCTCGGTCGCCTACGTAGGCGCACGCACACCCGAGTCGGCGCCAGCACGCACCCCGCGCACCGCGCTCGGACCATATCCAGCGCATCCCAGCCCGCTGCGTGGCGCGTCTCAAGCGACTGAGTATACGCCCGGGCCTGGGATGCCTCGCGCCCGTCTACGGCCTGGGATGCCTCGCGCCCGTCTACTCGCGCGGGGTAAGCGCCTCAAATACCGCGGCTCTACCCAACGCGGCGGATCCCTTCACCTGGTTGGGTGCGTGGCGATGTCGAAGGAAATCACGGGCATGCACCGCAAGACTGGGATGGCCGTCGAATGAGGGGGAAAGCACACCTATATTGCGGCGCGGTTCTTGCTGCGATAATGCGGGCAGGGGCAGTACAATGTCCACGGGGACCACAAAGGGCGAGGGGTCGCTCCGGTGGTGAGGGATAATGGTGAGACAATGACCTTTGAGGGCACGGAGGACGTGTGATAGGCAAAATTCGAAGGGGGGCACAGAAAAATTAGAACTCGTCTATTTGTAAGGAGATAAATGTACTGGGGACGTACCACAGATCCAGCAAAGCCGTCACCCTCCCTCCCTTGTTCCCAAAAACCCTCCCCACCGTCGCTGCGTTGCTCGAAGCAAACCTGAATATAATTGTGTGTTCTGCATCGTGGATCACCAATTCCGGGATTTGGAGCTTGCCGTGGTTCAACAGAGGACCTGCGGTAGATACTTTAAGCTGTCCACGGAGCATCAATGGTGTTTTAGGTCCGATCGACGGATTTGAAAGGGGCCGAGTGCGAGAGTCAGGCTGCAAAAAAGAGGAGCAATAGAATGTTTTTGGGTGGATGAAACCGAGCGAAAATAGGGGGGGCAGTCGGCAGAGGGGTTGGGACGAGGCAGGAACGTTGAGCGGGTCCAGAGGGCTTGAAGTGCGTTGTCGGCAGCGAGGGATGTGGGCGGAAGGGAGAGTGTCACGCAGTGACCAAGTCACGATTACCTCTTCGAGCACTACCCCTGAAAAACTTTCGCGCTCGTTCTGCACTCCCAGGGATATTCAGCAATTTTGGCTTCAACAAAACGTCTTACATTTAGATCCTGAACCCATTAGACGCGAAAAAATTCCCAAACCAGGGGGGCCAAAAATCACGGACGGCGTCGATGAAGACCAAGGATTGCTCATTCTGGCTGAATAGCATCTCGAATGAGATCAGGGAGTATCTCTGCACCTGGGAATAACAGATTTACGGAGCCTCTAGTCGGTAGGTGAAAAATTAGAACAAAACATGTCAGCCTGATACAGTTTTACGTTCGTTCTACAGGCCCAGGGACATTCAACGCATTCCGAGTCGTCAGAAAGTCTTGTATTTACAATCTAAATCGTTTGGCTTCCAAGAATTTCCAAAATGAAGGGGGTCAAAAATCACGGTCGCCGAAAATGGCGTCGGCGAAGACCAGAAAAAGGTCATTCAGGGCTAAGACCAGTTCAAAGCAGGTCAGAAAAGGTGTCCGTACTTGATATTATCGAAGTTTTTGAGCTGGGAGTCGGTAAGTGAAAAGTTGTAATAAAAGATTTCTGTTTGAAGCTCAAGGCCAGTACCGCTCTTTGTGCCGTGTTCAACTCGACTCACTTCTGGACACCAAGTTTCCGGGATCTCTGGAAAACTACAGTAATAATGTTGGGAAAGCATAAATGATGTGTTCCGTGCATTCACAGAGCTCAGGGCGGCCCAGTCAATCGAAACGAGTCGTGTCTTTCAGTGCCATCAAAATACAGTGATGCACCATTGGGCCCACTACGGATGTTCTCCGGCCAACGAGGATGTGAAATGTGGTCGGCCACCTCCCCGGGAGTTCAGAACAGTGCAGAAAAATACAAAGGACTTGAGGGAAGCTGTATGGATGCATACCGAGCATTTTCTTGCTAGATCTCCCAGGTGATAAAATCAAAATTCCGGTCGACGCAGAAACGAAAAATGGATAGATTCGTAAGAAAGAGTGACTGACATGCAAAGGACGTAATTATGGAAGCGCTGGGTACCCGAATCGCACACTGTGGAATGGCATCAAAAATCGCAATATCAATCGTCCCCCTAAGCCCAACAGTGAGTTGAGCCAGATAAAATTGTACAGAGGTGTGGATGGATGGTTACATGAATTTCTGAGCGTTCTTTATGCAACCAATCGGCCTGACCCGGCGGGTAAGTGAATTGCAGTGGGAATTTTGATGCTAGGAGCCGAGGAGCGGCGGGACCGGAGGTTTCAGGGTAAAGATATAGTTGCATGAAGTGCATTGTTCCCTTTCAAAAAAGATACTGGGTGGTTTGGGGCGCATCCGGGCCGCGCGGCCAGTGCGCGCATTTGGCACAAAATGCGGATAGGAGCGGATAGGGATTGGATAGCGTCCTACCAGTCGATGGATATCTGAGCCTTTGATGGGTATAATGTTCAGAGGAAGATTAGGAAAGGACTGCGCACCACAACAGGCCGAGGAGCCGTACCAGGCAAAATATGAAATTGTATCTGCCACAACCAGGCCTGCAATTGAAATTGGGAGGAGATATTGACGGAAATTTATCAAGTGCTGCTCTTCCGTGGTGGCAGATAAACATTTCTAAGGGGAGGACCCGGTGCCAGAAGCCAAAAATCAGCCCGGCTGTTTTCGTGTCCCGGCGAGCAAGGATGGGGCAGATGCAGCCAATTGATGTTCCAAGGGAAGTAATAGCAAATTAAAGATCCAAGGGCGCAAGAGAATGGGCGCAGGAGGACAGAGCGAATATATTCCAGAAATTCACTGTGATATTTGTTTCGCGTGTGGGCCCCGTTTGAGGTGAGCTGGGGCGAAGAGGGTGACAGTAGCGACTAGCAAGACCTTTCTTGATACTAAACTCGAACCAGGGAGACAGCGCGGCGGGGGAGCAGGCCAGGGGAGCGGGGCAAGGTGGATGCGGAACCGAAGCAAGCGGCGGCCCGAGGGTGATTTGATGTTAACAAGTGTAAATACGGCCCATTTTGACCAAACCCACGCCTGCCATCAAAAGCGCAATGGCGCCATCAACGACGCCGCCAACGGAGCGGAGTGGCGGGCGCCAGGTAAGCGAGGCAAAGCTGAACCAGCTTGCGTGATGTATCATTTCAGATCGCTCATCAGCGATCCTGATGCATCACGATGCATCGCTAATCCACCCATTTCTGATACTTCAGAACCCCGTATACGCCTGCTCCCAGTACAACAGGAGGCACTAATCCAGTACTTCAAATCATCTCGAGTGCGGTTGAACAAACAGGGACTGCACGAGACACCTCCTGGACAAGAAAGGAGGAAAGTTGGAATACCGGTGTTGAAGTGCACGCTCTGTTGAAGAAAAGCGCGGTGCGAACCTCCAAACAGGCAGCAGACCTACTCAGGCTGTGTGTAACACTGTCGACTTTGGGCGCTCATAATGTACTGTTCACCCAGGAGAGTCAAATGTATAGATGGAAGAATTGATTAAGTGTTCGCCCAAAGGGCAAAGGCTTTTGAGAGGGTTTTTCAAAGGCCTTTGGGGATCTCGCCCGAAGTTTTACCTTTTGCCCTCACATCCTTCCTGTTTTATTTTCCTGCCCACTTTGAAGTGCCAGGATTTCAGGCTTGAAACCAACATGTTGTTTTCACAGGAGGGTGAAACAGAATTGAAGCCCGCTACAAAATCTTCTGCAAGGGCTGCATCAAAAGTACATCAAAAGCAAATGGTTCTCTGTGACTGGCATAATAACTCTTCCTTTGAAAATAAGGTATTCTGTCAGTCCTAACATATGTAACCCTAAGTTTGGCCTTCAAATTATGCTTTGGACCAATAAATTGGCGGGGTTTGGACTGCGTGGGGAATTGATCAAAGGCCATTGCCGTGCCCTTTGGCCAAAGCCTTTGCCCTTTGAAAGGCTTTTGAAAATTTCCGATCGGGCATAAAGGCATTCAGGGCGAACACTGGTCCGACTCCGACTTCGACTCCCGAATCTCTACCTCAACATTTACCAAGGGCATTCAAACTCTCAATCCAATGCATTGAACTTCAACTTCAATTTAAAATGAGTGCCATTTCTGGGGTTCTGCGAGAGTGTGCCACAGCACAGATGATAGATCAGACTGGGTTGAAAATACAAGGCAGAGGGCTTGCATTGGAGTGAGAGTTTGAACACCCTTGGTAAGTGTTGAGGTAGAGATTCGGGAAGACCATATTGCCTGACAACCGAAGAATCCCGGCATTTGGAAGTGAGGGCGGGGAAGAAAACACAGGATTGGCTCGATGGAGGTTAGCCAATTACGTATGGTACAAGATCGTGGCGGGGTGCTCCGCGCCCTACTACTTCGGTTCAAAATCAACATCAGCAGAAAAAATGTAAAGCCGTTAAGGTCCGAAAATGAGGCTGTTAAGTCGTGCCGAGGGTGGGATGAGCACCCGGCCCAGCTCGGTATAGCAAAGCCGGAATTTTCTGGCGGTGTAATCAGATATGCCGTGGTGGAATGGCGGTGCCATCAGTGAACCTTAAAAAGCTTCAGACAGGCATAATCTTATAAAGAGAGTGATGAAGTGCAGTGTGATAACCATCCCCACAACTAAAGTGGCTTGAGTGGTGCTGTAATATGTTTTGTATGCCAGTGCCTGTCTACAGAAAGGGGGGAGCTTGCACTTAATTCCGAGTTTGGGGGTTATCATTAATTTGCAAATACATACTGACTAAGGTCCATTCCATAATTATCTAAGGTGAATCCCAACTGAGCCCTTTGTCCATTATCATCCTCTAACATCCGCATTGACTCGGTCACCTTGTCCCGTTGCAATCTACTCCAAGGAAAAGGTGCTCGGAATGCGATGCCCGCCAATTTTTTTACACGGGAGATAGCCACAAAAGAGAGGCCGGATGAGAAGTCCCGTTGACCCAAGTCAATCACGGCTCTATTCAATGTCAACCCCTGGCTCTTGTGAATTGTGATTGCCCACGCCGGTGTAAGCGGCAGTTGAGTCCTTGTGAGGGATTTTCCCGTCTTGTTGTCCCATCTGGAAGTCACGGGCACAATGGGAACCCAAGTCGGATCTATACCATCCCATTCGGGGAGATGCGGTCCTGCAAAAATCAATTAGCCCCGGACGCGAAGAATGTTTAGAACTGGTAGCCTGAATAACCACCATCATCACACTGAACAAAGACAACCGCTGGAAGGTTCATTTGGGGATTGGATCCTGGATGAAACCAGATCTTCTTGACAGTCCCTTGTGCACCATTAACCAGACCTTCAGACACATAGAATCAGGAAGTGAAGAAGTAGAAAACAGAATTGTAACCGACCTTTTGATGTCCACACATTGCGAGTGATCATTACTCGGGCCCCTTCTGCCAGCAGAACCTCCTTTTGCAAGCCTTCAGCATCTTCATCTGAGCCCTTCTTGGCCTCGGCCCCGTTGTGCTTTGCCATGCAACGGAGAACAGGCTTTCCGAGAGATGCAAGTTTACGAGTGTTCAGATCCTTGACAGCCTCTTTTGTCGGAAGTAGGTGCAAGGTATCTTGGAAACTCTCACGTTCTTCTAGTGATAGATGGTCCCAAAAACGGGTTGAAAACAGTGTGTGGTCTTCTGCAGAGCTTTTGGATTCACGAAGTCTTAGTAGTGCTTCACGGAATGTTTCCTGAGCTGGATCGGTACCTGCGGCAGGTACCGATCCAGGTAACCTGCCTGCCGAAAAACCTTCTGCAGTGTGACTGACTGAGTAAAGGACTCAAAAACAGTGCTCCCCTCAGCGGTGAGGCCACCCCGACGACCAAGTTGAGGCGTGCAAATCTGCCATCCTTGTACCACATTAGATGTGCTGCCCACTCTGTCATTGTGACTGGCATCTCTCGAGTTGCTGCAAAATCTGCCTTCCCATTCGGAAATTGGGAAAGCATCTATATAACAAAAGAGATGGGTTCCGATAAATAGAGGCAAACATAACGCTCATTTTGTGATGGCATCAGCGTACGGCTTTCCTCAGCTTACTCTGGGCTCTGAGACAAACCAGGGACTCCATTCCGGCCTATTGAAACCTCCTGGTACCCTGCTGGGCTGCTGACTTGGACTGCACGAACTGAAGCGGCTTGGACGGACCACGGGCCAGAAAAGCGATGATTTGTCAATTTGCGGAGAATGCAGGCTGCCAGCCAAACGTATGACTTCCTGGCGGCCACGGATACCATCGGGAGCATATCTGGGGGCGTGTAATATGTGAGGTGGGTCCCGAGAAACATCTTTAACGGCTAAAGGCACACCGTAACGACGTGGACAGTATGCTCTCTCAGTAGAATCTCAACCGTGAAAGCGTGTCTGCAGGCAGTTGGGATGACGAGCATGGCCACTTGACAGGGTTGGTTTGGATGCCAGAGGGTGCGTTCTGTTTTACATTTCACTATTTCCAGCCTTTCTCTTTGAAGAGCTGCCACCCAAGGTGTCGCGCGTTTGTCGCTGTTCCTAACTCGGCCTCTGGCGGATGGATTCCGCAAGCGCATGGCGTGCTATCCGCGACAAAGGCGCTACCGTGTCCGATGACCACTGCCTCCGTCAGCACTGGCAGTTCGTTTGGCCCAACAACATCTCGAACGATCTCGAATATTTGTTCGGCCCAGGGAAATCTGTTTTTTTTTTTTACTGACAGCTATGCCAGCAGTACATTTACAAGGCGACGTGGAGCGTATTCGCGCTGGCGTGTTTCCCGGGCGGTGACGCTGACGGCGAGCATTGGGAATCGACGGCCGGCAGCTCAATCAGGCACGGTTGACGGCGCATACGGGGTGCGTGTACCTTTTTTTTCGGGCCTGAGCGGGGTTGACTTAGTGCCACGAGGTGAGAGCGATGAGCTTTAGACTGGCTAGCGGTCTTCAGGCTCACTTCTCAATGTTTTTCTGCGGGTAATCTGTTTCAGTCCTCTGAGAATTCATGTCTGCATTACTTTGGTCCTGAGCGCTGAGGCATTGCTCTACCCATAGATATCTTCACGAGCTTTATCCCTCTGATAAGTTGAAGCGATCTGATTGCCAATCTCATTGCCAATTTACGGGATTTCTTGTGGGCCACGCGAGTTCACAAGGAGGAAGTTCGATTGGCGAGTGGTGGCCGCGGCGCATACAGGATAGGTACGCTAGACATTTTTCAATCACTGTCAACGGAGAAATTTATTTATTGAGCTTTGGCATAGCTCGGGTGATTTCTGGGCGCTTTTTTGAGCCCACGGAGAATTAATCCTTGAGGATCAGTCTGTGAACCAAAAACCGGAGCTGGTAGCAGGTGGTCTGGGTTCGAATTTTTCTCGGTATTTTTCGTCCAAGCTTCCTGAACTGCTGCACACTGGGCCACAAGGAGCCAATCAAAAATTGGCGACGAGTGGCCGCGGCGGCTTACAGGAGACATACATGCCGCTGTTAACTTGAGACTCAGAGATATGTAGACTCCCGTAGCATCGCACGGGTCACTGCTAGTCAATTACAATTGATCGCCCTGCATGTTCATTACAGCTATTTGCAGAACTTAGGGCGCCGATCGATTTTTTATCAAAAATTGTTGTTTTGCCTGCTACCCCGATATCTCACTCAGTTCTTCACATGGAGCCTTGGGTCCACTGGCAATCGATTTCTACAGGTATTCTCCAGTGCTTAGGCTGGTTCTTGTATTTATTCTGCCCGCTGGTGGCTTTGTAAGCAAATGCAGATGATGTTCCAATGCTGACCCAGTTTAGGGACATGTGCAAATCAGGATGCCCCAAATTTTTGTTAGACGACTCCTTGATATACCCTGAAGTGCGTAGGACAGTTTAACACGCACAGTATGATCCTGTTGCTTCACAGACACCATTCTGATGCAAATGTATTTTTTGATGTCCTTGTTTTTATGTTTCTCATGAGGTAATTGGAGCCCGGGGCATCTGGCGCACTTTATTACATATAGTTAAACATACAGACGAAGATCTGCAGTTCTACAATGGATCCTGCCCTTGACATTGGGGCAGTAAGGTAAATTACCATCATTCTGCTTACTCAGCCATCAGTGATTAAAATAAATATTTTGACGAGGCCAAACTCTGTGAACTACACTGGTTGGAAGATTCAAGTTTTTCAGTAGAATTTTTGGTGAAAAATGTTGTTTGTTTTTCAGACATTTTTCACTGAAAATAGTGGTGAAAAATTTTAACTTTTTTCACCACTTTCAAACTTCTTTTCAAATTTTTCACCTTGGGCTGAAGAAATGGTGAAAATGTTTTAAGTTTTTCAGTTACTTTTTCAGTGAAAAATGTCTGAAAAACAAACAACATTTTTCACCAAAAATTCTACTGAAAAACTTGAATCTTTCAACCAGTGCTATCTGTTAAAAATGATTGGTGAAGGAATCAGGGCATTTGAAGCCGAATTGAGTGTGTTCTTGGGGCAGCAATGAAAATGATCAAAAGTGGACATTTTCAGGAAAAAAATGATCCGCGCCCTAAGTTCCGCAAATAGCTGTAATTGGGGGTACCATGAACAGCTGGCATAGTGAGAATCACAGGTGTCTCAGAGTGAAAGGCAGCAGCATGTAGTTGTTCAATTTCAGTCTGAGCACCTGCAACATTTGGAACAAATCCACGAGTAAAGAGTGGATCCTGTGGCTGTTGTGGATTCCCCTCCTCAGGTGGTCCAGTATCCTCCTCGTCAGCCCCAGGAAGAGTTTGAGAATCAACAGTACGAAGACGATCTCAAACAGATGCGTCCTCAGGAAGGTCATTCAGTCGATTCCAATCGATACTTACAGCCCTTGATCGGAAGGTAGGATGATTGGCCTCTAGATACACTAGCCACTTCTGGATTACATGTCTTCGCACCCGGAAATCCTGATGAATATCTTCGTTGGATGTAGGATCTACACCTGTTCTCCACATTATAATGACATCACATTCCTCAGGTAGAAACGGAACTTTGTCATGAACAACAGCTATGTCCCGGGCAAAGTTGCAGCAGTGACCTGAGTATTTGAATTGTCCACCGCGGATTTGATAGAGAGAAACGAGTGCGTGGACAGGTGATATGATCATTTCCTCTATCTGAGTGAGTGGAGGGAGAAGATCAGGTCCAGGTATGACCCCTGGATCCATCTCATTGACTGCTTGGAGTTTATCCCGGGTCCTTCCTTTCTTCCGGCAATTTTTGCATTTCCCGTCTTTGACATCCAAATCAAACCACCGCTCGTTACATGACCCGCAAGACTCCAATTTGACCTCCATGATTTTTTCCCGGACATTTTGCATAAGAACTTTATCTGCAGCAGAAACTGCAGGTTCAGATAATGGGTTTGGGGGGTTTACAGGGTCATTCAGGCCCATATCGAGAGGTGGATCCACTGGCCCTGGAGGCTCATCTTGGACCTGATCAGGCTGAATCTGTTGAGCCAAAGCAGCCGAGGTGGCATTAGCTGCTGCTGCATTTTGGGCTGCATCTCGAGCTGCAATACGTGCTGTACTACATCTGTCACAAAGCTGATAGCCCATTGAGAACCCAGTATTAGACACCCAGTGGCTCTGCTTGGTACACCACAACAAATCTGGCCTCTGTGGATGTGGCTCCTTCCCCGAGTTCCCCGAGCCTGATTTCGACGTCTGGGTGCTCTGGGAACAGGAGGTGAAGCATTATGCCTTATCGGAGGCGGGACTGGTGGAGTATCTAAGGGTGATGGAGCAGGCGGAGAGGGGGCTGGACTGAGTGGCGGCTCGTCAATGTCCATGAATCTAGATCCAAAAACATCTGTGGTACTATGTATGGAATCTTGGGACCGAGCAATGCCACACAATTGCTGTGGCCGGAATTCTGGATCAGGACTTCCCATGGATAGTTCGGGATGAAATGGTGAGAGTGGACTCTGAGGAACTGGCCGAGTTCGCTTTCCGCGATGATCACGAGATGTGGGGTGCGGGGAGAAAGTTGGTCAAATTGGCGGGTTGTATGATCTGTTGAGAGTCAGGATTTGTTTTATTGTTGCTTCAATAGAAAAAAATGGCTCACTCTGAAGCCGTGGTGATTCTTGACGTAACCTGTTTGACAAGTTTTCTAATGGCAAGATTTCCGGGTGAGCTGGTGGACCTGTTGCACGAACCCGTCTTCCTCGTGGACTGTATAGCAGGGCTGGATATGGATCAGCTTGACCACGATCTATTATTGGATGTTCAGGATTCCTCTCAATGGCCCAACGTGGTGGATAGATGGGATCTTGAAACACTTATAAATTCTTAAGAGGGTAAAGAATGAGAGATCTACATACCACCACCCCTAGGAGACATTGGGAAGTAATGAGTAGAGGCATGTTCATCCATAAGCTGAGAAAAGGTTGGTGAATTGGACGGTAAGGGCCCAGGTAGCCGGGAAGGCCCTGCAACTGGGTTCTGACTGTGGAACACATTTGCCTCTTGAAATGTATTGCGCTGTCGGGTGGGCTTTTTGCGTTCCAACTTTGCTGCAAATATTAATGGGTCCAGCTAGGCACAGGTTTATTATTAAAAGAGTCAATCAAAAGGATATTTCTTACACCATTATTGTTGCCCATTGCAGACAGATTATCCTGTAGAGTTGTCTAGACTGAGACTGCTGCTACCAGATATAGATATAAAAAGCTCCAGAGAGAGGTCCCAAGGGAACACCAGAGTCAAAGCTGCACAAAAAACCAAAACCCCAAGGCAGACAGCTGTGAAGTATCCAAGGCAAGGACCGATGATTATCCCGGCTGAGGTCACATCCCGGATCCCGACAATATTTTGAAATTTGGCCTGAAAAGTCTGAGCCAGAGTCCCGGCAAATTGGTCTTCGGACGAAAAAGGTTTGAGTCGCGATCCCGACAATGGATGGCCATCCGGGTGAGGTGTGAGTCAAAGTCCTGACATTGCCGTTTGGAGCTTCAGCCGAGACAAATCTGGAAACCAACAAACAATAAGTCCGTGTCAAGTCTGTGTAGAGTACTTACAGTGTGCCACTGGTAGTATCAAATAAAATCTCAATATTCTCTTGACTCTTGACTCTTGACTCTTTCGTCTTGCAACATCGTCGACTCGAAAAAGCAGACTCTCGAGAATTTAAGCTCGTTCCGACCATTCGTCGTCGCGCAGCTCTTTGAGCACGAATATTGCCGCCATTTCAAGGTGGCCCATAATGCGGATGCTCATCTGGGAACACTCCGCTTTGGGCATTTACCTGTAGGCTCATTCCTAGCTCTTTTGCCTAAAGATGAGCCGCCGAAAATGTTCCAATCTCATGTGGAGATTCGGTCTCGCGCGTACGAGTTGTTTGATGATCTTCTCGCGGAGAAGGAAGCCTTACCCAAGGCTGTGGCAAGCCTGAATACAGTCTGGTTGAAAGTTCAGTGAGTATCCATATCCTGGAGCTGCCTGAGGACGATTACTTAGACTAGTGATTTAATACGATTTTTTTCGCGCTTTTTTGACAGATTTTCAGTGGATTTTGAGGTCAAAGTCAAAGTCCCGACAAAAGAAAAATTGACCGAGGTCAAAGCCAGAATCCCGACAAAAATTTGGGCCGGGGACAGACCACAAGTCCCGACAAAAAAAAATCTGACCCCATTTTGCGGATGTGACCTCAGCCGGGATAATCACCGGTCCTCCAAGGCAGACAGCTTAAGAAAGTCCAAGAGAAACCGCGACAGAAGAGAAACCTAAATTCTAATCCAATCTCGCTCCTCAAGTACAGTAGATGCAACAACTGTGAGAGAAAGACACTGATAGAAGTTCCTCTGCTGTCAGCCAGACAGCGGTGAGAGCAAGTGGGATGCTTGAAAAAACGGCGGAAGATGGGCAGAACTTCAGACTTTTGACAAATTTTGTAGAAATTTGTAAGTTCGTTCAAACGGGGGTTCCAGAGAATTCAATTAATTATTCAAGATAATCTCGGGCCTTTTATACATGTAGGAACAATGAGATAAACAAGGTGCGTAGAACAATGAGCTTCAAGAAACAAATGACATCAGACCAGCTGAAACCATCGGTACATGTTTCACTAGGCTGTGCGTCTCCATGCACAACGTGGCGGCGTACGTGTCCACGTACGAGTCGGCTTGCAGTATTCCAACATTCCCCCTCAAGCCGAGCTCTTCACCAAGCTGCATCAAAACTTGCGGTGGCAGCACCCTCCTTCTTGTCTGGACAGTTGGACTGGTAATGTCCCTTCTTTTCGCAGTTGAAACAAGTGATGTCGGTAACGGGTCGTCTCGGTCGACTGTATTGAATCGAGGCACGGAATGCGCCGTCGCGTGAACCAGTCGGCGATTTACGTGATTCTTCATTCAGGAGCCGTCCAATCACGTAGTCCAGCGTGAGTGAAGCAGTTTCGGTGGAATCGAGGGCCACAACAAATATGCCATAGGTGTCGGGGAGACCCATCGTGAGTACGAGTATAATGTCTTCATCGTCAACGGTGATATCGGCCTGCTTCAAACGGAAAGCAACACTCCGGACATCTCCAATCCAGGAGGCCATCTTCTGAGTATCATCCATCTTCATCGACATGAATTTTCGACGCAGCGCCATTTTCGTTGCAAAACCGCGAGAACGGTGTACACGCTCCAGTTCCTTCCAAATCTCGTACGCGTTCGCAGCTGTCATATGCGCCAGCTGATCAAAGTCAACCGCCAAAATCATCTCGGCACGAGCTTCGGCATTCTGCCGATCCCAATCCCGCACGGCCTTCGAGTTCGGTCCAGTACTCGGGCGTGGCGTAGTCCCAACGGCAACATCGCGCACATTCTTCCGAACGAACACGGCTTCCATCAAAATCCTCCAAATTTCGTAATTTTCGTTCGTAAGTTTCGTCATTCCTTTTGCTTCGGGCATCGTCAATTGCGGGGTTCGGCGTTCGGCCTTCGACGTTCGAGGTTCGGATTCGGCGTTCGAGGTTCGGGTTCGGCGTTCGATTCGGGGTTCGGGCCGCTTTCGGATAGGCGGACTTGTTCAGGTGTTACAAGACGAGAGCGAAATAGGCAGAGGTTTAGCGCGGGGGCCAATAACCTGTAGAAATTTGTAAGTTCGTTCAAACGGGGGTTCCAGAGAATTCAATTAATTATTCAAGATAATCTCGGGCCTTTTATACATGTAGGAACAATGAGATAAACAAGGTGCGTAGAACAATGAGCTTCAAGAAACAAATGACATCAGACCAGCTGAAACCATCGGTACATGTTTCACTAGGCTGTGCGTCTCCATGCACAACGTGGCGGCGTACGTGTCCACGTACGAGTCGGCTTGCAGTATTCCAACTACTTCTCGATGAATGAGAATATGACTGGCAGGATAACTCCAAGAGAACTCACAAACAGCTATATATGGCCTACGTCGATTGTCATCTGTTCCATGGTTGCAAAATAGCGCCAGACAGTGAGGACGCCCACATCGAGCAATTATGAAAAGTTCGAGTTAATTTCCTCCGTCATTTACTCAATGTCTACGAGGGGTCCTCAATTGCCTCTTGTTCACGGAGACCGGAATATGCCAATTCGAGTTCGTCACCTTCTCCTCGGCTTCAGCCATCTACATTACATCTTGAACTGTTACTATGCCTGCGCCACGCCTCCTTCAATGGATCTTGCGGCTGCCAGTAAAACTTCATGAGCTCCAGATCTAATCAAGGTTGTGACGAGACTGCCATTCACCTGCCCAGAACTTATCCTCACTCACACCACTTTGGTGGAATATGTTGAAGATTTCGCAAATTTGGTGCAGAAACTCATGTTGGAATGGCAACAAGGTGAAATAGACTCGTCTGAAAAGCTCTACTTGTTACACGGACGTTGTGAACCCCAAAAGACAAAGGACCTACCCAAGCTACCTCGGATCGCAATGGTGGAAACGCAGGAACACTCGTGTTGTTCTCTACCCATTGCCTCGCCCTCGAAGTCTTGAGATATGTCGATCATGCGCATCCCAGCCCCTCAGGCGGAGGCTATGCAGTTTCTGTAAGACCGAAGTTGAGTCCGGAACATACCCTAATTACCTGTGAGTCATCGGCCACAGTGGTTCAATTACGGGCTACCTTCCTTGCAAAACTCTTCATTGATCTCCCAGATCTCCGTATCCACATCCGAGTATTTGCTGGTTTCACAATTTGCGTTTGATGTCTTGGAGGTATTTACGAGGTTCCAGTGTTTCGTGTAGGGCTTGAGGCTGACCAGTACTGACCGTGACTATTCAAATTTTAGCTTCTCCATGTTCTTGTGGTTCTACTACGGCGAGTTTGGACGTTTTGCGACGCCCCGCTGCGACCGTAAGCTCGGCTGCCGGGATATGGAGAGGTCCAGGGAAGATGGTGTAGCTATATATAGTGCGTGTACACCGGGATAATTCCTGGAACCGGCGTTCCTGAGCGGGACCGTGCCGTGTAATCCTACCTACCTACCTACCTACCAACAAATTTGTTGTGGCATTGTACAACGCGAAACAATGCCAAAAAACACCTGAAAACGCCCCAAAACGTCACAACGTGGCAACGCGACAATTTTCGGCGAAAATCTCACAACGCCGGAACAAGATCATCTGATATCACCGAAACGAGGAATAATTGCAATGTCATTTCACCTCCCAGAGTACCTCTACTACCCTCCGGACCAGTATGCAACATATTGGCCATAGACCTTATCTCACTGCCCTACCAGACAGAGTTCAATTTGGGTGAACAATGCCGAAACGCCAAAAAACACGTGAAATGCCGCAACAAAAATGACAAATGGCTGATGAAGACGGCGGAGAAAAGAGACCGTGATTGCTGTCACAGTTCGACAGTTCATCAAACAGGCCACGGCACAAACGGCAAAATCTGAGGCATGAAATTCAAGTTTTGACTTTCATAAGCAGCCCAGAATATAGAATTGAAGTGCCCTACTGTATGTACATGCATTGATGGAGTGCAACATCTCCCAGCTGTTCAACGACAGAAATGCGGCACTGGCACTGATCTAACTTCCGTGGGAGTGCAGAAGTCCATGTATGCTAATTTGATCGCATCAGCAAACCCTGGTTTTTGCTGTAGTTGCTGTAGTTGCTGTAGTTGGCCATAGTTGCCATAGTTTTGGGCCCAACTATGTAGTGCTCTGTAGTTTGGCAGTCTCACTATGTAGTTCTGCATAGTTTTTGGGCACTCTACATATTGCCATGTAGTTTAGGTAAATAAATACCCTTCAGTTTCAGGGTTTGTAACCTCGTTATGAACGAGCAGCTATATTGAACCAAAGTGGTATTCAACATTTGTCCTCTACAGTGGCCGAAAGTAATTTTAAATCTTCAAACCGCCGGCTCTGGGAATGTATTTTGCGTTTTATACCTTAACTAAGCTGTTTAAGGGGAAATCACTTCAGACAACTCTTGTAGCCCTTTTCGAGCTCTACAAGTTTGGTTTGGGGTCTACTTTTAGACTTGTACATCTTTTAGACCCATCATAGGTTCGAGATCCCTCGAGCATGTTAACATCTTATACACCTCTAAATCGCGGTAGTAGCAAAGAGGTTGGACGAGAAGCCAACCTGAAGGCACATTGGGTTGGGATCAGAGGGTCATACCTATCCTATTGGGATGCTACATAGACAATGGACTCATGGCTTAGTTGGTAATACGCTAACATATTTCATACCCCGTAGTAAACACTTTATTTAATTACCGTTGTTTCAAATAAATACCCTATGTAATATAATGTAATGTACTACACTAGTAAGTAACCGTTCAGATGACTTCCAATAGCATTGAATGTATCCCAAGTAATGCTTTTCTTAATCTGAGCGCCTGAATTATAGGAAATTACATAGAACTATGTCGTGCTCCCTGCAAACTATAGAGAACTATGTAGAGTGTACCCTTGCTATGGAAACTACAGGAGCTATGGCAACTATGGGAACTACATAGCTCTACGTAGCACACCCAGGGTTTGCTGATGCGTGCCCCCGTGGGAAACCAGAACTTTGCACAGCCATACACTCACACCCAATAAGGCAAAATCTCCCCATATGGGAAAAAGGTTGCCGTTGAAATGCTTCCCCCAGTTGAAGATGAAGAACTCGCTGTCGTACGGGCCAGATAAAAGCCTGATGAATCGTTACGGATATGGTTGGCGGAAACATAGCCGCCAGCGCAGAGGATACATGGCCACTTGAGTTCCTCCTTATTGGTTGTGGAAGGTCATAAAGCCATGCTCCTTCGGTGCCGATGTCCGATGCTATTGGCCGGAGATTCGGATCACCGGACATTCCTCTCAGTGCCAATCCGAGTCATCAACTGCTCGTCAACGTTTCGCTATAGAACGAGGTTTCGAGTGGTTGGTCTGTAAAGACGTTTCGCCTGGATTCGCCGTCTGGCTGAAGAACGGGCAAGGTCCCTTCACCCTCGCGCGCGCACGTCCGAGATAATAGAGCTCGGCGGCATCTTCCTTTCCTCCCGGCTTCGGCGGCTCTTTTTCACCCAGTCTAATCCGTGCCATCCTTCGGAATCCCACTGGCAATATTGAAAACCCTGGTAGCGCCTAATATCCGACTGCGATTAACTTGCATGAAAACGATATCAAATACATCGTCGGGCAACCGTGGCGAAACCCGTCGCGCGCCGCTGTGTAGCAGGAATGTTCTCTCTGCTTTCTAATATCTTCCATCCACACGCTCTTTGCCCTTCCGAGTCGCCGACAATTTCAATCCAGGTCGCCAACTCCCAGGTTCTGAAACTGAAGACTTTTTCGCTGGATCTGTAGCTTAACTTTCCTGTCGTTTCTCTAGGCCGTTACGATCTGCGCACAAAGCTCAAGGCGGGGAACTTAGGCGCCTTCCCTCGGCTCAGGCGCTTGGTTCGTGCGTGTTTGCAAGTACGCCGATTATAATGTTCCTCGGCGCCACGAATTGGATCTCCTCTGCACTCTGATATCGGCATCCCGGCAAGTTGTGGGTCCCTCTCATACAGAGCAATCCCGATTTGACGGTCCCGCTTGGAACAATGCCACACTTTACCCCTGTCTGTGCGGCTTCCATTTTGCCTTATCTCCTCCATTTTGACGCAACGTTTTCGTTACCTCATAAACTACGTGTGTATCACATCCTAAAGGCGATGCTTCCTGAATTGGCCTAAAGCTATCAGATGCGTTCCGCATGCAGCAATACCGTGACTTCAACAGCATGAGTCGACTGAGCCGCTCGCGCAACAGTTGGCATCGGCGGAGGTCCCTCAGTAGGAGCGGTTTCTTTTGCCACTTCGCACCTATTACCCCCAGTGGCCACCAATTATAATTGAGAGTCGACCAGAGACGCAACCGAACGACCGACTTTCGAACCCGCCACACACTCAGTAATCAAGCGAGTCGCATTACGCGTCCTCAGCCGGCCGCCACCCCGACCCTTCACATTGCTGTGTCGACTTCCAGGAACAGAGGTCAAAGCGAAGGGACCCTCCATAAATTCCGTCCTCCTCTGTGTCCCCTCCTCACCCATGCCACCTAGCTCCGACTTTGAAGCATACCGAGTCCAAATTATGTGGGAGCTAAGTTACTTCATCTTCACCTGGATCACCGGCCTGCGCACCGAATGGAAGATGTTCAAAGAGCTTGCACTCCCGACGCTACTCCACGACCACCCACTGCCACCCGGGTTCCTCTCAACACCGGCCTCCAACATAAAAACCAGCTTCGAATGGATACACGAGTATCCCACTGGTCACATCCACCACAATTATGAAGTTGAGATCGGCCTATTTGGCCATACGCTCCATGGCCAGGAGCGGTGGCCGCTGTGGGGTATTCAGTTTGGTCAGTGTTGTTTTTTCTCCGCGATGAGACGGTAGACCAACGCAGCTCACCTCGTCCACAGGAAGTATGTGGCTCGCACGCCTCGAGATCCCTCCCAGCATCTACTATGATCCTGCCTTTTTCCTCCACCCTGACCTCTTCTTCACCGCGATGCTCGAATCACTCGGGACACACGCTGACCCGGTCCGCATTGTCAGCGCGTTTGAGCCCATCACCAGCGGCCTTGAGACCGCCGTCGCAGCAATAGAGCAACCACCGCCACCTTCACCGCGGCTGTGGCAGCAGAACTACCACCTCCTGCTCCGCGGACACCCGCCGCAACAAATCGCCTCGCGTCTGGTGCAGGAATGCTTGTGGTATCCCATGGGATGCAATGAACCCGCACCGTACCCAAGCAACTCCGTCCCTCCGGTCTGCGACGCGCATCGGTAAATATCAGCAACCTGTGGGGTGAGTGAGCGAAGTGGTGAGTGCAGGTAAGCTTGAACAACACGCACCTCCAAAACGCTACAGTGGATTTAACGCTGCGCAGCCCAAGGTGAGATGAGAGGTTCCGCTGGATTTCGAATTCTCTGGCCACGAGACTCGTCAAGAGGAACGAAATTCGGATTGGAACCTCCTCATGAAGCCCAACCCAACCAACCCAGTGCCTCCGCGCACGCAGGCGACTCATCGGACCGTCCCCTTTCTGCATGATTTCCTCTACGGAATTTTTTTGCGCAATTGCGTCGATACCCCGCCTTTGTTAGCTCATCCTTGATTTCGTTTGTCGTGTGGGTGGTTATCATAGCTGTATGGCAGGCGAGTAGTCCTGTTGCTTAGCTCCTCGTCCAGCGGAAGAGGATAACCAGTAGTAGCGGTAGTTCAGCGCAGAGTGTACCCTAATTACTCGCACTGTACTATTATACGGCATTTCACGCTGTCGCCACAAGCAGATCAGATGCTTTGACGACGAGAACAAGAACTGAAAGAGAACAAGGGTGGTGGTTATATTTGACACCAGTTGTAATAATACAAGGACCGAGTATGATGGGGATGGGTATACAAGGACAGACAAGGACCCACTTGTCGCCTCTGATTCATGCGATGCTACGTAGCAAGCGGATTGCTATCCGTGCATTGAAAGCGACGGAGAACAACTTGATGATGCTGATTGGAAAGAGGGAGTTGTGCTCCGCGGAGATCACAACAAAATAAGGTCTCGACTGACCCTGTCGAATTACTCTCCTGGGCTGGTGACGCAAAACTTCCTCTCTGGTTTCCTCACTCCCTCTGCCTCATTGAGATGAGGAACAGATGACTTGACCAGGGTTACAGGTTTTTTTTTGAATGTATTATGGAATTGGGGACGCGTTCGTGAGCAATCTCAGCGCACACAAATGCATATCATGGTAGTGCAAAACTTGTTGCCCCGTCTTCTTGGCAGTCTGGGAGGTAACCTGACTTTGAGTTGAGCAATTAAGTATTTTCCCACGGTTCAAAATACGCCTAAAAATCGTCGAAGTAGCGTTAATTTGTCTCAGTAAAGCACTCAAAATCGCCAGATTGTTGCTGAAGGTGGGACGATCCGGCGTCGAAATAGGTTTCTAAATCCCACAGAGTGAAGGTCGCACACAGATTTGATCTAGGATCATGGATCCGGAGAAACGGGTTCGGTTTCAAGGTTGAGCGCGATTTGAGCAGAAAAAAACGTGCTTACGATGTGAACCTTGAATTTGGAAAACTGAATTTTTCCACCGGCCCAAGCCATTTTTGGCGGGCGGACTTGATTGCTCAGGATGAGTGTGGAACTCGGAATTCACCTGGGAGATTTGACATTGAACAGTCACCGATTTTAGGCTGGCCTGCGTGCTATGTGATTTAAAGCAAAGGGCGGCGAAATGAAACCAGTGCTTGTCATTTTTATCTATGACAAACTAACGTGAAATTCTGACAGTGGGCTTCATTGTCATTGCCGCTTCAAGTTTGCCGCGCTGGCAGCGGGCCTTAATTTCAACCCTGTAAACAAGCTGGTAGTTTTTCCACGGTATCGCCCAGGTGGTTGATCAGGGTTGATTACGCGGGATCAAGCATCACTCGCATCACCGGCGCCCAGGCTTGCCTCCAGTCACGATGAGTCTAAAGCCGAAATCCAGTATGTCCAATGCTCATATGGATGCATTCTGCTGCCTGATAATATACTAGATAACACCGGAAATATGGCCGCCCCCGCGAACGTTTGGACAGATAATCCTGAAAACCACGCGGCTGCCGCGAAGCTTTGGGCAGTGTACGTGTCGGAGGCCGAAAAATACGACAAGGGTTTGGTGGAAAGCTGGAGAAGTGACATGGAGGGTATGTTGATATTTGTAAGAAGTTTCCGATTATTCAAATTTGATTCAAGTTTCACGCTAACGGCTTGTAGGCTGGTCTTTTTTCTGCCAGCTTGACCGCGTTCTTGATTGAGAGTTACAAGACACTTGTGCCCGACTCTGGGGATACCACTGTGCTTCTGCTCTCCCAAATCTCTGGTCAACTGGCAGCCTCAGCAAATGGAACAGCATTCAATTTCGTTCAACGGCCGCAGTTCACGCCGCCCGCGAGCGCTCTCATTTGCAACATTCTTTGGTTTATTAGCCTTGGATTCAGCCTAGCATGCGCACTTATTGCAACGCTCCTGGAGCAATGGGCTCGAGATTTCCTGCACAAGGCCGAAATGCGATCCGCCCCTGTCATTCGCGCTCGTGTCTTCTCGTATCTTTATTATGGCCTCAAGCGCTTCGAGATGCACACAGTCGTAGAAATCATCCCTCTCCTCCTACACGCATCCCTGCTGCTCTTCTTTGCTGGTCTCGTCGCATTCCTCATCCCAGTCAATATTTTCATCACCGCCATCGCTGCTGCGATTTTGGCTACGGTCATCCTCGTCTACGCCACCCTCACACTCCTCCCTCTCTTTCACCCGGACTGCCCATATCGGACCCCGCTCTCCGGAGGCTTCTGGCAGTTACGGAAACTCCTCCAGACCCTCCTGCGTCGGCGGCATCCCATTTCACTGGGTTTCCCTCGCGACAAAGTCATGGTGGACAGCGTGTTTCGCCAGGCGACAACCCCATCTGATGAGCGGTACTCGCGGGATGGGAGGGCCTTGATTTGGACCCTCAACTCGCTGACAGATGATGTCGAGCTGGAACCCTTCATCGATGCCATTCCGGATGTACTGTGGCGTACATTTGAGAGGCGCCTGCTGTACGACGGGCACATTTACCGTCTAATCGAGGATCCCGCCTCCGATCTACTCCGTCGGATTCAAGACTTCCAGCAGGGCTGTTACAGCGACATTATATCCGTCGAGGTGGCGAAACGTCGCAAAATTTCGTGTTACAAGGCGATATGGGCCCTCGGCAGTCTGTCAACCCCAGAAAATCCCATACAAATCCAGATGCTATCCAGACCCCAATTCGTTGTAGAGCCGGAGGTCTTGCCGCACTACATTTCGGCCCAGGCCATACAGGCCTGGGCTACGTTGTGTGCGGCCAAGGGCGTCCTCGACAGGACCTTGAGACATCTGAGGACAGTGGATCAGGTCACCGCCGCGAAACAACAGCCGAATCGTCAGACCATGGTGCAGATTCGATCCGGCTTGGCCCAGTTGCGCAACACACACGATCTCCGCTTCAATAGGAGCACACTTGAGGATTCTGACTCAGCTGATATTCCCCCCGAAGTCCTCAGTTTGGCGGCGAAGAGCCTCATCGACGTAATAACAGGCCTGCCGCTCCAGACACTGCTGGATTACATCGGCGATGCCAGCAGATCAGAAAAGATTCCGTATCGGTTCGAGCCCACACAAGCACTCCTGTCGCCTCCTTCCGGCACTGTAATTTCCCGGCGGGCTCTCTGCATGGTACAGGTCCAGTTGGATACGGTTGTGTACGACAACTTGGAACGTTTCACCAGCGCCCCCGAACACATTTGGTTGGACGGGGCATTCTGCAAAATAGTCTCCTACTGGGACCCGCAAGAATCCGGTGGCACTTTACCTTGGGCAGTGGTAGACTATCTGACTGGCCGCAGATTTGCTCTCGCGGTTAGCCAGGCCCTTCGTTCGATCCCATCCAATGGCTGGAGGCGACTCCCGGAGACGATCCTTCACGGACCAGCCGATACGCCCCGGCAATTTGATGATCTATATCCCAATGGCCGCAAAGATTCCTTGACCACGCGCTTGACGGTAGTCTGGACCCTGTGTCGCGACTTCGACGACCCTGTGTTAGGATCTGGACTCGTTTCGATAGATCTCTCAACTTGGAAGGCGATCCTTGCTGCCGTTTCGCAAACGGAACACCAGTACTTCACCTACTCTGTTATTGCGATGGTAAAAAGGGCCGTTCTGCGATATCTAGAACGGGAGATCGCTACCCTCAGCGAAGAGGATTTGGCTTTACGATTCAACGAACCTGTCCTACTCCCAGAGGCTTCTTCCCTGGAAATGCTCATTCCATACGCGACCGAAGAGCACCAGGCTGGGATGAGGACGGGTTTAATGCGCAGATATACGGAGGAGGGTCTCGATACATTGACCGAATTTCTTCAGCAATGCCGCTTGACGCCCTTGCTGAGGAAATCAGCCCAGACCATGAAAATTGTGGGAGGTTTCCTCCCTCAATCAGCGATTCATCCAGAACGCCAGCTTCGATTTGCGACCGCAGTGAAGGAGTTGTTCGCTGGGGGCGATCCCACGCTCCTGCAGGAATTCCCAACTCTTACAATCTGGCAGCCCTACAGTCCCACGAACAACGCGGGGTTGGACGCCTATCCATGGTTGAATGACTTCCAGGCCCGCGAAATCTTACAAGAAACGTTCAGGACGTACCTGCGAAAAGCAGCGCCCGAAAGCAGATTATTCGCGCAGATCCACGAAATTGTTACTCAGCTGGACGCCTTACACTCTAGCGGCCGGGATCAACCTGTGGACGAGACACAATCTAGTTCCAGTCAGGTGATATCGTAGGTCTAGATCCCAACAGTTCATCGTCGAACCAAAATGACAATTATGGCGGCGGTGCAAGTGCGGAAATTAGGAAACTCCTGATGATTTGATACCTACCTACCTACCTACCTACCTGATGATTTGATTCTGGCCGGCACCGTCGTGATCACTGAGGAGTAGTGACTGCGCGTAGCTTCTAGCTTTGTTCTAGCTAGCCAGATCTTGCTAGGCTTAAATTGAATTTGCAACCCGATAATTACAGCGCTAACAGAGTGCAAGAGTGTCGAAGAGCTAGACTGAAGACCAAAGATCTCGGAAGATCTGAACCTGTGCAAGACGCCTGTCCTCGTCGTTCCGGGGCTACCTGCGGCTAACCTGCTTCCGCTCCGCCATCGACTCAGGCTGAGGCTCATTGGACGGCACCAGGAATGGGTCTCGATGGGAGCTAGATCTCGAGGGCCGGGAGGCTTTACCTCTGTCCTTGAAGACCGTTTGGAGACTACAACTTGCGAGGTACGAGCAAAATGTTGTAGCGTCTGTCTACGAGAGACTATTTGGAGACTCTGTTGGGAATTTATGGAGCAAGGAGTCAACCTCGTAGAGCTATCTGACGCACCAGAGTGCAAACACGACTGCAACCTCCGACAAGGGGCCTTCGCTTATTCACTTGAACTGCTTCATGTTGACTTGATTTTCTATCGGTGAGATATACATTTCTTCCACGGTCCTTTCCCCGAATCTGTTTCTCGTTCTGAATCACATTCTCCATGTCATCCTGCCGGTAGCGCTACCTCTGGTAAACCTGCCGACAACAAGCCGCGTGTTGAACGTGCTTCGGCGGAAAGATTGCCGAAATCCAAAGCCCTAAAGCCGGACGCGGAGTTTCGAAATTGGCCGCCGGCTGCCGGCTGCCGACACCCTCTGCTTAGCTTTTCTCTGACACCTCGCGAGAAAAAACGCGAATAACACCAGAAGACGCTTTGTATGTCTGACATTAATATTCCGACACCCTTAAGAAATAAGTACCTCGCACCTCGCCCCCTCGCGGATTTACGCGCGCCTTTATTCTGAGCTTCCATTCACACGGTTCCAAGTTGGCCAACTTCTCTGTCATCTCCATCCCCTTGGGATTTCGTCGGCCCCGGTGGGGTTCAAAATAGACGCAGAGAGGGGTTCGTGAGGGTCATAAATTCATCGTCAAAATTTATGGTACAGAACATGGTAGAGGTAAGTACAGGTGACGGAGGAGTAAACACAGCGGATGGTTACACGAGCAAAACAGCAATAAAAGAAAAATCGAGCAAAGCTCAAGGTGGCTTTAGTGGCGCCGTTCAATCAGCGTTGACGGCCCACCGGCCCCGAGCCGCCAAGACCGCCACGATGACCAGCCAGCCTGCAATGCGTGCAGCCCTTAACACCGCAGCTCGCACCCCCACGACGCTACTGAACGGATGGGGCGTATGCCGCCTTGTCTGGAGTGCCCGTGCGCGCACAAGCGCAGGGAGCGAGTAGTCCGTGGCGTCTTCCTCCTCCGACGAGGCGTCCGTGTCGGACAAGGAGGGAGCGGCGGGGGTGGAGGGATAAGAGGCGTATGACGCCACGGAGGAACTAGAGTCCGTGGAGCATTCCGAGTTGGATGGCGTGGGGGAGCGCGAGGGCGGGGGCGTCCGGGGGACGAGGTGCATCAGGGCGGGGTGCCCGAGAGCGCGGAGGCCCATCGAGGCGGAGGGGGCGCGGCAGGAGGGACATAGCCCGTCAGAGGCGGGGCCGTCTAGCCACTGGGAGGATGAGGATGAGCTCGGCGGGATCACAGAGAATAGGAGTTAGATGAAACTCACTGCAGCGATGTGCTCGGCGCAGAAGAGATGGACGCAGCAAAGGGTACGGACCGGGGCAACCGCTAGCTCAAAGCTGACGAGGAAGCAGGTTAGGCGGCAGATCGCAGCTTGAGCTGGGGGAGGAGGACGCACCAAATACCACAGTCCCTGTCTGCCTCCTTTCGAGAGGTGGACACGGTGCGAGTGGGCCGAAAGGGCCTGAAAGGAATTGGCCGCCTGATATGTGAAATTGGGGGCGTTGGGCAGGCGGACTCGGCTGCGCCTGAGCCAAGGTCGAGGATATATTCCACATCGTCGCGAACGCCGCTGATGAAGCCCGATTCCTCAGGGATGGAGACTAAGGAGCCCGAAGAACGGCGTGAGTAGGATGAAGGTCGTCGCTGCATGAAGGTGAAATGAAAGCAAGACACACCGTTTTGTTGATGCATCGCGGGACTAGGGTCGGATAGAGATGAACAATAGCGCAAAGTGCCTCGTTTTGTTATTGTGAAACGCCTTTACAAGGAGACGATCGGCTGACTGAGACATGTGAATATCGATTCAATGTGGAAAGCATGTGACGGAGCTTACCCGATTTCTCGGTCCAAGCGAGGCTATGCAGCCAGCAGCGGCGACTTGGTGAGAGCGAGGGAGACTAGAAGCTTCTAAAGGAGCCAGGCAATTTATGAGTCTAGCGGCTCTAACGGCTCTGGCCCGGGATTCGGTTTTGCGCAGGACCCATTAGTGCACGTCAACTCCGCATCTCGACATCTGAGACTATCAAGTGGGTTCTTTTCGTTAATGCAGCGCGCGAAGAAGCTGAGAAGAGCTGAGAAGGGTGCTCACAAGGTTGACCGTTGCCCTTTCTGCAGCCTATCTAACCCATCCTTTCAAAAATTGCAGATTTCAATCAGCAAGTTCTAGGTCGACTTCGGAGCCGGGAGGAGTTTAAGGGGCTATACAGTCCACTGAGGCGACGGAAGTGGAAGAAGAGTAGAGACAAAGTGCGGCCATGAATGTGGGGAACGAGGGGAAGGGTCTTTGATGGCGGGCGGTTGATATTTATGCGTGGAAATAAAAAAGTCGGACCACTTCTTATGTTTATTTCCACGATCTGTCCCGGGCCGAGATTACCGAGGCACCGCGCACAGATCGGGTCGACACTGGTGGCATTGGAGAATAATATAAAGTGGAAAGTACACTGGCGTACACCATGGCCGCCAATGGATGTTTGTGGACACTGGTTGCCATCAACTTGAAGAGATGTTGTTGCGTGATGGACCGCAAGATAAGATAATGTTTCGGGTAAACCATAATTTCCATCAGCCCATGTTGGTTTTATTATTCAACTCCCCGCAAACACTGGTAAAAATTCTTCCTCTGTGACCATTCAAACATTATATGTACCCTTTTTCACGCTTACAGACCGCAAGGCTCTGAGTCTGATTCCACCACTGGAGTCGTGAGGAGGATAACATCACTGGGGCCCGGCAATCCTGCAATTTTACTTCCCCTCTGTGGGCCTTAGCTCACAATGAAGGTTCACCCGTTCTAGATCTAATACAGCTTCAGGTCAGATATGGACTCATAAGGCCCGGGAGTGCATTGTCCCTGGTGAGGTGGATCATTTGGGGTAATCCTCCATTATGATTGATGGGACTCAGTGAGGGTATTTAAATCCAACTTGCCATGCTTTGCAGATTTCGAAAGACTTCGACTCGATTTCAACCAATTTTATTATTTAGTGGCATTTCACAGTTCCTCAAGTGGCTCGAGCTTCAATGAAACTTGTTAAATACCGGTGGTTACCAGCGGAGCTCACTGTAGTCCACTGAATCCCACTGTATTCCGGTGGAGGTCGCACTGGCGGCCAGTGGTATCCAATGCCGAACAATGCCGCTTATTGCCGTTTCTACTGCCGCGTATATTACTGGCATTGGACAACGTATTACCCAGATTTAGAGCTTGAACAGAAGAGATTGGCTTGGACATGGACAAAGACGTGACAGTGATCCAAATTGCGGATTTTGAAAATCATGCACCCAGTAATTCAAGGGAAAGTCATTCTGCTCCTGTGCTACTACTTACTGCCTTTGCCAGTGGATGATCTCATTCAAAGAGCATTGAATTCGAATCTAAATTCTGTCCAAAGGAAGACTTGAAGAACTTAGCCAAAGGATAAAGCGTGTTTCAAATTAAAAAGTTCAACCCGTCAGACAACGAGTGCTGAGATGCCGAGTCATCCCGGCACTCGAGCGGCAACCAATTTTCCCAACGGAAAGTGCGCGAAGTCATAAACCTGTTAATTGTGGTGCATACAGGATACACTTTAGTTGAACAAATTGATCTCTCACCGCAACAATGAACAATTTGAAGGGGTTTCACATTAGAATCATCCGTAAGGAACAACTAGAAATTCGTTCTGGGGCAATACATACGATGAATAGATTCGCGGAGGCAAAGTGAAGGTTGTGGAAGGAATGCAGAAGAAAAAGAAAGAATGATTGGAGTTGTCGGCTTAGAGGCCGAAGTGATTCCCATCACCACGGCCCACCGGCATGTTCAACTTACGGACGCCGAACGAAATGAGGTTAGGATATCGACTTTGGCTGGCCGCCGCCTGTTTCATCATTTCATGGAATTATGTGTTTTGATTTCTCGTGCTGAAACCACCTTTTAATTATCGACTATGGATGTCACTGTTGGCCCTCTGAATCTAAAGATCAAGTCACCTCGCGGCGTCGTGTGGTCAATAACATACCCTGTTTTTCACTGTGCAGGAACATAAAGCCGACCAATATCAATCGGACGTGAACGAGGTCGTGAGCAGCTGTGGAGTCGTCATGACACAAAGCCAAGGCATCTGCATGCCGCCCTAATGTTGCCGCAATTGTCCCCCGTGCCGCGGTATTGTCGAGCCAGCCCTTCGTCCCAGGGATTGACGGCTCGGTATACACATCGAATAAACTACTGTTTACTACCACCGCTCGTAGGTCACCGCAGTCGGGGTTTGCAAAGGAGTTTTGGATTGCTGTCGCAAGTTGAATCTGATGAGCCTCGTGAATATCGGGAACTTCAACGGTGGCGAGTGCGGCGAAGGATTTAAGGGTTGCGGCTGCCTTGTAAGGAAGAAGGTCGGAATCAACGCAAGATTGAAGAAACTGAGCGAAGAGCGTGATATACGCCTCAGCGACCCGGATGTCCAACATTTGCCACTGCGTGATGCGCAAGGACCTGGTGTTGCCACCATGCATTGACTTGGAATCGGACGGCATCACAGCTATGGTGACAGGTGGTAGAATTGGGTCCGTGAACCGCTCCTCAGGATCTGCGTCGACCACCGAGTGCTGTGTTTTTAGAGTGCTCAAGTAGCGGGACTTCAGGAGGGCGATAACTGATAAACCAACAGATGAGGTCTTCAAGGGCACAATTTCGGCAAGGATGCGAGGTAGGACCGACACAGTTGGAGAGATTCCCAAAGTCTCTAAACGCCAGATTGTGGTAAGAAGGTTTGTCATCACGGGCTCGTCCAATGGTTTTGTGGCGTGCAAAAGAGACCCTGTGAGTGCGTGCCAGAATTGGCGATGACCGTGGAAGGGGATGCAACGCATCGAAGTCAAAACAGCCTTGTCCCATGCACGATGATTCAGATATTGTATGAGAGCGGGACTGAGGGCAGCGAAGACAGAATCGCTTTTTTCAGAATGCGGCCAATAGGGTAGGAGCTCCTCCATGACCGTGTCAAGCCAATTGCCTCCTTCAGGATTGTTCTTCGTTATCTGAGAGACAACCATGTGTATGGTCTCATCCAGAGCGTGTCGAACGGCAGACGGGGTTCCCGGAGGTGGCCGAACGATCTCGATAGTTTGGCGGAAGAAGTACGGTAGGGCCTCCAGGTCCGCGGCGTGTCGCAGATAAGGGAAGAGAATAAGATACGGAGTGGTGGTTAACACGTGCTGGATGTCCTCCATTAGCAGTGGTATCTGCCCAACTGATGATTTTCCATTTCGCTCATGCCGAAGACCGCGGGGAATGTCGACGAAATAGTCCCGGTCATGGGCAAGGTCCTCCAGGAAGTGTACTATCAATGACTAGGATCCTGGCCACACTAGGATCCTGGCCACTAGTCAAATATAGGACTCTGGGCTGTGCAATATCTTCCCTTTGTATTTCCACAATGGAATATGAACTATTGCGCACCTTGAGACCAAATTTCAACCCGAAGTGATAAGTTGATCCAAAGCTGTGCCCGGATTGATTGTGATCCGGAGGGTGAGAACGTCAATTTGATAACCCCGAGCGACCGTTTCACCTGTTTCTCAACCAATACGCCGGGGATCCGGGACTTTGGGGGCTCATTCTTCTGCTACAACCTAGTGCTTTCTTCTAAGCATGTCTTACCTGTCTGAAGACTTGCCTTCTGTGACTAAATTCACCAACACAATTGGAAGAGAAACTCAACGATCACACTCTTAAACTCAAGATACCGATGGCCTCTTCAAGACTATAATTCCAGTGCCTTGCAGTATCCACTATGATAGGTAAGACATGTATATCCTTTATCATACAATAGTTGAACGCTTCCCCTTCCCTCCTAATATGGATGCAAATAGAAAATCACCCATTTGATGCCAGAAAAAAGATTAAACGTCGGGTTCTCAACAGTACACCTTGCAAGTGGAGATATGCATTGATGTTGGTCCATTGGGTTCCAATGAACCTCACTATCACTTATTTTGGCCTACAATCCATTACAGCTGGCGCACCAACCCGATTTAGGTGAAAGTACAGATCCCGCCACTGAGGGCCTTTGTAAAGTGCCTCCGCTACACTACTTTTGCAAGGTCCAATATATGCTATAAGTGCCCAGAATACATCATATGGGTCCCACATACACTATAGCCAATGGTGTGGACCCTCATTCACCGCCAACAATGGGCTTTCGAGGGTGGCCAGGATCCCTGTCAATTACCTTTTCGGGAAATCCTTCAAAACTAAATTCGCTGGGCACTCAAAGCGGCACCAAAATTATCATAAATATGCTCAATCTCTTCGGAGGATGCGCGCCTATCAAATAGGGCCCACGCACCCGCGAAAAATCGCCGTGGAATATCAAGATTGGGCCGAAACCCCTTAGGTGGCCAGGTTCCCAGCGCGATATAGTACAACAGGTGTTACGTCAACCTCGTCCACACTGTGAGTCGCGGCTTGGCAATCAACTAGATACTGCATATTTTCCTGGAGACGCAACTTGTCAATTTGGAACGACATCCACTGAATCAGGATTTCGACAGAGCGCGAGAAGTGAAGGAGCTCAGGGTCGTCCTGCGTTCGGGATGAAAGACTCGCCCACGGTCCGATCGATCGTAGAAATCTCTCGACCGAATCCGGAGAATCCAGCAAGGTCGTAATCGCCCATACGGCTTTGTAGCATATAATCTGGCGGCGTTTCACGGCCTGCGGAGATAATAGGCCATTCTCACAGCTCTGAAACAATCCGCGGATTCGGCCATACAAAGAAATATCCGAATTGCGGATGACATTGCGGAAGAGGTCTGTGTATCCATGACGCCGGCCGGTGGGACCCCATAAAATATCTGGAATGGCCTCCACGAAGAGCTCCAACTCCAAATCATCAGAGAGGGACTTGACGGTCCAGACGAGCGCCTGCTCGTCCCTGTTCCTCCGCTCCTCGGATGGCTCGGTAGCTGCCCGAGAGATTGCTTCGATGATCGTTTCATTTCCTCTGGGTGGATGTACGCCACTTTCTCCCTCTACGGAGTCAGGATGACGGTTCCCCGTATCAAAGGAGTGAAAGATCCGCCAGAATGTCCCAGAGAGAGGTGTGCGGTATGGACTGTCGAGACATTGGAGGGGGAGCAGGGTAAAGAAGGAATATACACCGGTGACAACGGCGAGGATGAAGGCGGCGATAACGGCCATCGCAATATTGATGGGAATGAGGAAGGCGACGAGGCCAGCGAAGAAGAATAGCAACGCCACATGCAAGAGCAGGGGGATCACCTCCACCACTGCATGCATGTTGAAACGCTTCAGTCCGTAGTAGAGGAATGAGAATATCCGCGCTCGGAGAAGCGGGGCGGACTTGATCTCCGAGCGGTGGATGAAATCTCTAGCCCATTGCTCGAGAAGTGTAGCGATGAGTGCGCATGATAAACTGAACCCGAGGCTGATGAACCAAAGCGCATTGCAGGTCAATGCAGCCGCAGTTGGCGTGAAGTTTGCGGCGGCGGGGACGTGAAACGAGGTTCCGTTGGCAGAGGCAGCGAGTTGGTGAGATATCTGGGTCAATAGCCGCACAGTAGCATCACTTGGATCTGGATTGAGCGTTTTGTAGCTCTCAATGAGGAATGCTGTTAAACTGGCCGAGAAGAGACCCGCCTGCGTTGGGTCAATTGAGAGCAAAAACGGTAAGAGGAAAACGCTGACGAATATCAACATGCCTTCCATGTCGGCCTTCCAGCTTTCGACAAGGCCTTTGTCGTATTTTTCAGCTTCATCCACGTAAACGGCCCAAATTTTGGCGGCTGCAGCGTCGTCCCCAGGATCGAAAGCTGAATGAAAGACAGTCAGATCTGAGTTAGTACTAGGTCGCACGAAGGAACCAAACCATCTTCGGACCATGGAATGTGGCCTTTTTCAGCATCCATGGCGGCTGGACGGGTCCTCAACGCGAGCTACTTCCGCGCGCGTAGATGGTGGTTAGAACTTGAAGGAAGCTGGACAAATATCTGATTAACGCCCTTGTTCTCCATTGGGGTTCAATTGTTCAGCGCTAAAATTAGCCCAAGGGCTACTAACTAGCACTGGAGTTTGTGGAGTGATAGTTTTTGCTTCAGTTCGATTGCAGCCACTCACTATGAGTATTTTGCAAAAATCAACCGAAAACGAATGTGCCGACCAAGTGCCGAGAGCGGCCTGCAGCCATCATTGATCATCGTCGTCTTGATTCGCAAAGCTCCACAGGCAAAATGGACCACAGCTGCGGCCTCCACAATTCGCCCTAGCAAACCTCCAATTGTTTCTCTAGTGTGTTTCGCAGGGAGGCGGGTAAGGACTAGCCCACTCGGTCCATCCATCTGCTTGCACTTTTTTCATGCTGGTCACTTGGCCAGGTAATAGCCACTGGCGATCGAAGGTACAGTATGTCCCGAATGACTGCTCTCATCACCCACACTAATTACTCGCATTGAACTATTCATACATTTGTATTCTCGCAGCAAAACACAGGCCGTTCCGGGGAAAGACCGTCCAGCGGGCTGCTGATTGAAGGACCTCAGGCAATTACGCAGCCGGTATCTGGCTGTGGATCTGCTTCCTCCGAGATTCCGAGGCCACCATTGGGTATCTTAAATCGGAAGTGATCAGCCAACGAAAGTCAAATGTCCTCCCACAAGCCGCTCACGTCGATTGTCTGGAATACTTCTGTGGGCTGCGGGTTCTCCTAAACCGGTATCGTCAAGCGGATTCGAAACATAGAGAGACGTAGGCTCGTACCCCTTGGGTTTGCACTGTGGTGACTGCGGGAAGAGCGGGAGAAAACACAGGAGCAGCAACGGTCGCTAACACCATGGCGGCGAGAATGTGAAAAACCGAAATGAATTGCATGGTACTAGCAGCGGGAGGAATTGCGACGCGCGGCGTCGAAGCAAGGACTGGCTTGTAGTGGTGAAGATGAACGGAGAAGAGTCATCTTACTCATCCTTTTAACAGACACGTACAAGAATGGTGATTTCTTGGCAATATCTGACGACGGCCACAGGTTGCACTCATCTTGCACGTCAAGTGTTGAACAAAGTTGGTGCTGTCCCAGTTTCCTTGGATGGAGACAGATGAGTATCCTGATCGGACTGTCGATCTCGTTGATCCACTACTGACGCCGTCTTCCAATCTCACGTCAAGCACGGCGAGGTCGGCAACTCATCCTTTTGACTTACAGCGTCTAATGAATGTCAACAACGTTCCCATGATGCGAATGCTGTGGCAGATCCTTGGATAAAATAGAAAACATCATCTGTCGCCGATGCTTCCTGGGGCATTCGCGGCGCCGGAGCGACCACACCCCCTACCCACGTTCCCTTCTTCAATCCACTCCTTTGTTTCCCTTCGAGATGCCTGGCGCACTACAGGCGGCGCCTTTCGTTTCTTCGGCGTTGATACTCGCTACACTTCCGCACCACTGGAGGGTGAAGAACATGGCGACATTGTCAATAATCGCCTGGCTGACTGCATACAACCTGACCTACGGGATAAACGCTATTATCTGGAACGGAAATGCCGATATTAGAGTACCAGTCTGGTGCGATATTGGTGAGGCTGGTATCCTTTACTGTGGCGAAGATCTCTGAACTTTCTGTAGTTACAAAGCTCAAGATCGGCGCGGACGTAGGGCTTCCGGGGTCCTGTCTGTGTATGGCTAAGCGGCTGAACCGGATTACTTATGGCCTCGACATGTCTCCACGCGGATGGAGGCACCGAACCTTGGATGTTTTCCTGTGCTGGGGTTTACCTGTGTTGGTTATGATACTCCGTGCGTCATTTGCCAAGCCAAGTCTCTCGGTGATTCATTCGCTGTTCAGATGTTATCGTTCAAGGACATCGGTTTGACATAATTGAGGATCTTGGATGCATACCCGCAGTCTATGTCTCCTGGCCCTCCATCCTCATCCTGGATGTATCCGCGTTCATCCCTGCGGTTCTGGCATTGTTCTACTGCGCTCAGGCGTTGTTTAGACTTTACAGAAGACATGTCGCCCTCCGCACCATGCTTACAACAACGGCGCCTTCCCTTAGCCCGTCTCGCTATGTGAGACTCATGATCATGGCCTTTGTCCTCGGGGCATGGAACACGGTCCTCCTCTCGGTGTGTTTTCCGCGTCATTTCACCGTATTTACTCTGAACATTTGTACCAGATAAGCACCAGCGGTGAATATGCGGAAGGGCTACAACCTTGGACGAGCTGGGCCTTCGTACACTATGGGTTCTCGTTTATCGGCCAATTTACCGACGACAACTTCGACTCGGAATCCCTGCTCAGGATATATGTCCTCTGGTGGGCAGTTCCGATCAGTGGATTGTCCTTCTTCCTCTTCTTCGGAATCGGCGCCGACGCGATGAAGGATTACCGAGCGATTGCCCAGTGGATGGGCCGGGTGATTCTCAGAAGAGATTCTCTTCACCCAGTTCAAGCCGGTTCCGCCGTTCTGGATCTGAATGACTACCTCGACCCGCAGGATGAAAAATATCTTATACCTCCTCCTCGGCTCCATTCACTCCCCCCACATGTATAAATATTCATGAATGTTTCGATTGACGGTTCCGCGTCCATTTTTGCGATGTCAAGTGACAAGTACACCTTCTGTCGGCGTGTTTCACTGTGGGATGACGAGTACGCTTACTACATTCTCACGTTGGCATGGATCACAGTTAAAAGAGGCCGCGAATGCAGCAACAAGTGTTCATCTTTCTTCCCTCTGTAGCCAGCCTACTGTGCCTTTTTTTAAAACTTTCTTCATCTATCTTTCGCTGCAGATGCACCTTGTCGCTGTTCTGTACACTTTTTTCGTTCTAATTGTGGCCACGATGGCGGCGCCTGTGTCGTGGTCACCCAGACGAGAGGTGAGTATCTTGCACCGTTGTCGCAAAACACAATGAATAATGTCGAACTCTAGGTTTCGGCGTCTCCAATCGCAGATAGTTCTTCGTTGCCACCGGCGGGTCTTGCGGCCGAGGTGAGGCTGCCGGTCATGAAACTTCTCAGTTATTGACCTCGAATGGCAAACTCAGGGTAGTTCCGTGGTCACCTCGACGTCAGGAACTGATGTATTCGCAACTGTTGATCTTGACGTTCGTCTGTTCGAAAGTCCGAGTACTTGTACCGATGTATCTAACTTTCTCAGGTGAGGTTCGGGCTCGAGGAAGAGGCCAGGGGTGGGGGACATGCACCACAACCGAACGGTTGTGTCGTTGCTTGAGGAGCTCGCTCTGGACCTTTCCGCTCGTTGTCCGCTGTAAATTACGTGTGTTGGGAAGGCGACGGACGCCGAGTCGGGCGTCAATCCGCAACCCATCAAGAACCAGATTCCGCAGTGAATTGAAGTTGGCGTTGCTGTTGTTCCGAACTGCCGCATATCTGTCAAATGCGAGGTTATCTCCTTATCATCTGGAGAACTATTCAATACGTTCCTGTGCGGGGATGCTATTGGAGCATCTCAAACCTCACTTTGCGGGCCCCAAAATCCTGATGGCCTAGTTCGCTCCGGCGCGGCTTCGTTGATCGCGTCCACCTCCTCGATTCGGAGTTGCTTCGCTGTTTGTTCGCCGGTGCCTGCCGAAATTTCCATGTCTGCAACATTTGGCTCGTGCTAAAGTTCGTCGGGACTGAAGCTCCTCCCTGTGGACTCAAGCTGCTCTGTCTGCTCTGAACTTGGCTGGTAAACTTGAATCAGAATGTGGAATTTTTTCCATGTATCATTAGATTCCCTGTTGTGATTAGAAATGCAGCTTCAACGTCTAATAGCACTATCTCAACCTTTTGTCTTGACAGCTGACTCGTGGGTGGCGAGGTTATAATTGTTGGGCTGTCAAGAGATACTCGGTGACTTCGTCGTTCAAGAAAATAAATACAACTCTTCGCTCCAACGACTTGACTAAATAGATGTAAGGACAGTTGGAATACAACACAGGTTCTCCTTGTGTACAAGCTGTTTTATCGGCCTGTTTCAATTATAATGAAGAGTTTCTTTCTCGAACTCCGACTGAGGGAGGAGTTCGTCAGTCTGTAGGCGTGGGATCAGCATTGAATCTGGTTCGGTAACGAGGTAAGCATGCTAACCTCGTCTGCCGACAAACCAATGTATAGTGCACGGCGAGCGCACCTGCGAATGAGTAGAGTTGCCAGGGCCAATAAAACGATGCAGATGAAGGAACCAAGGGCAATCTGCGCCCCCGCGCCTTTATACGGCGCCGCATTAGTTTCGCAAACTTGAGCCCAGTGCTTGTAACTGGTAATCGAGGTACCCTGGTAAGCCAATGAGCGAGAATACATGAACAAGCAAGGGTGAGCCACCTCCGCGCGGTATATGAACTCCGTGAGCGGGATGTCCGCGCGATGGCCAAACGCATGCAGCGTACGCCAGTCCTCGGGGTCATCGGTGCCGTTCCTGAACTTGAAGCGCAACATGGGGCGCATGTTGGGCGGGTATCCGCGACGGAGTTCGATCGCAAGGGAGGAACCAAAGCTTGCTGTGCCAGGAAACAAATGAGAACGAGATCAAGTCATTGAATTCAAACGCGCACGAATTCCCTGGAGCTCGGGATGCTGCTTTATAATATCGGTCAGGTGGAAGAGTGAGATGAAGGGCTGGTAGGAAGTTTGGACAACCATCATCTGGAGTGGATCATCGTTGAAGGCGATACGCTCCAAGGAATTGAGAACGGTATGAAGGAGAGTCCGCCCGGCGACTGTGGATGACATTGAATATCGTATTTACGCATTTACGCAACATGATAGGTTGAACCAGACTTACTATTGCCGATCCCGTTAGCCTGCTTGTCAGAGAAGACACCGTTTTCGTGGAAATCGGCCAGTGCGCGCGCTTGGTGCATGTATGTGGGCGGAAGCCGGTAGGCATAGGTCTGGTTGTATGTGAGCTGGGTGCTCATGAAATCGTAAATCTGATAATTGTTGGATAAGTCTCATCGCGGCAACGAAACACTTCGACGCACATTCCACTATAGTGGAGTCAGTAATGAAAACCGTTGCAAAGGTTTTTATTAGACGCACAATGTTCTCGAGGTTCGCAGGCCGCCCGAGGATGTAATCCTTAACGTGTTGGAAGAAAGGTGCCGCGGCTTTGGCTTTCGCCTTGAACGCATCCGATGCGTAGAATGAGGTAATGTGCTTTTGGAACGCCTACGCACAGGTCAAACACAAAGAACAAGACAGCTTCAATTGACCACTCACCGGGCAGTCGGTCCAGCTTTCCAATGAGCGGTCGTTTCCAGGCTCAACCGTTTCCACTACAGGGCTGCATCAATCAAACAGCAGGAAAGAGGTCCAGTTATGACCCACAAGGAACATATTGGTAGCCACCAAGAGGCGCCGCGACAGTGGAACCGTTTGCAAGACTGATTATGTTGCGGGAGGTGGGTGGAAAGAGGCCTTGAAGAAGTGCAATAGCGCTGTCGAAGACGACTGCGCCTTCGCCGCCTGCTTTGGCGAGCACTTTCACTTCCTGGTTGTCTGCGATGTCCGCAGAAATGTCTGTGATAAATGAGGGAGATCTGGGGGTGAGGTATATATCGCGGAGTTGTGTCCCGAGGAGGTGGAGGTCGGACTACAAGGGGAGTAAGTAATCATAACGAGGAGTTTCGAAGAAGTCAGGCGCACGACGCCGAGAGCAGTGGAGTCGGTCAGCGATGGCGCATAAGTTTTGGGGTCCTGAGAGAAGGCGCGGCGGTCGCCGTTGCGCGCGACCACTATGACACCGATGACATTTTGAGACATTTTCTAATTTCAAAAACGATTCTGAGATGAGGATAAGGGGAGAGAATGGGAGGGCCCGGCGCAGCATGATCCTTTTATAAGGCGTGGTTGGCTCGTAGGCAGGAAGCATTGGAAGTGTGAATTGTGACGGAATTCGAGGGAAAGCACGGCTCCCGCGTTAGTTAAAGTGCTACTTACGCGATAATGGGCCGAAGCGCAATTTGAAGAACGAACTATCTATAGATTTCTGAGGCCTGGAGAAAAGATAGAGGCCCTGCTGTTTCACATGTGCCGGTCTCAAATTATGAGGTCGATGGTTGACGTGAGGAAGGTGAGCGGAGGAACCGATTGTATCCGAAAGCATCCAGGGCGCGCCCCCTGTCGCAGGGCAGCCATTGGTCGCCAGGATGGAGAAAGTGACAAGTCTCGGAGAAGATAGTTGCCTATTTCAGTGAGATATCCGTGAGGCCGCCTCTGGTGCCAACTTTGGACATGGCCATAGACTACCAGGATGGATTGGGGAGCTGGGGTCGATATCACCCGTGCCCGAATGGAGATGTGTCCCCATTTTTTCGTCTGCGGAGCGGACGTCGGACGAATTGAACTCTGCGCTCCCGATCCGCGACGTTCATAGCAGATGTGGGCTCAACCCTGTCAAGCTCGCCACAGTGAAATGAGATGAAGGTCAAGAATAATTGAAGAATTGCAAAGCGGTGTTGGTGGCTGATCGAATCAGATCCGTGTTGTCCGGCTTCTCTCAGGTCAGAAAAAGATCAAGGTTTTTTTACGTTTAGAGGAGAGTTCGGAGCCGGCGACTGAGCACTCAGTCACGTAGACTCTGCGCATGAACAGAGAGATTCGAACAATAAAAGTGGACTCAAAAAAATCAGCCAATGAATTCGACGGGCGGAATTCATTCAACCCCATAGGCATCTAACAGGAGATGACTCGCGCGTGCGTGGGTCACAACCCAAAGAGCACCTTTTTCCCCACGCCAAACAGAAAGCAGACATATGCCATTTTTAAAGGCATTTCACTGGTTGGGAGATTCAAGTTTTTCAGCACAATTTACGCCGAAAAATGTCGTTTGTTTTTCAGACATTTTTCACTGGAAAGGTGGTGAAAATTCAAGTCTTTTTCACCTCTTTTGAGGTTCCTTTTCAATTTTTCACCTCCAACTCACAAAATGGTGAAAATCTTTTGAGTTTTTCAGCTACATTTTCAGTGAAAAATGTCTGAAAAACAAACGACATTTTTCACTGTAAATTATGCTGAAAAACTTGAATCTCCCAACCAGTGAAATGCCTTGAAAAATGGCATATGTCTGCTTTCTGTTTGGCGTGGGGAAAAAGGTGCTCTTTGGGTTCCAAACAGGCAAGTTCCCATTAGGGGGTTTCACACAAGCCAATTTAGAGCCCAACTTGGGTCCCAAGTTCGGCCCCAACCTGACTTGAAGTTGGACGTGAAATAGTTCAGAACTCGAAGTTGGATGTCAAAGGGGGCTCCGGACCACGATCTGACATCCAACTTCGACCCCAACTTCATGCCCCAACTTCAATGTTTCAATTTTGTCGTGCCATTAGGCTTCCCGAGAGAAAAAACTCAAGTTGGGGCCGAATTGGGATCAAGTTAGGGTCAAATCGGCCTCAAATAACCTCGTGTGAAACCCCCTATTGTTCTCTTGCTGTTTGAGCCTCAAAGGGAACAATTTTTCTGCGCGAAAGAAACGGCAAACCAAGGGGTTCCGAAGATAAGAAATTTCCATATATAGTGGGGCCCCCGGCACCTTGGCGGCACCGCCAACCAAGCACTTTGGGTTGAAATTACCTTCTGAGGTGAGTGGGAAGCAAAATTTGAGATTTCTCTCTCCCTAGGGCCTCTCACATGCCTCTACTAACATTTTTACACCCTCCCAAAAGTTATAGTACAGAGTTTTTTTTCGGCCTTGACCGGACCCCCCCCCCCCTCCCCCGTCCGAAATCTTAATCCCGACGTCCCCTTGCTCTGAGCACAAACCATCACTTCATTCCTGTTTGTGAAAAAATTACAGTACAGCAGTGCGCGGCACACCGCGTCATTTTTACCATCCCCATGAATAACTGCTCATCAAGCCTAGGCCCGTCCCGTTTAAAAATATCACCAGCTTTCCGGCACTCCTGCGAAAAACTCGTCAGGGAATTGCAACCCGTCAGGCCTCACGGATGGTTCGTTGGAAACAGTGAACGCGCTTTGATATTTTGGAACTTCCGGCGCCCGCCCTCTTTGAATCCCGGCTCCCAACCTAAGTACAATTCTCCCTTTTGTTGGCACAGGCAGATAAGTTTAGCATCCACTCACATCTGACATGCTAATTTCCTACGGCACCAACGGCTGCAACGCACGTGCGATACGACTCGCTCGAGTTCTCTCACGTCCTTTCCACATGTCCATACCCTCTTCTCTTCCCCCAACATGCATTCCGCCGTCGGTTTCGTAGCTCTGCGCATGTTTGCCCTCTTTCACCCTTCCACTGCATCCCGAATTTCGAATGCACCTGAAATTCCCAGGGCGTCGCCGACCGAGGCGGCGGCCGCGGCAGCAGTCTCTGTGTCCCTGGGAGGTGTTACATACGTAGATCAGGTCCGTATTGAGCCGCTGGTTCCACAGTCTTTAATTGAACAGGACAGGGATTAGTGGGATTCGGTCGTATCCCATCAAATTTCACGGAATCGACCGGCGACACGCTGGGCGGCATCGGGAGCGCGATTACCATTAAATTCGGATCGTGGCAGGAGTTGCCGAACGGGAGTTACACGGGAACACTTGTTGTTCAACCGGATCGCGGGTACAACGTGTATGTCATCGATTCGCGTGAAGCTGAATTTTAAATTTAAGCGATACACTTGCACAGAATATCCCCCATTGACTACCAAGCCCGGCGTCACGAACTGCAGTTCGTCTTGACTCCCTACTCTGGGACCACCGCACTGTCTTTTGCGGCTGCCCAGCAAACTTTTTCGTTGACGTACAAGAACACGACGTTAGAGGTTGAGCGGAACAACACAAAGACAAGTGGACTCGACCCTGCCGCAATTCGCGCTGCGGCGCCCGGGTTCGGCATCAACCCAATCGCAGATCCTCAGATGCCCATTGCCAGCACTGCGGAACCACATCTTACCGTTGATGCAGAGGGACTGGTTGCAAATGCAGACGGAACGTAAGCAACTGCCCTTCACGAACGTACTTTTTTTGCGAATGTTCAACAAACACAAAGATATTGGACGAGCGATGAATACGGGCCCTACATCTACCTCTTCTCGACCAATGGGCAGCTTATTCAGACAATCCAACCACCCGCGGCCATTCTCCCTATGGATTCGAAAGGGAATCTGAACTTCACCGCGAACATCGATCCAGCAACCGGTCGCGGAGCGAACCAGGGTGAGCTCGCCTATTAGTATCACTAGATTCAAAGCTGATCCATGGATATGCAGGATTTGAAGGCCTCACTCTCGACACCACCACCAACACCCTCTACGCGATCCTCCAATCTGCAACGATTCAAGACGGTGCCCTGCAATACACGCGCCTCCTCGCATACAATGTTTCCGCGCCGACTGTCTCTGTCCCCCTTATCGGCGAGTGGGTCGTCCCGCTCCCGGTCAGCAGCAGTGGTAAAGTCGAGGCGACGAGCGAGATCCACTTCGTCAGCCCCGGCGTCTTCCTGTGCCTTGCACGAGATGGAAACGGACTTGGTGGGAGTGGAGATAATATCAAGTACAAGTGCGCTTCCATGTTTTGTTCTCCCTGTTTCCCCGCACTATGAATCGGATGCTGACGGAATTATACAGGCACGCAGACCTCTTCAGCATCGTTAACGCGACGGACATTCACGGAACCGCGTTCGACTCGCCATCGACTCCCGTTGCACCGAAGGGTGTGCTAAGCAAGAAGGTTGTCCCGGCGACATACGTAAGCTTCGTCAACTACGCAGACGCCACGCAGCTCGCGCGCTTTGGGCTCCACAACGGTGCGTTTCATTTACTCACTGAATGAGCTCGATCTCTGATGAAATTAAACATGAATAGGTGACCCGGACGATAACACCCTCCTAGACGCAAAATGGGAGAGTTTTGCTCTCGCGCCGGTGGGTACCAGCGCGCCAAACGATTTCTTCCTCTTCACAGCCGTAAGTCTTTCACCTGGCTGATCGGTCCATCGTCTGATCTACACTAATTCCAGAGCGACAACGACTTTCTAAGCACCCAAGGCGTGTCGCTCGGCGTGCCGTTTGACGCCGGAGAGGACGTAGACAACCAGTTCTTGGTTTTCCGTGTGACGCTCCCCGGTGCTAGTGCGAATGTTCAAAAGTCTTTGGGGTTGTAAGTAAGTTGGGTGTATGTACTCGATGTAAATACCTGGACCCTGTATTTCAGAGGATTTAAATACTTGGAAATGGTGTTAAATCGGTTGCAGACGACGCATCAATCGGCAATTCAAATCCCTTAAATGCCGCTGGTGACACTAGCAACCGGCTTGTCGGCATCGCCCGGCAGACTCCGATCTTGTGATCCAATGTTCACCCACCGTCGCCCACTCAGTTTCAACGGAAACTACTGGCATACAGTGGTCCACGAATCACTGTAATTCATTACCTTCCAGTGCGTTGTTTGAGGGATATTTCCGTCATTTGTTACTCTGTCACTGGCAAGTTCAATTTTCCGCTGCCATTCGCGCTTATCCGGGTCCCAAAGAGAACAATAGTGCAGGAAGAAAATTGACTAACGTCCCATTCCAGGCTCTTCGCTCCACTGAAACACACTGATTTATAGTGGTTCTCATCAGCGCGATGTTCTCTGTTGACGAAGAAAGAGTCACTGGCTTCGCGATCGATTCCGACGTCTCTTGTGGAGACCTGCAACCCATGGAATGGTGTCGAAAACACGGTTTGAGGTGGGGGTGGTCGTCTTCCTTCCCCTTCGACAGGTCGGAATGAATTCTATTGATTATTTACGAGCAGATTGCGAACAGAGTATACGGTCATTTAGATGTGCTATGTCAAGGGTAGGTGATCATGAATGCTTTGAAGATGAGTGATTTACTTAACGCTCTGTCTTTCTCAATCCCAGACCAACACAAACATCAAATTGAACCCCGCCAATGTGGGTCTTATCTTGGACCCGGGTGCCTCACGTCGGCCACCGGTGGCCGCCAGCGAACTTCCAGTTCTGGGTGTGGTGATGAGCCTAACCCAGCCGTTGGCGCGAGGCGGAGTTGTTGTAAAAGTCTTGCATTCTGCAGGCGCATGGTGGACTTAGAATTTGTCCAACACTGTTCATTAAATTTACTCTATATCGAGGATGAGGTCGGCGCAGCAGTGACCACAATCGTCGTAGTAGGGCGCGTCGTCGCCGGTGGTGTCGCCGCCAAGGACGGTGTCGCAGCACAAGCAACCTTTAACCTATTCGAGAAACCACTCAAACCATCCCCTGAAAGCACATCCCGCGTCCCTGCTGGGACCGTGCCCACGTACGCGTTGAAGTTGTACAACCCGCATGGGCATATGTTCTGGATGAGCTTGAGGCTCGTCGCGCTCATCACCTGCGCGCCCAAACGCGTGAGAGCAAAGCTCTGCGAGCCGACGTGGAACGGGACGGCGAACGCCAATGCACCGGCAGGCGCGTTGTACGTGTACGCCATGCCGCCCGAGTTAACTAGGACTGTGCCAGCGGTCTTCAGGAGCGTGACTACATAGACGTTGTCCTGCATGGTGTTATACCCGTCTGGCCGGCCCTCGAAATAGTTGCCAGAGGCGTTGTTGGCGGCCTGCATGGTCGTATCTGTTGCGTCGCAGTTGAGCGCCTTCGGTGCGATGCGGTACCAGTAGATGATCTGGTCGCTGGTAATGTATTGGTTGGGCGAAGTCGAGCCCGCCTTGTACGCCTGAATAAACGGTTTAACCATGTCCAACCAACCGTTATGGGGCCTGAAGGGCTGTCAAATTGTGCCTGCGCGGAGGGTATAAAGGGCTGTTACATATCGTTCGCCCATTTCGAACTACCATCGTCCGTATGTTGCGAAGACAAAGGCCCGATATAATGTGACTCCCCGTAGCTACAGAGGATGAGCAGAGTAAATGCGTCCCAATGAGCGGACTCACTCATTCCAAGTGATTATCTCAACAAACGTGGGTTGAAGGGCGAGGATTTCACGCCAGCGCGTGTACCAGAGAAGGTCGCTTGGGAAGACCCAGTTCTGGGAAGCGATGTTCAGAAGCTGAACCGTGCGGTATAATGCTACCTACCTTGCTATATGAGACCTCGGGGCCGAAATGCGTGGAAAACCACGGGGATGCCGCTGTCAATTAAGATGAATACAAATTCTTGAAGGGAACAGGAGACGACGCACGAGCAATGTAGCCCTTCGAGCCAAGGGCCGAACGATACGATTGATCCCCGGCGTTGACAGTAACAGTGACCCCGCCGTTTGGAGCCTTGTTTTTCCCATTACTCGGCCATCCCATCCAGTTCAACGCGCCCTCGACAGCATTGAAATCGCCCTGCCCCGGGTGATAATTCGGCGCAAAGTAGATCGCCCTACCCGCGGCCGACCGGATAGCTGCTACGTTCACGCCATCTCCCGCAAACGACGACACGAACACTTTGCCATTCACGAAGAGCTGAGCGGGGAGCCCGGCATATTGTGCGACCTTGGAGCCAATCCCGGGGCCTTGGCTCGTGTTCCACCAGTTGAAATCGAAGGAGATGAAGACCTTCATGCCATTGTTAGCGGCCGACTGGTACGCGAAGCCGAGCTGCTGGTCGGTGTAGGAGTCGGTGCCGACGTTGAGCGCAAAGGCATCAATGCCGAGCGCCTTAGCACGCTGCATGTCGCTATTGTATGCGGCGGCGCTGGTTCTATCAGACACGACGCCTATCTGTAGGGGGTGATCCATTTTAGCTGCTGCGGTAAATGGATGTGGAGACTCACCATGAAGTGACAAAACACCAGCTTGGAACTCGCCTGCCGCTCTTCCAGCTGGTGAGAGTCGAGCTGAGGGAGCCCATAGGCGCGGAGGGCAGCGGCAGCGGCAAAAATGTGACGGATGGAAGAGCGCATCTGGGAACCAGCGAAGACTCCACGAGGAATCAGTGGGTCTTATATAAACGAAGTCAAGAATGGAACCCCGATGGTCGCTAAAAGTGGATTGCGGAGCTGATTAGCAGATCTTGGAGCATTTTGTTTCGGCGATGAAGAGAATAAATGGCGGCGATTGTGCCCGATTGCGACAGTGTATGGAAAATGGGTTTCCTAGAAGAACGGGAGCTTTGGGGCAGAGATTCTGCGAGGAGATGGAGGTGAGGAGAGGAAACGCAATTAAGGAAAGGAGAAGGTAGGCGGATGTGTCACTAAAGTGAGTGAAACAGCTCTAGAAAGTGGACCAGGGTAATCCGACCCATGTGTCGAAATTTGGAGGAGTGACTGTTTAATCCAACCTAATACTTAACTAGAGAGAATCGACGGATTTTGTTGACTGCAGGATTAGCAGGATGCCGAGGTTCGAAGGTGGCTCTTTACTCACTTGGCCCAAATCACCTCGCGTCCCATGTACCGCCGACACGTCGAAGTATGTTGAATACTCATCTGGGACCCAACTGCGTAGAACACTGAAATTATATACATGAGAGTCCTTGTACATTCCGGAATCTAATCATGCAATCTAGCACTAAACATATCAATGAGAACCCCAGCAGCACTACACAAATCAGGGACGTACATACTCAAAGCTTGCTCCGGAGTCTCCCCCGGCCGCGCTCGGACTCGTTTGCATGCCGTTCGCGAGAAGAAGAATCTCTCTTCTTCGCAGTCTCGCTATCACGCACACCAGCGACGCGAGCGACGATCTTCCAGTCAACGCGCAGGCCCTCACGCTCATACGCCTCTCGAAATGTAGGATGGCTGTACACCGCCCACGCTATACGGGTCTCGGAGGACAGCGCTCCGGGCGGAGCTACCTCGAAGTCAGGAAGTCGCGGGGCATGCGCGATAGACGCTGCGCGGATGAGGATGCCGCTGCGCGCAAAAACGTAAATATAGGCGGAGTGAAGGGAACGAATGGAAATGAACACACGCGGTTAAGCCGAAGACAGGCTTAATCCCACCGGCCTCGCGGCCCGTGAGGAATCGGTGCCAGCGCGAGTTGAGGGCCGTGCCGTTTGGGCCGGGGTACTCGTGCTCGCCCGAGGTGTGATAAGGGACTTCGACGAGCTCGGATTCGGTGGGGAAGGGCGGGGAGGAGGAGAGGAAGGAGAGGAGTGGGTGCGAGAAGAGGGAGGCGACTTCGGCGGTGTTGAGGATGGGCTGGATAATGGAACAATGATTGAGGGAGAGCACATATACATGAGAGATGTGGACGTACGCGGAGGGTGTTATCTAATATCAAGACCACGACACTAGCAAGTATTAGAGCGAAAATTCCAAAAGTAGAGACCCTTACGGAGTGACGATGAGTTGGTTTGACGATAGGAATGGTTCGAGAATGCAGAGCAGTGGAACCTTTAATTTATTTATTGGGAGTCCAATCTGAAATTCAGAGGGTTGAAAGGCAAGGTACAAGCTCGAGGAACATAAGATACCTCTTCAAGCGCTTCTCGTCTCTGGCATGACAAAGGCGAGTCAATAGAAGATAGGGGAGAATATGTGTACGGCGTTACAGCAGTATCCTCAATTGTACGGTCCTCTGGGTCGACCTTACCACCGGGTAATGAAGTATCACCCGCGTATGAACGGAGCGTTGCAGACCTCCTTCATCGTGTATAAAACCGTGAGTTCTTGACCGGGTAAAGGCCGCACGTACCGATTTAGTAAGACATACAAATCCCCGAGGCGGCCAACGAATAACGCAACCAGCACCGCGGCGGAGCGTTCTCGAGGGTAAGGAAATTTGGGTCTATGCGGACGATATGCAGTGAGATTTTTGAGGCATCTAACACAAAACATTCGTTAAAACCGGGTATCTTTGAATGTGCTGCTCCTCTCGCTGTAGTACCGTTTAGATTCGGCGCTGAGGGGCGGAATGCGAGCTTCGCTTATTCGAAGTCTCTTGGGGCGGTGATACTCCAAGAGGTTCAGCGGTTTTGGCGCGGCTTTATCGGACATGAGGATCTGAGCCAGGAGGCGATATTTGTGTTTGTTCCGTGCCCCCTCCATCACCGGATCGGTCGGCTTCAGAATACCCGGCGCAGCCAAAAAAAAAACAGAAAAATGATAGCATTAGAACGCATCCAGAGGTCTATGGAGGCGGTCAGGGGTAACGGGGCCCCCCGTTGCGTTGCCTATTTTCGAGTAGGTCACGGTAACGGTACTGTAGGCCTTGAAAAATCGTGACATGATAAAAATCGAAAGAAAAATCAACGAAAATAATAGGGCCGTTCACAGTTACCCTTTTCCCACTCCCTTTTTTCTCCCTTTTTCCCATTATTTCCGTTTTTTATCTGTTTTTTTTTCCCTTTTCAGTTCAGTGGCGTAAAAAGGGTCTAAAAGGGAAGAAATGAACCTTATAGCTATAAAACGGACCAGATACAAGAGAGGTACAAGTGCAAAAAGGGCCAGAAAAAGGCCAACTGTGAAACCCCCCGACGGTGCTCCCTTTTTTCGGCCCTTTTTGCTCCCTTTTTGCCCCCTTTTGCTTGAAGGTACATGGCTTGCATTCTCACAGTGGATGGTTTGTAGACTCAGAACTACAAGTATCATGTAACCAAATTGGAATGAAAATCATGTGGTTGAAAATTCAAAGAGGCAGCGAAAAAGGGAGTGAAAAAGGGCCAGAAAAAGGGAACCGTGAATGACCCTAATGCACAACAGCAACGTGAATTGAACCTGAGACAAGGGGCTCCCGATACGCGAAAAGCCCCTGTCTTGCCACTAGACCGAGAACGTCGCCAAGGGTAGCTTTTGCTCGCGGCCGCCGCCGAAATTCTATCCGAATTTTGCCTCCAGCGGGCGTCAGGCCAAATTTTTATCCGAACTTTGCATCTGAGCTCAAATTTCTTGTAAAAAATGTTTTTAGGCTCTACGACACCCACAGTACTATTCTGCCGACTCCTCCTCCTCCACATCAACGATATTGATATTTGCCTTCTGTCACACAGTGTTCAAAATTTTCAAAATTCCATTTGGATTTCCAGTTGGAGAAGGGCTCGCGAAGGACAGGATAATCTTAGATTTAGGCTTCGTCTCATGGTTGAACTTACAAAAAAGAGGATGCCAACTTACTGCGGGATGGGTCAATCCTAACCCGACAAAATCCGAAGTGATCTTCAGCCGTCGTCTTTCTTGGTCTGATAAAGAGATGGACCAGGACTTGGCGGCTACTGAGATATATGCATGGCCCTCTCCGCTGGTTCTATACCTAATATACATTCGTGCATGCGATGGAAAAAAATACAAGTCGGAATTTAGTAGTGCGCGGTTTGCCAGTCGTCCAGTTCCGTCTCCTCAGGGAAGGCGTTCTCCTCTGCCGCCACGGCGCGAGCGTGGATGACCAGGCGGCAGGCTAAAAGGGATTGCATCACTCGTAGCGGTCTGTGAAGGTGATTGTTCAAGATCAGCTGGCTTGGAGAGCGACTCATGCACGAACAGAACAGAACTTACGCATCGGCAATGAACTTAAGTCCGGGTACGGTTTCATTTTCCAGAGATACATCGGCAATTAGGATCCCTGGAATTTCGTTAGCGACCGTGAATCCGTGGTGGAAAAGAACCTTACAAAGTATGGCGACGTAGAATAATAGCCCTGCGGAGAGTAAATATCTTTATCCGCCGTTCACGCAACTCGACTCACCGTCACGGTAGAATGTCGTTACAAGAGTGGAGTTTCGGTGTGCCGATCTGGACAGGGAGACTGGTGGATGTTGGCAAATCGCAGGGGCAGAGCAATAGTTCAAGCTCACAGGTGCGGAGCGCCGACCACGCCGTGAGGAGGACTATAACTGTGACTTTTATCAGCTGTCAAAGAGATTCCCTCTTGTGTGGACATACCACTATCCCCCGCCAGCAATGACCGATAGCAAACGAGCCCCGCATTCGTTGAGCTGTCCAAATTGCAAGAATGGGCTGGAGACCCGGGGACTTGAACTGGGCACCTAGGTCAGACGCGCATAGACGACAGATAACCGAGAAGGTTACCCAGCGTATTGCTCCACTGTATCATCCCCCATATATTAACGCCGCATATAGCCTTGGAGCAAATTTAGTCAGACTAAAATCAACAAGAATGACTGGATCGACCCACAGACCACATAATCACGAAGAAGACCAGCAGTTTGGTCGGTCTCCCATATATCGCGTACGTTCGCATCGTTAAAATGACTGTACGAGGCTGAGCGACTGAGCAGTAATACGTGGAGAATGGAAAAGACCCACCTTCAGTGACCATGATCCCCACGATGGCGAATACTAATGAACGTTTGGATAATGCCATCTTGGCAAAATTAAATGATCATGAAAGACTCACCTCGGATGAACGTCGTTGCAGCATGACACGCGGATTCATCAAGATGAAGCTGCGTTTTTACTAGGTGGGATCAAGTCAATCAGACGCCTTTCAAAGGAAAATAGGGTCGTACATTGGACAGAAAGTGCCGTGTCGACGAAGGTGCTATACCGTGTCCAAAGATAGAGCCATTTCACAAGATTCCAGGGTGATTTCCACACAAAGCGGTACTAGGGCCAGGTTACGTTGAGCACTTGCGCCGGCGGCGACGGTGCCACACGCACCTCTTGATTGATACACAAAATAGTGTCGTAAGTCTGTGGGGAGATTTGAGCATTGATATGGGTATATTGGGGAGCGTCCCGACCAGGGCAGCGAGCATCCCAACTCCAAGGTCAGAGTCAGTGTTTAGTGTCCCTTATTTCGACATTTGACTCACCATTGACACGCTGAGAGGTGCAAAGCATGTCAGTCCCCACTGGTAATCGGACCCTGCTTGATACGCACGGAAACAAGCTGAAAGTTAGACTCGGGGTTCGTGAGCGACATGATACATGGGTTCGTCGTAGCGGGGGAGGGAAGAGTTTCGAAATACAAGCGCGCAAGCGCCGTGGTGGCATACTTAAGGGACCGGCGGCCGGCTGTGCAGTCTTGACACCTGTCTCGGCTTTGGGATCATCGTGAAAGATTTCGCCCATAAAGGGCAGATTCCCACAGTTTTCTGATAGATGGTTCGCGTGTCTGCTGCGAATGATGCGCGGAAGATGTTAACAGGTTTCGGAAGTTCTCTGAAGTTCTGAAGCTTTCGGGAGCCAATCGAACTCAGCTGTAGGAGGGCACAGTCGGGCCAAAATTCGTCCAAAATGCGTGGATACTTCAAGTTGGAATTTAATCACAGGCGACAAATTGGAAGTGAACCCAGCCCTTGGTAGGTCGAAGAATGGTTGCAAAGGACCGAAACGCCGCGAGGTCGCGTAGATCAGGCACGTCGGGAGGTGTAAGTACTTAGATCGGCATATACTAGTAGATCCAAATCACCAGTTTTGTTTATTATAATTCGACCTAAATTTGAACAATGACCACTTGATTTGCGGAGCACTTGAATGGCCAGGATGAATACTCGAAGGCTCCTTAGACACAGTTCCAAGTTGCGCCTTCGGTGTCGATTCTGCAAGATGCCGCAGTGACATGTCGACATATTTAGATCAGAGAGGTACTTATTTCGAGTCTCAATTGCCGGCGGCCGGAGTGAATTTCTGCAAGTTTTCCTAGGCTATTCCCACTCGGGCTGCGATGTACAAGGAATGCCACATCCCTACAAAAATTGGAAAACACCAGCCTAAGAGACACGATCCGGTAGAGCCGTGGATGTGGCTCTGAGACTAAGACTGAGAATGGGGGAGGTTCAAGATATACTTACACCCGACATCAGGAAAAACCAAAATTACCCCATAGACCCCTAGAGACCCACATAGACGTCATAGACGCCATAGACAATGGGCTTCTAAGATAGAAAGGTGGGAGGGGGGGGGTCAACTTTATAGACACCCATAGACACCCATAAACCCCTGATTTCTATGAAACTGACCCACTTTCTATGACAATTTTCGACTTTTTCTTTCCCGTAGTGGCGTCAAATCACAGATAAAAAATGGCAAAAAAAAACATATATTGGAGCACATAATACAGATCTACGAGAGGAACGAGGACGATGAATTACGTATGCCGACAGAATTGCCCAGTGTTGCGAAATTGGAGTTGAGCTTCGATGATTTGATAACGAGGTCTTGGAGTATTTGAAACTTGAGGAACGACTTGACAGGACAGCGGGAAAAGGTACAAGTCATGTTTTAAAATTGCGCCCCTCGAAGTGCGCACGAAGTTTGACGGGATGAAACCATCTTGCTGCTGAGTTTGTCGTCGACAGGCATCCCAGGCTCATTTTTAATTCCAAGCGTCGGTCGGCGTGGGGTTTGAACGCACTTGCCGCATGGGTTTGGGTACTTGATGGCAGGAAATTTTGACGAGACGTTGCTGTGAAGGCCAAAGGAATTGAAGTTTGAGTGGTAACAATCAAAGTCGGACGTTGACGGTGGTTTTGGTTCTTTGGACAGGGGCGTATTCGTGAGTTTCGCCGGACGAGCTTGGCCAGCTGCAGGTGTCGTTGGAAGATCGGAGTTTGAGCTGCGCGGGAGATGATGTGGGACGCGCGCAGACTCGGCGAGAGATTGAGGGACCGCTGCGCGGGCGGTGGCAGCTTGATTTGGTCCACTGAGTATCTGCCGACAATGAATTAGTGGAAGATAGCAAAGAATAAACCAAGAAGGGGAAGATATGGGATGGCAGGAGGGTGTGGGCAGTGGGTACGTCCGAAGTGGCTATGGCCATGGGACGAGAGAATGTGAGGTATCGGAAGGAAGATATGAGGGAGGAAAGGGGCGGCAACATGACGAATGAGAATGAAGCGCTGCAGACAGCCACCCGACAATGACTCAAAAAATTAAAAGAGGAAATACACACCTCTTCGCCAACTAGCCACGAAGCGAGACACATCCATCGAGCACGACGCAGACTACCGCGGCCAGATCAGGATCCATGGGAGTTGAGAGGCAGAGAGAACCATCGAGAGCGGTGGAAGCTGGGTGGAAGAGAGAGAGTTTCGTACTTTCCGCCCCACGACTTTGCATCCTCGTGACGTGCCGCTCGGCTCTCTGCAAGCAACTTTCAATCTCCGCTCTCGCTCGGAAAACACAAGGCAGGATGGCACAAGGGTGGCAACAAAAGAGCGGGCTATAGCAGGCTATAGCTGAGGGAATAGAATTCAATTATTTAAGGCTTAGGGTCGGAAATGTTGGAGTGGCAAGGAAATTGGACTTTAATAGATACAGAGGTCAAGTTATGACACAACTCATGTAGTACTAGGATGCAGGATGTTTTGAACGCGATCCGACGCGTCAAAAGCAGGGATAGACGTTCTGAGATAAAACCATAATAAAAAGGGCTCCGTGGATCGTTCAGCGGAAATACAAGCGCGCACGGTGCGGCGCACCCACTTGGAGCATCGCCGCGAAGAAAGAAAATAACGGGGAGGAAGACTCACCGCCTCGCAGTACGGGTCGTACGTCCATGCCACCTTAAATCTGGAACTGGCACCTTTCCAGTCCCTTTTCGCGCTAACCTGTTATGATCCTTCAGCGATGCCACTGCCCCCGCAACGGCAGTGAGTGGTATGGCCGAAGCCCCGTTGCCACAGGAACGCTTACAGGATATAAACGCGTATCAGCGACGCGAATATGTGTGCTGAGGAGTGAGTCTTGATGGTGGTGGTATGGGGAAGAGAGAGCACAAGCGAGGACAATGAGATGTCGGAGTTTGGAGCCGGCCGACCTGCCGCTCACGTGCGTCGCAAAGTCGTGGGGCGGAAAGTCAAAGACTAAGAGAGAGCGAAGGAAGAGTGGCGTTTGTTTGTCCCCCATCAAACCGAACCATTTCCATGCACACGTGACATTACGGCACCTGCTCGGCGCCAGCGCCGCGCTAGGGAATGACTTTGACGCAACTTCGAACGCGACCCACGTATCTAGGGCTCCAACCGTTTCCGTTTACTTCCGTTTATTTACCGTTTAACCGTTTAAATTTACCATTTAGTTTACGGATGGCCGTAAACGGTAAATAAACGGTAAATAAACGGTTAAACGGTTGCCAGCCGGAAGGTGAATTTCAGAGGGATATGAGTTTATTTTTGCATTTTGAAGCCTCGTTAAGGGTTAGATTCCGACACTCCCCGACAGCATCCAACTCTCACCAAGCCCCAAAGCAAGTTTTCGAGCTGCATCGAGTGTGAAACCCGGCCGGCAATATCCGGCATCAGAGCGGAGTTTGAACTTCACCTGATAACACAAATTCAAGGGGAATTATACACTCTCTCTTATTGGAACTGCTGTATCCTATATCCTCAGCACTTCTAGCAGTTACTCTCAGGCATGACATCACCAAGTCAAATGACCATGTCGGCCATTTCGGGTTCACTCTTCCGTACTATGGCCTGCTTTCAACAGCGAGGTTTTGATATTTGAGGGTGTACCAGGTTTATGGACAATAAGGAACATCTTGAAGAGGTTCTCCCGGACCTCATCTCAAGCTCATGAACGACAGAAAGAAAATGTCCCAAAACTTACCGTTTAAAACAGTTTTAAACGGTTTTAAACTGTTTATGTACCGTTTCCGTTTAGTTTACTGAGATCTGTAAACGGTAAATAAACGGTTGGAGCCTTACACGTATCACATCAATTAATGCCGTCCAATACAAGATCCTCTCGCAAACCCAAGATGCGCCGCCGAGTTTTGAGATAGCCTACTAATTTGCTATTACTTTCAATTCCTTTCTCCCCTACTAAGTGGGCACTTGATAACTTTGTCAAATTTCTTCGATATTGAAAAATACACACATTATCTACGCATCGCGAGGCAATGGCGCAGGGTCCACCTCCCGATCTCAGGTTTCTCTCTACACTTTTTTTCACCACCCCCGGTTCTTTGAGGCACAATTCAAACAGTGTGTTCAAATTATAAACTTGTCGGAAATCCTTCATAAACCTGTCACACAAACATCTTCATTCGCCGAAGGAAGCCATAAACAGTGCAGGTACATTGAAAAACATCCATAGCTCCCCATAGACATTCATAGAACCGGGGTGTTGCCTCATAGACAACCAAAGACCATCAGGGACCTCCATAAAAGGCTGTGTTCTATCATAGAATTTTGGTTTTTCCTGATGGAGGTGACACTGAAACGTCGACTCGAAAACTGTCGAGCGTGCCGCCAGAATCGACTTTGTGACACGAAATATACTGTCCTCCGCACGAATGATGATCGTAGTAGAGTCGGAGACACAAAGCCCATCGATTTGTTTCAAGTTTTCTGCGGGCTTCCACTGAGTCGAGTGATGGTAAAGAGCAAGAACAATTTTTTTAGCGGAATTCAAGACGTGGGAGGCTAAGCATCGTTTCCTCACATTGCGCCGTTCTCGAGTCGGACATCTCAATCGGCGGACAATGCTGGCAGTATTGGTCCACGTGGACCAGCGAAAGTTTTTCCCAGGCTCACTGAGGATAAAGTAGGGTGTTTCAGAATATTGACCCCCAGACTCAACTTCTACCTCAACTCGAGCAAATTGGACTCAACACCCCTTTGGTCGTCCAACTCCGGAGTTGCTAACTCAACGCAACGAGGTACGGGTTTTTTCTGACAGTGGTGAAGTGTCTGCTTAGAAGAGACTAAGTTGCTACATAACCCCTAAGATCCAATCAAGTGGCACCGCATTTAAGCCACGAGAACACAGTTGAGGGCCTCACGTACACAGATACATCTGTCTAGGCAACTAGACTCAATATTTGTGGCTTTGTTGGGGTGGTGTGGCCATGTTGCAGGTCAGTGCAGGTCAGTGTAGGTCGGTGTAAGTAAGTTTTAGGCGACCTAGCTCAGCCAAACAGAGGCCGCCATCAGCTAGCCGAAGGTTGTGTGTAGATTCGTCGGGGATCTACACAAAGGCTGTATAGTGCCCGCACTCGAGTGAGTTTAGGGAGGACCGGAACGCAGCGCCTGACGAATACGTGAAATTCGGCCGCATGACACAACATGATATCAATTCTCTAATGCAAAACGGACACCAACTGCGAACCGAGTGTCGTGCTGAGCATTACGAGCAGACCTATGTGAACCTACACAGTCAATCAACAGAGAAAAACAAGCACGACACACGTACGGTTCACGCTGTCGGCATCCATGACGTCTACCAGGGAGGGATACACCGTGCTGTCCCTGCATCGGGCAAGGGCTACGAAGCGGGAGAGCAAGTATTTTGTAGCCGTTGAGGGGTCGATGGCGTCGGTGTGCACGTAGTCGGGGTACACGGCACCGAGCGGGGAGGCGGCGAGCTTGGTAGGGAGGTCGGCGTAGCGGGTGAGGACGAGGTGCTGCGGCGGAGTTGGCAGGGAAATAAAAGCCTCAGGGATGACCTACAATTATAGAGCGGGCGAACCACGGGGCGGTGGCGATGTAATCGAAGAGCGCGACGGCGGCGCGCATTTTCTCCTGGTGTGATATTCTTTTTAGACACGGGATGGTAGAACCTGGAGACGACGTACGGGCTCGTCGTAAGTACATAGATCAAAGACAAATAAGACTCCACGGGTGCCTTCGAAGGAGGAGAGCCATTTGTATCTCGTCGCGAGGCCTTGCCGTGGGCAAATTAGAGAGTAGTTTGGGTTGAGGAGGGTGACTCGATCGAGCGGCAGATTGACTGGCGATAGACACTGGAGGATGTCGGTGTCAGTTGGGACAAATTCTACGGCGCTGATCCGAGTAATAGAGTCAAAGAAATAAACGGTTGATGGGGGTAGTGGGGAGGCGTTTCGGATCGTCTCGTCGGTCCACAGCGTGTTGATAGCCCATACCAGCGCTGTGGTAAGTATGGATGTCGCTGGAGGGTGCGACATTATTTCTTGACGACACCTCGCGCTTTCTAACGTGGTAAAAGTGGTATCCGGAAGCGATGAAACCAGCTGGCTGCAAATGGTCAATCCCCAAAGGTTCTCCTTTAATGGATTAATAGAATACCGGGCAGTTTCAATGATATTTGCGCGGATAATAATTCCGAGTGCTTTTCGGTTCCCTTCAGGGTATCCTCCATGGAGGATCTCAACATGCCGCATAAGGGTAGCCTGAAAATCTTTGAAACGAAGTTTTACATATGACTTCAGTCCTACCTTTTCTAATTCTGCTGTCCCGAGCACTAGGATGTTGACATGTTTACTGAACCATTTTCTATCTTTCTTCAACGTTGCGTCGATTCGGAGACTCTCTGCAGGTCAACAAGATTTAAGCCCTGTTCGACGCTTTCCGAAGTTCGACAAGACTTACGTGCTTTCGCGAGGCGGGAATGGGATCGAGAAGAGGTCTTCATCGGGAGATATCGCCAATAAATTCTTGCACGACGTAGTTGGTGGCAAGCGAAGTCACACAAGGCTGTGCCAAGGCTGTACTCATCAACGCCAATTTCGCCTCTTGATACCTACCACCATCTGGGATCCTTTTTCTTTTTCTTCTCCCTTTCTGCGCGGCATAAAACCTCGTGTCCCTTAAGATGATTCTTCGCTGAAAAAAAAAGAGCTGCTGAGAACGGGAAGGGCAATATATCACTGGTCCAACTTGAAAGGCCCAATCTCCGCTCGTCCGACCACTCCAAATGATGTGCCACAAGATCACACCGTAAATAGCAAAATCTTTTAAAGGGTGAAAAGACTTACTGGTTATAATACAATCCGAATGAAAATCAAACTTGGGGAATGGTTCAAAATTCCTTTGTGTGATTGAGCATGTGAAAGAGCCACAATCAGTGTTGCTTTCAAAGGAAACTGAAAGAAGAACTTTTCAGTCGAGCTGAAAGAACAACTGAAAGATTGAGGGGTTTTTGCCATTCGCTCTGAAAATGCCGGACCAATGGCCAAAATACCTCAGCCTTTCCTTTGTGCTTTCAGTTGCCACTGAAAGTCCTCCTTTCAGCATTTCTTGAAAGCGATGTTGAATATTGCTCTTTCAGTTGTACAATCAAATAAAGGAATTCAAAAACATTCCCCAGGTTTGTTTTTTCATTCAGATTGTACTACACTCATGTGGGCTTTTCACCCTTTAAAATATTTTGCTATTTACGGTGTAATTTGTACTGGGTGCAACAAAAATAGGTTTCTCCATTGTCCTCCTGATCATGAAGCGGACCACTTCAAGACCTTGATGCCGGGCCAATGATGCCAAGCGGCCCGAGTCGGCTTTTGGGCCGGCTTGGCCAGCAGTATCAGCGCAAAGGAACATTTGGAAAATGGTCGTTTCATGTCTTCATGCTGTTGCTGTGTGAGGTGGATCCGACCTTAACCTACTAGCACGCTGATGAAGTCCTGGTTGAATTGATGGCATCACCCAAACTTTCATAACTACCAAAAAGGTTGCAGAAAGGACCTGGCAGCTGAATGTAAATTGTACTCTTGTGAGCCGATGTGTAATCCTCTTCAAACAGCCTCTCAAATAGAAATATTTTAACCAATGCAACAGACTTCAAATCTGTAGCGGCTTGATCCAATTGCGGTCGGCAGAACCGCCAACCCATCGGCCCGGTATCAAAAGCACTCTTAAAGCAATGGGCCGTAGGCAGGGCAACGTGTTTATACTTCCGTGATGGCAGGCTGGTAACGAGCCTACAAAGTGGGGTTGCTGATTAGAACTATCCCTGCGAATACACTTAGTGTTAGGTATTTCTGAATTTTCATTAATCATCGCCCATCAGCGCCAACACTTGATTGTAGAGATGTGCCTCCCGCCAACCTCCCGGCGAGTCAAAGAATGTGTTGGTTGGGTTATTCAAGGTTATTCATTTTCAAACCAATTCGGAGTGGGCCCAACATTTCCCCTGACCTATATATATAGGTCTATTCGATTTAACACAACTACCCGTACATACTAGTTCCCGTCGCCGACTTGGTCGGAACTGTCAAACTGTCAAACAGCAGATCCCTGCCGTGTTTCTCTCACACCCGTTCATACCTTTTTTTACCTTTAGAAAAGTTTCATTACCGTTTCAGCTTCCTTGTATCCTCACCTCAACCTCTACCGCCCTTTCTTGCAGACAGAGGTCAGAATGTCGACGTCGTCGAACGTGGTCATTGTAGATGATAGAGACCCTTCTGTCAAATACACCGGGGCGTGGACTCAGGCTGGGTCGTCGATCGAATTCGATAGCACAACGACCTGTTCTTCGACGGAGGGGACTTCGGCCTCGTTTACCTTCACGGGTGAGTCAAACATGCTGACCGCGCTCCGAAACTACACCAACTGCACTGACAGGAACGAGTGTGACAATATTTGGGACTGTGGCGGCAAAAAGCCTTCCCGACGCTGCCCTGAGTTTTACTGTAGACCAGACGACCACGGGAACGTTTAGCGCACCTAGCAACATGACAGCGGACGTCCACCATTCTTTGGACATCGCCCGCCCTTGAAAGTGGGACTCACACTCTCGTGATCACGCAGACGAAGGCGCAAGCCGCGTGTGTGATTTATCTCGACTACCTGATGTACAAGACGACCTCGGACACCGTTGGCCCGTACTTCGTGGACGATAACGACCCAGGCATAAAATACACCCCTGCAGCGTCATGGGCGCCGGCGGGAGCGGAATATGACTTCCTGCATACGACCCATGGAAGCAGCGCGGCCGGCGCCTCTTTCTTGTACACATTCCAGGGTCAGTGCTATCCCCTCATCGCTGTTCTCCTAGCGGTAATCTGACTGATCCTCGCCATTCAGGAAAGGGTATCTCGTTTTACGGCGATTTAAACAACGGTGCCCTAATGTCGGCGTCGATTTCGATTGACGGAGGCGCCGCGGTTTCCTACATTGCGCCAACTCAGCCAAGCACAGTGACGTCTAATAACCAGCTCTTCAAATCTGGTGAGCTCTCGGAGGGCAGCCACACGCTAGTTGTCACCGCCAAGAATGCCAATCCTATATGGCTCGATTATCTTTTGGTGACGCCAAACTCCCCGGGTGCCGGTGCCTCCGCCTCGGCCTCCGCTTCCGGCTCCTCCGTCGGTTCAGCTTCTTCGTCCACCGGCTCCGGCACTTCGGCTGGTTTGGGACCTCCTTCTTTACCTACCAACCTAGGCGGGGCTCCTACTTCTGCGCTACCGGACTCCGGCTCCTCCACCGGTTCAGCCCCTCCTCCTGCGGCCACCAGCTCAGCTTCAGGCCTAGATGCCCCATCCGCCTTTGTCAGCCTAGCGACACTCCTTCTCCTCGTCTTCGGGCGCAAGTTTTCGCCGTCGTCGCGTTAATGGTACTGTGAGCACAATTCCTCGCCTCGTTTCTATCATGTCGATGACTCATGGTCTATGCAGTCTCGCTCCGGCGCCTACTCTCAGTCAAATTCTAATTACCCTCACTTTCATTCATCTTATCTCACACTCAGAGGATGTGCATACTCCCTGCCATCATACCACCGTCGCTGCTTTCTTTGACCAATAGCTAGATCAAGTATTTAGGGATATGTGGCACACACAATAACCTTCCGGTGCGAGAGATGTGAAAAGATTCCATTAAGAAGAAGCGATGGGCGTGTTCACATTTTTGTGAACGGTACTCGGGCTCGACGGTTGTGTGTAGCGGCGCGGTTCGGCATGAGTTCCGTGAAAGGCCGACGCCGGGAAGCGGGTGATAACATCACTGCGTCGAGGGCAACGAAGACTAGGATCGTCTAAGTGGAAGTTGAGAGTATTGGTTCGTCCTGGGACAGCTCCTGTCAAAAGCAAACTTCCTCTGGCCGAACTGGTGAATAAATATAAATGCACCTTTCGTTGATAGCCGAGAAGGAATTCGCGGAGTTCAGTAAAAATTGCACGTACTTAGTTGATTTTTAAAAGGAACGGGAGATAGATGGGGTTGCTCTGTAGTTGTCATTAGTCTCCCCGGAATATTCCCTGGCTAGCCGCCAGTTTCGCAAATTGGCTCTCCGGGCGCGCGAGTAAACTTGCCGGGGTTCCCGTCTCTGCAACCACTCCATACTCCATTATGATGATCAGGTCGAAATCCACGATCGTTTCTACGTATTCATCGAAAGTTGCTCAGTACTTCGAGACTTTTTTCGCTCTTTCTCTACGTCCAAGCTGGAAATGCACCGGGTAAGTAAATCGACCATACTAAGGGCAACAAAAAACGGGTAACTACTGACCTGCTACTCGCTTCATCAAGGACCACAATTTGTTTGCTGCGTAAGAGGACGCGGGCAAGACAGCGAAGTTGCCGCTGACCAAAATCAATGACTCGTGGGGCCGAAGTAGGAAAAAGCGGAAAGGATAAAAGACGTACTTGTCCAGCCGAGAACGATCCCCCCTCGTCCAAAAGCGTCTCAAGTTTGTCAGGCAGGCCTGAAACTGCGCTGTGCAGCCCTATTTTCTCGAGCGCGAGCCAGATCTCTTTGTCCGTGCATGTGATCAGATACAGAGCTGGATCTTCTGTTCTTCAGTCACAGCCTCTATGTCTTTGATCAGGTCCGTTTGACCGGGGCAAGAACCTAGATATTGTGCGGCATGGAGATGTTCAATCACTGCTATGGACTTTGACGTGTTTACCGTCGCCTTTTCTGTAGTTCACACTCGCAGCAGTGTACTTGAAAGTCTTGGGTTTTATATTATTCTCAACAAGCAACGCCGCGCTGGAATCTTTCGCACGGTTTAAATCTAGGTTTAGAGTTAAACGCGCGATGGAGACCCGGAAGACGCGCCGCTCAAACTCAAAATCCAGATGCGTGAACGCAGAGACACAATTGCACGTGGCATACCGACGTAGAAATCATATAGAGAACAGGGGAGGAACATCACAGAGTGAGGGCAGAGACACGTGCGCCGTGAATGCTTAGCAAACCACAGGTCAGGCAACAAGATCCAGAGGGAAAGAAATCGAAAGGCTGGCGCAGAGATTGGAGAACGCGGAATGAACACAAGAAGCTCCGTGATCCGCATTATCCAAGGCCTCGAAGCTTTATTCGAAGATGGGGATGTATCTACGTAGTAGGGACTCGAGTCCGCCCAGAGACGCAGCGGGCGGGTCGAAACATCCAGAAATCAGGCTCTTTGAGACCAGAGGATGAGCCAGACAGAACTCAGAAAGCCGCAGAGGTGGAAGGCCAGCTTGTCGTGGTGGGGGTCAAGATTGAACGCCGGCGGCTATACTTGGGTCGAAGTATATTTCATTGCACAAACCCAGTGCTTGTACCCAGCCCCCAGGCTGAACTGAGGAATGGTTCCTGGAGATTTATCGCGAATAAGCGTGCCCGAGAAGCTGTATCCCCCACCGCCACATCAGAGTCAGTAATGTTAGTGGAACTTACAAGAGTTCCAGAAGCACAAGAGTTCCAGATGGCGTCCGAACTCCCCTCGTCGGACCTACTCCAGCTGTTAGCCCAGCGGCTACAGACGGAGCAAGCACCGCCCTATACTCTGGTGGGGACGGGCGATGGTTAGGAAATGGCAGGTTTCAATCTGATAGTTCATCAGCGGCGAATGTAGAACATCCATTTACCTGGGTGAAGGGGCAACCTTATGATAATCAGTTACATTTTGCACGAGGTTTGATTTTATCGGCAGCGGACTCTCTTCCTGCGAAAAATGATCACTGTCCAGGTTGCAATATGTACAATACTTTCCAGGCTTCCCGAAGAACAGTTTGCACACCTTTCTTTAGTCGCCGCTGCCCCCCGTTAAACAACTTTCCGATATTAGAGAATTCAACACGCGAAGTGGTTCACAATAGGGCTCATAATTGTGACACGCACATACACGGTGTTCGCTTGTTCGATAAGACCAAAGGAGTCTCAGGTGGCATCGGAAACTTACAACGTGCATGCAATCCGGGCACGTTGTGAATTTCCAGACCGGTGGTAGGAAATGTACGTACATCGAGGAAGAATCAGTCCGGCTGACCGGAATGGTGTATCCGATGAGGAGTGCCAGTTCGGACTTGTGCCGAGCACTTTGGAGAAAGTGGGGGATTCCTTCAAGGCGCGACGTAGAATGAAGCAGTCCGGCTAAAGTGGTCCTCGGTTTAAATCGGGGGAAGGCGAAGATCATTCGATCCAGTTTTTGGATATCGTAATCTGACGCCGGTGAGAGAATTGAAAGCAATTTGCGCACAGACTGGAAGTGACGTTGGTAACTAGAGTACTGAAGGACTGAATAACGAGTTTTTTCTTCTTCAAGCCCCAGTGAATCGAAAGGATCCGAGGATGTGAGAGTACTTAGAGATTGGGACACCGATTCAATCGAGTTTGTTTGCTCGCGAGCGGGTCAGAGTCGGGCTCCATTCCCGAGGAAGTCAGGGTCAGTGCTGATGGGAAACTCAGACTCGAGTACTTTCGGCGACATGGGCGGCCCATTGCCTCAGCGCAAATGCCATTCCGGAGTTTCCAAGGTGGCAAGGGCGAATTCTTGATGGTCTCTGTCTCCGAGGAAAATGTGTAAGTCTCGTGGTCCACATTGTCCCATAGATCCAGAGGAACAAGCAGCGGACAACCCAGAGACGTATAACCAACGAATCTTGAGATCTGTAAGTTGGGGGAGTGGTTTATTATCCTTCCGTGGTCCAAATGTCTGCACAACGAGTTTGTCGACAAAATGTGCGGTTGGCATTGGTGGCAAGGATGGTGGCAGGAAGCAAGCGGACCCGGCCCGGACGCTGGATAGCGCTGGATGCCGTGCTACCATCATGATGATCATTTCCACGTTTGCTTCTGCAACACTTGTTAGTGTTACTGTTACGGTGCCCTCCCCCCCTTCCCCCTTTCGACGTGCCATGAAGGTTTTGGTCGACCTCCCGATGGATAACGCCGTAGACGCACTCGCACTGGCGTTCGAACAGGCAAAGGGCGCCATTGCCCACTGCGTACGCAACGAGCCGTCTCCGGCAAGCATCGCCCTTGCTGCGTCGGAGGCCAAGTGTCGCCCTCGAAACCAAGGTCACTGCCCTCGAAGACGCGGCCAAAGCTCACGCAAAAATCCTCGCCGATGAACGCGCTCGTCGCGCCGCGACGGACAAGCGGTTCGCGCAGCTCGAATGCAAGTGAAAGAGGAACGCGTCACGCTGGAGAAGGAACGGGGGAGCTGAAAGTGGCACACGGAAAGTTGACCAAGAATATGCCAAGCTCCGGAAGGACCAAGCCCTCGTTGAGGCTGGGCGGGCGGAGCTGCTCGTTGACAAACGGGCCGCTGTCACAAACTTCAAGCGTTCGGTGGCCGAGATGGAGGCCAGACTTGAGGAGCAGGAACGTCCAGTAAAAAAGCGGAAGATAAAACGGGTGTGTCACCTTCTCCGCTTCCTCGGGCGCTTGGTCTCCAGCATCGATGATATCCGCGAAAGACCGGGAAGAAATGGCGGTGAAGGCGATGAAGGCGATTCCAGTGGCTGTTAAGTTCACATAAGAAGCAAGTTCCACCGTTACCATGTCCCTTCTTTCTCGAAAAGTCTACTGATTATCTTCCGAAGTCCCAGGGTCAGGGTCGATTCGATTCAAATTCAGATTACTGGCTATTCGGAGGACCACCTCATGTCGCCGCCAGAGGATTATGATGACGACTGACTGCCACTTAAGTTCAAGAAGAACATTCTCAACCTACAGAATCAATCCTATCGACCTCTTGTCGGATTTATATTTTCCCTAGTCTCCACAACTCCAACCAATCCCACAAAGAAGCGATTTTTCTTGAACTTCACCATGCGACCGCAACTCAATACCAACATAAGAACGACAATAATTCACATTTTGCTGGCATGCCAGCCATCTTGGAAAGGCAAGTACCAATCAACAGCTTCTTGCTCGACTCGTTTGGCGGGAAGCCGGGCCGACTACTTCACCTGCGTAATTGAATCCCGATGGAACAACCACTGTGCATGCACGACCCGAGTCGAACGGGAGACGTCTTCTGAAAGTGTCCCTGTGTCCCTCGACATTTCGCAGATACACTCCGATGTACCAGGCGGGATGGTACTACTGTCCCTCGCGTGCGGAAACTCTCGCAAGGCACGGTACCACTCAAACCTGGAATCCATCAAATTCATCCAGTTCTCGTCCCATCGCTCCAACGCTTTCACCTACTGGGAAACTCGGAAACTTCGAGAACTCTTGGCTCCCCAGAAGTACTTCTATTTGCATCGAACGCAAGCCGGAGATTTATTTGCGATTGAGCCATTGATATTACCGACTCGGAGATTCTTCCTTCGTCGTTCCTCATTATACCATGCTCCCGAGTCGGAGCTCGCTAGATTCAGAGGCGTGGTTTGAGTCACGGGGGGTAATGTCTTTCTCTTCTAATGTAGAATCAGACGGGAACATCTGCGGTATCTTCGGGGAGTGGGTGCTTCGCGAACAAATAACAGTTCGAGTCTACAATCATCGTGAAGCGGAGTCGATGGAAACGAGGGCCAGAGCTTTTTACATTCAATTCAACGCCAGTAACATCCTCGTATTACCGAAGTGAATATGTCGCCGAAACGACCTCGCCAGATCCGTGCTGAAATATCGACAAAAGCAACACTTCAACAATCCGCCACCACATCATTCCCATCCTGAATGGTGGCTGCGAGCTTGGTTTGCGCGCTGGCCACAGCTGCGCTGGCGGTGGAGCTGGGGCAAAATTAAGTCAGCGGTGGGAAATTGTGGCCGACTCGGAACGCACTCGTTGATTCCGGTGAGCGCAGTCTGTGCATCATTCAACCCGTTCTGAACCTGTGTGCGCGCGTCGGCGGAGGGAGTCTGGCCGGTGATGATGTTAAGCGCGATGGTCTTGATACCGTCGGCTGCGCTGGAGAGGCCGGTCTGCGCCGTACCTACGGCGGTGGCCGTGTCGTTGTCGCTAAACGAATGGGGGGAATCTGTCAGCGCATGACGAAGATTCAGGTAAACCCTGCTGACGAGGTGTCGATCTGCTTGACGGCGAGGTTGGTGGCTGCGAGGGATGTGACGATTTTGAAACGGTCAATGTTGCACTTGATGCTGCCAAGGCCCGCGCGGTTGCCCAGCGGGGCTGTGGACCACAAAGAGAAAGGTATTGGTTAGGAAGTGCGCTGGAGGGTGGGTTCAAGCTGGGGAACTGACCAGCGGTGGCAACGGCGGCGACGAGCAGAGTAAACAATGCAAAAAGACGAGCCATGATTGCACGATCAACGTGTGTAGGAAAAAGAAGAATGTCGGAAGGAAAAGGGAAAGGAAAAATGAGAAGCTGGAGAGATTTGGGAGCCCTGGCGTCCTTTATATTCCAATTGTGACCTGAAGAACGGTACAAATGCTTCTTTCCTGGCAGTTCTACGTCGCTGTTCCCATAGAGAAAATGACTTGAGAGTTCGTCGTAGAGTGAAAGTGGGGTGGAATCGGACGATGCCTTGAAATATGTCGTTGGACCATCTGCTCTGCGGCAGGAGAGCTGTAGGACAAGGTCTTCTTCATGGCCGGTTGAGACAGGTACAGCATTGAGCCAAGAACCTCCACCACATCCAGACGGCGGTGCGATGGTTTGTAACGTTCCTCTCAGGCCTTGACAGGTCGAAGCATCAGCGACAAGAACATCAAGCGTTGGAGAATCCATTCAATAAAGCTATAACCTAGGCAGGGTTCACAATTCAGTGCAAGTGGCAGAGGAGGAAATATCGATCGACGCCGGACGGCCCAGAACACCCGATGATGATCGACACCAGAATTGAACGTGGACGTGAAAGACGTGAGCGTTGGATGACGGGCAGAATTAAAACTGGGTGTCCACCCATTCGTGGCGATCGGACAATGTCATGAAGGTGGGAAGGAGAAGTATCTGGCAAAGATCGGCAGGCTGATGTTGTTCCGAATCCCCATTTGTCTAACCAAGTTCGACCTCTGGGAAAATCGCAATTACCTGGTTTAATTATGGCTAGGGGGGTTAAGCGTCCCTACCTCGACTTCAATGTGAACTTCGTCTCATTTCCGTCTTGAAATCCCTACAGTGATACTTGAATCTTTTTTCAGAATCAGATCCGTCATCCACGCTCAAGTTCAAAGTTTACTTAGGTGCCCTTCTACTTCTTCGTTGTTTGGTACCCGCCCGTCCACCCTCTTTTCTAAGGAGATGTTCGATAAAGTTAAAAACGCTAGGCTCATTATTCACATGATTCAGGACAATTATTCAGATGGATGCGGGGGTACATGTCTAAACTACTCCTACTGCCCCATAACAATGCTTCCATCATCGCCGGCTTCCTCCCCGTCGACGGCCCAACCCGGCTGACTATCAGCTTCAATAACCTCCCCTTCTCCATCTCCATCTCCCTCTCCCCCTCCCCCTCCCCCTGCCCCTCCTTCTCCTTCTCCGTCTTCTTCTTCTTCTTCCTCACCACTAATGGCATAATACTCCCCACCGTAAAATAGCATCCGTTTCATGTCGAGTTAACATCTTGTGTCCCGCAATGCGCAGAGTTCCTTGCCAAAGAGCCTCCCAGTGTCCGCCGGTTCAAATTCGATGAAGCAATATCTCCAACTGACCCGCCCCACCTCCCGCGGTGCGTGTCTGCGTTTGGGCGCGCGAAGTGAGCATCTGGAGGCTCTCCCGTGTCGTGTCGATGTCCAGTAAATGCAGTTTGGGACGCCAGAGCGAATCATAGGATACGGCCCCCAGTTTCTCCAGGAGACGAGAGATTTCTGGCCCGGGGTGGTGAGAGGGGTCGGTCCAGCGTAGTGCGAGCTTTTCTTCCTCCTGGCACGTATCCAAGATCTCGACTATGTCGCTCGCAATGGCCGAAAGATCGAAACAAAGTGAGAAACGCGTGAGAGTAAAGTCGGAGCGCCGTCTGAAGGCCATAAATTGCTCCTGGCCCCAAGAGTCGCGTCATATACTGGTGACTGGCAATTGCCACCAAACAAATATCTGTGTGTTCCTTATTTGTTCACAGTCGGTCCTGGCTACAGCCTCGCACAGTGCATCCAGCGCCTCAAACTAAAATTCAGGGGGCTTCTAAGCTACATCCCCAACTAATTAATGAGCTTTACTTAAGTTCCAAGGTGATTTTATCGCCAGCGCTACTTAAATTTCTCTAGGACTTGAGTTCTATCCCCGTACTATAAAGCACAGAATACGCTGTGTATTGCCAGGCTGGATAGAACTTAAGTTATGAGTTCCAAGGAGACTTAAAATCCTACGCAAAACTTAAGATGCATGGTCGTCGAACTTAAGATGCCGAAGACGCGCACTTAAGATCATGGAATCTGCGAACTTGAGATATCGAGATTTCAGTTCAGTTTATACATAATGGGCATAGTACTTAGGACTTGAGTTGCACCCAAGAACCTAAGTGTTGGCAATGCACTTAAGTTCAGGGACGTCTCAAGTTATGTATGGCAAAGACTCCAAGTGCGGTGTATGGACTCAAGTTTCGGCAGAACTCAAGTCCTTATTATGCACTTGAGTTGGTGCGTAACTTAAGTTCTGTGGACCTCTTGAGTTTTACCGCTTGTAACGGGAGAAAGGAAGGGGAAAAATACCTCTCAATCCCCCGGCCTTGGCCTTGACCGGACTCGTAACTGAATAGTCATTAACATTGACACCCTCCGTAGACACCGAGAGAAAAAAACTACCGTGCGATGAATAGAGGCATCGACTTGCCACCGAGGCAAGGTTCAAGTTAGGTGCGGCATGATGGTGAACAACGTGAATGGAAACCCGGTGAGTCTCAGAGTAGGCTGTCACCAGAGGGTCAGGTCGCCCAATTACCAGAGGAATCGAGGGGGTGGGGGGGAGGAGATGGTTGAAGAAAGATATAGCCTTCGTGAGGTCGGCATTTTAAACAAAGTAAACTGATACTGATGGCATCATTCCCATTGTTGTTTTCCCATTGTTCGACTTCGGTGTCCGTTCACCACTTGTCTTCAGACCACCACCACCACCATAACTCACTTGTGCTCCTGCGGTGCCTGTACGTAGACTCAACAAACTCTCTCTTTTCTGCATGCTCGCCCATTAATGAATGTTCGTGTGTCATGCTTGTTCAAAAGCTCACTGCATTTCAATGGTGGCAATTGGGTGGCAACAGCGAAAATCTGAAGGATTTTAAACACCATAAGCTCACTTATTCTTCTTCACGACTCTTGTCCTTGCATTTTACGATGGAGGGGCGGGTACACTTATTTAATATTGGTGGTACGCTACATTCAATCCAGTGAAAACTTACTGACATACCAGTAGTCTACTGAGGCCTGGATATGATTACAACTACCAACGGCAGAGCTTGGACTGTATGAACTAGCTGCTTGTTAACGCACAGCTAGCAACTTGAAATTTATTATCTTTTTATTCATAGGTGCAAAACTCAAGTTGTCAGTGGGACTTGAGTGGCTGACGAGACTTAAGTTGTGGCTAGAAACTTAAGTAATGCACCAGAACTTGAGTTGTGGCGAAGAACTTGAGTTGCGGTGGTGAACTTGAGTGGGGGGCACGACTGGAGCTGGGGAGCTGAGTGATATAGGGTGTAGCGCGCACACGAGTGGAACTCAAGTTCCGGTGTAACTTAAGTTCGGCTGAGGAGGATCTTAAGTAGTGCTGGCGATGAAATCACCTCGGAACTTAAGTAAACCTCATTTTATTTCATACATCCCCAGGCAATGTCCCGCGCACATTTTTTAAATTGGGCTCCAAAAAATTCCTACGAAGGGCTGGATTTGGTGGGGATTTGATGCCAAAAAAGATAAATAAATTCAAGGACCGCTAATGAGGGACAAAATGGAAAATCTGGCCCAGACATTCCCTGTAAAATGCTAATTTTGAGTACATCTTACAGAATTTGGTGAAAAGGTTGGTGGTTGGAGCTCTACGATGGATCAACTGACACCGGACATTTGATCCCAGCCAGTTGCCAGTCACCACATATACGCTGGTAATTCTCAGCATGTGGAGCTTCGGAGCGGTTATGTAGTTCTAAAAGTGGGGAAACATCGCGCGCGCCGCGGAATTTGATGCTCAAATGCCGCAGGTCGGGTATCGAGGTTGGTGCCTGTTCTCGCTCCTCGGGCTCCAGATCGTCCAGATCACATCGAATGTCGCAGTGAGTGAGTTACTTCAGGTTCCCATTTTAGCTCCTCAATGGATCACGTTTTAATTTTTTTTTTCAGTGGCACTCAAACTGTAGGTGAAACCACTGCAATCAGCCTGGCCGAAAATGGCTGAAATCTTAGGTTTCGGAAACCTTTTCACCGGGCTGAATCTTACAGTTTCGTACGGAAATTCAGCTTCATTTTTATTGCAGCCTAATCTAACGCTTTCAGGGACCAATTCAGCTGGGCCAAAATTTCTTTTTTTTGTGGTGTGAGTACAAGTTCAGTCAGCCTCGGAGCCGCGCCCAGTACACCTAAGCCTGCTTCCGTTGGCCAAGGGGACCTGCTTGGTTCATCCTTGTGAGGATGCCTGTTGACCCGACACCGGACGACGAGGCTGAGACGGTGTCGTCGATCGTCTAAAAAAGTGCCGAGGACAAGGGGAACTTAACTCACCATCCAATCACAAGTTTCCCACCTTCAAGGAAATAAATAATGTCGAGGTTCTTCGCCTGATGCGAGGCTGCACCCCTGCGTGGCGGGTTCCACCTTCAGGTTGCGACTGTGGATGTTGTAAATACTATTAAAATAGGAGATCCAGACGCGCCAGCCTTGACGAGAATTTCGTTCCAGTGACCTGGTCTAGCTGGGAGCATTCTATCGAGGTGTAAAAATATTATTGAACACTTTTCACAGCCGACGAGCAGTCCAAACTCCAAACGCACCCAATAAAGCAAAATATCCAGATGTGAAAATCAGAAATCTGAAAGGAGAAGAATCAGCGGCCATTTTCGGGCCAGAGAATTCTTTCGATATCTGTGAGTGCCGAAAGGGACACTAAAATAACACAAATCAGAGTGCGTTGCAGGAGCTCTGAATTTGGCTTGAGTCAGCCCCCCGGGAAATGGCTCCTGAAAGAGGAACCTTTTCTTTGTTGTGGACAAAGGAGAATAAAGGCATTTTGAACAAAGCAAGGTAATTTTGCCCAAAGTGATCTGATTTCACAAAGGGAAAGTTTGTCTTTTGAAAAAGATTGATATTTATTAAATGTGCACTTTAAACGCTATAGGTGAGGACTGAATCCCGTTCCTCACTGCTGTATCAACTTGTATGATAGCAACCAACCAATACAAAAAATTCAGGTTACGAGTTAGCAACCGATTGCCTTTTTAGCTACCCTACCTGCCTAAAAAGGGAATTTGATGTCCCGCAGGGCCGAAAATTTGCCAAAACGGGCCTCAGAAGGTCAAAATTTTGGCGTTACAGGGCGATTAAGGCCACATCTTGAGGGCAGTGTTACGCGTTACGTTGCTACCCCATAAGCCGGTACAATGTACGTAGAAATACTCACCTTCAACCTATTGCCAAGTATGGTTGCAATATAGGGTAAATCGGAAGAGGCATCGAGACGGTAAGTATACTTTAGTGAAGCTCTGTTCTGCATCTTGTTCCTTGGTCACTTTGACGACTGACAGCAGCGCCACTGTTAACGGATGCCGACTTTCGCAGAACAGAAGTGACTTCTCATCGGGTCTGAGTGTCAGCGATGACCTAGGTCGGCCTGATGTTGGCTTTCGGCAGAGAACCCGACTAGGACTTCAAACCCCAGCGTAGGTGATTAGGCGTCGTGTTCGATGTTCGACGTGCTGATATGGCGAGACCCCGGTATATGAGGAAGACGTCCTCCAGATAACGGGGTATGGATAGAGTTAAACCCCAAGAGTGATGAATAGCGAGTGGGGTTTACACCGGGGGCAAAGACCCAGGCACATGATTTCCATGTGCCTTAAATGCACATCTGTCACACATGCGCCGCAGAGGGGCACACAAAGGAAAACAAAGGGGACCAAATATTTTTTTCCTTTGTGCACCCCGTCTGTGGCGCATGTGCGATGCATGTGCATTTAAGGCACATGATGTTCATGTGCCCGGGTCTTTGCCCCCGGTGTTAAAGTGAGAGTCAAGCCCAGTTTCAGACCAAAGTAGAGCCTGAGATTAGACGAGGTAGAATCTACTGCTAATTTTATACTAAAGAAAGTCCTTGGCGATCGCTCGGTGCCTGGTAACTAATTAGTGTTTAGGGTTGGCATAGAGGAGAACGATCATGTGTTCTCCTCTCTATACGATTGAATGTCCGCTGCGTCGGGTTTTTACAACCCCTGGAACTCCTGTACCCCGATCAGTGTGATGCTATAATTACCGATCAGGTGTCTCTGTTTTTGCCAGGCCGTCGTGCCGAACTTGGAACCCCGATGTGTCGGTGTGGACTTGGGCGTGCCGCGTTATGATCCGAGCGTGATCATGACACGACGGGCAAAAACCCAGGCACACGATTGTTGTGTGCCTTAAATGCAGATCCAGCGCACATTCCCCGCAAATAGTCACAGGATTAACAAAGCAGTGGTCACAGTTAAATTACGATTCTTTGTTAGACAAAGGCCAGATAAAGGGTAGACAAAGGGCAGGCAAGATTTTCCGGCACCAGGAAAATCTCGCCTGCCCATTGTATAGCCTTTGTCCCTTCTTTGTGCAGCAAAGAACCCTTGTTCAACTGTTACACTATCTTTGTCTGGTGCACCAATATTTACGAGGAATGTGCGAGGTAAGTGCATTTAAGGCACACAACAATCGTGTGCCTGGGTTTTTGCCTGTTGTGTGACATTGAGCGTCCAAGTCCTTGCGACTAGGAAGTCACGAACCTTATAGCCAGGGCTCATCGGTGATGCGAATCCCTTGCGTGGATTCGAACCGCTCTCACAGTGACTCAGCCGCGGTATGCACCCACTCTGGGACTACACTGGCCACCGTCGTAGAATGAGACGAAGATAGCTCTCAAGTCCTGCCCGCCGAGGAGTGCATTCTCAGCTCCTGTGCTGAACCCCTTGCGTTCAAACAGAGACGGATTCAGATGCCCCTCAGAAAGGAAAAAGAGACGATGTGCAACACCTGTAGTCCCTTGCGCGGATTCGAACGGCAATCTCCCACCGATCATAAGGGTCTGATCGGCAACTTTGAATTTTTCCCCTGAATCTGGGTTGAATTTTCCTTTATGTGTACTTTTCCCACATATTTCGTCCCTAAACTATCTTAGAATAGAAAGTAAGTGCATTTACCCGAGTTTTGAGGAGTCTGGGTGGATGTGATGCAGGGAACGTGCCCAGGTTTCAAGGGATCTCCATGGAATCTGGGGGAAACATTGGACAACAAATTTTCTGCCCCCCCCCTCTCTGACCTCAGACCTTCACAAAAATGTTCCAATAAACACTCCAGGGTGTTTAGGGACGGGTTTTATACACAAAAAAAATTCAACTAAAATCCGCGCGTGAATTCACGGTTCCCGATCAGGCCCTTAGTAAATGGAATCCGACACGACTAGGCCAAATTCACCGCAAAGCATCAAGTCCGATTTAGCCGGTCGCCAAAAATACAATATTTTCGTTGATCCAGCTCTATGGCTACGTATGAATTAGCCTGCCATTTCTAGCATACTTACAAGTTGAACGGTCAAGAACTGAGTGAGCAACGGGCAATTCTTTGAAAAGCTCCCAAAATAGAAAAAAAAAGATCCGTGCCTTCGGTACTGTTGTCGGCCCTAATATTGATTTAATCCAAGTTGATGATGCTCTCACTGGAACAAGGCCTTTGAGGCTCAGGATGTTAGTAGAATTCAGGGAGTGGCAGTTACATCCATCTAGGCTTCAAAACTTTCTCTAGGTCCACGATCTTACACTCTTCCAGGTTTTTTCCAGGCTTAAATTCTGCGGGTCTGGAGTACGGGTTACCCGTATGGGTTTTAGACCCGAACCCGTATGCGGGTACAGGTACGGGTACGGGTACGGGTACGGGTACGGGTTGAGGACCCGATACCTGGGGGTATACCCTTGTCCAACCCTATTTGCTCATTTACATGGTGAAATCCTTTGCAGAAAATCAGGCGATATGTGCAAGCTCTGATTCAATGTTGAACCCTGGCCACCAAGCCTGAAGATGAAAATGGACTTGGAATCGAATCAAAGCAACCTTGTTTGTGCGTCAAAATGTGCATTCATATGAAGGCACTGTACAGTAAATCCGTTTCAAATCCACCGACTTCAATCTCAGCTTCGGAAGTAGGAAAGGGCATCCTGGTATCACTCAAGTCGCAATTCTCATAGCGGAAATCGACACCTTGACCGCGTGCTTGAATTTGATGGAAAATGATGAATGTAGGACGACCGTTTGATCATTTCAGATCTCACAGCTGTTTAGCACATTCTCAATAGCCACAAATTTGTTTGTGTGCCGACTCAGTGGAAGATGGGTACCCTTGTGTTTGGAGAGCGGAGAGTATATGCCCACTATCTTTAGTAGTGGGGGTCTATCACGGATTCTCTGAAGCATCATTCCATCGAACAGATTTGCACTGCGGTAAGTGAACGGCAACATCTTTACAGCCAAGGACGGAACCGAAGGCGTGGTCAAAAATTTCTTCTTTTGGGATGTTTTCAAAGAATTGTTAATATCTCAACCAGTTCTGCACCGATTTGAATGAAACCTGGGTAGTTCTGTCGGGCTAATTCATGCGCAATTAGTGATAGAAAACGATTTATGAAAATATTATATATTAGGTAATCTGTGCTATTGAACCATATTCGTACCAAATGCCATCTTGCATGTCCAGGACATGTCCCAATGACCTGATAGTTTGGGATGGACAACATATATACCTAAAACAACATGTGATAGAGCCAGGATTGTATGCGTCTCTAGCAGCTCTAGAGAAGGAGGCGGCGATACTCCCGGCCCACCTCCGCATCGAGCGCGACGCGCTACTTACCATTGCGCGGTACCTCACCCTCCCAACCACCCACGGGATCCACGACCATCTGCGAAGCACCCTCACCACTGCCCCCAAGGACCCACAAATGGCGTCGCTTTACCACTACATCGAACAGATACCGGAGGTGCGATGGCCGGCGGGCATGCCGGCGCGGGATAGAAGGCTGAGGCGTAAGGGGATGGTGGACGCAGCGGAGGAGGGGACGGCGGCTGAAGGGGTTGACGCAACGCTGGGCATGGAACTGATAAGGCTGGTGTACGCGCCACCCTGGTCGGAGGCATTACCCGTAGTCACCAACATCGCGCCGAAGGAAATGGCACTCCAGGAGCTTGAGCTGGCGCTGCGCGACGAGCGGGTAGTGCAGTCCACATGGTACACGGACGGATCGCTCCTGGATGGTCGGGCTGGGGGGGTGGCGGTGAGGCTGGAGGGCAAGAACGAAATGGAGAGGATCGTGCGGCCTTTGGGACGGGGCAGGTATGCGAGGGAGAAATGGAGGGGCTTTTGGGGGCGACGGAGAGCGCAATACAGGGCGGATCGGCGCAGATCCTTTGCGTTGCGGACTCCCAAGCAGCACTCCGGGGCATTTTATCGACCTCGGCACGCTCTGGCCAATTCCGTGCCATCCTCTACGACCAAATGGTCCGCTCGGCGCAACTTCGCACTCCGCACCTCATTATCACCAACCTGTGGACGCCCGCACATATCGGCACAGTCGGCAACGAGCTTGCAGACGAGGCAGCGAAGGCAGCGACCGAGATGGAAGCTGACCTAGCCGTCTTCGTCTCGCTCACGACGGTGCAGCGATCCATCCGCCTCCAATCTCTCGAGAAATGGAGGGACTTGTGGGACCGCTCGAAAACGGGAAAAACGCTTCGAGCTGTCGATAAATCCCCCCCGTACCTCACCCTCTCACCCCTCTACTCTTCGCTATCGCTACCCCGGAAAACGGTGTCTATCATTTCGCGCCTACGTACGGGCCCTTCTCACCTAAATGCCCACTGCCATAAATCTGGCTTCATAGCCTCCCCCGCCTGCGAAGCGTGCGGCGAACCATCCAAGTCGCGCGCGCACTACCTGCTCCAATGCCCAGTCCTTGAACCACTCCGTCAACCCCTCCATGACGCCGCAAAGCGTGCGGGTCATTTCGGATCCCTCCACCTGGCAACCTTGCTATCCGAACTGAAGGTGCTCAAGGCCCTCGGCGGGTTCGTCGAAGCGTCCGGACGATTTGAACGCCACTAAACGTTGTATGTTTACTTTTTTATTCTTTATTTTTATATCTCTTCTGTCTCAATACGGTACATTCTCTACTTAATCTCTCGATTCCTCTCATCTCACCTCTACCCCCAAAAAACTGCATACCATTAGACACCATAACGAACGGACCTTCCAATTTCCCAATCACGATTCCTTCCTGTCCCATACTTTACCCGCATTGCATCAAGTTTCATTTACTTCTCTCTCGTCTTACGTATAAAAACAGTTACTCATCCACCCACCATTACGATTACCGCCTCAAAACACTTTACTGTACAGCTATCGTAGCCCTTAGGGCTGTATATAGTTACAAAGCTGAAAATCAAAATCAAATGTATGAAATCTGGATATAAATGCGATACTTGCAATATTTCTGAATGCCAAAATTGCCAAATGTATCCAATGGAGCTACAAGGAAGGTAACTAAAATATCCGCAGTTCTAGCTCTATCACGTGTTTAGCCAAGTATATAAGTTGCCCCTCCCAAAATATTAGGTCATTGGGACATGTCCTGGATAACAATTCTTTGAAGACATCCCAAAATAAGAAAATTTTGACCGCACCTTCGGTTCCGTCCTTGACTGTAATCATTTTCTCCTGCCAGAAATTTCTCAATCTTCCGGCACTGCGGCACTCTATTTGATTGCAACTGTCATCATCGTACCCGACTTTCTGGTACCGATGATCGACGGTTGCCACGATCGTGTTTCACAAATAGACAATTTCAAACACTTTATAAGCACATCCGGTTTTTACCTTCCTTTTTGGGAGGTGCTGAAAGTTATCTCCGGGTGCTGAGCTGCCGCTTTATATTATCAGCTGATCTCATCGAGCAGATAGGGGCCGCGAAGCGGTCGTTTCGCTCTTGTCTTTTTCAACCCCCCTCGTCCCTCCCTCGTTCGCTCTTCAGTGCCGTCTTTTCATCCGAGTTCTATGCGCGTCTTCAATTCTCCCATTTCTCAAGCTTTTCCTATGGTCCTACGAGTGTCCGAATGCACTTTTATTCTCACGCCCAAAACATTAGCCAAAATTGAATTTCCACACTATTGAGCCCCTTGTGAGGCAATCTTTCGCACAAAACAAACCACCAACTCACATTGCGCGGATTTGAGCGAACCCCGTAGACGCGCAATCGGAAAGTTCCCACGCAATTTGATCCGTGCAATGTTGAAGACTACGCAATGTTCAAGCCGCGCAAAGTTGAACACGCAGCAAAAAAAATTACACAAAACTATACAGGCAATTATGGAATGGAAGTAATCAGTTGGCAATGGGTATTTACTAGTGGACCAAGTTTGCAGGCACTAATTATTTACCCCTTCGAATATGAAACCTCGAAAATGCTCGGGGGATGGTGGGTAATTGGGGCAGTCAAGAAAGTTAGATTTTGTCATGATTTGGGCAAAAGCAGCACTGCTTTTCCTTTTTTGGAATAACCCGGACGCTTCCGGCTTATTCCCTACCGCGGATAGGATAACCCGGACCAACAGATAGGATAACCCCGGATCGATGTGTTGGATAACCCGGGATCAACATATAGGATAACCCGGGATCAACAGATAGGATTCCCTGGTTCATCACCACATCACAACCCCCTTTGCGTCGCCAAGACTCTACCCCTGGCTTCAATTGCCAATGGGTTATATTGACTCCTTTGTGTTGCCATGGATTATTTGTCACCCTGGTTTCAATTGCCAATGGGTTATATTGACTCCTTTGCATCGCCAGGGATCATGCTTCACCTTGGTTTCATTTGTTAATGGTTTATATTGACTTCTTTGTGTCGCTAGGGATCGTGCCCTAGCTCCACATGTCGCCTTGACATACCCCTTTATGTACATCGCCAATCGGTGTCAGGACTACAGTTGTTCCTGCGATTGGACCCCTTTATTATACAGTATATAAGTAATAGTAGAATCTCCTTGTACAGTAGATTTTACCTCGTCTATACTCCGGCCTTACTTTGGCCTTGATTGGACTTGTGTGTGACTTAAGCTTGTCTTGCTTCTGTCTCTCTCGCTGCCTCTGGTTCTGCCTCCTATCTTGGTCTTCGTCGTGGACTCGTTGGCAACCCTTGGCTCCTATCTTCAACCCCTGACCTCTACGATAGGTTGCCACGGCCTAAGGGCTTAGTGGTTCAGTATCGGAACATGTCCTCACCACTCGTGTCCATACGGATTAGCGAGGCAGAACCTCGGGATGTTATCCGGCAGAGGGCTGCATGGGCAGGAGGCATAGCGCCCATCATCGAACACAACACCACGACATCCTGGAACACTCGTATTTTCGGTCTGGAGTTACATGTGCCCGAGAACACTCAAATCGGACACTTCCTGCCTTCAGATCTCTCCTGTTGAAGAAACCCTGGAATAACCCGGTCAGGCGAGTACATGCAGTGACTATGGACCGGGTTCTTCCTGCGTGACATGCTGGTCACGCATCGTTCGGGTTCTTCCCACAGTTCAACTTGTACGGATCCTTAGCAGGCGGTCACCCGCTATCGAGACGGTGACAGATTCCCCTCAACACCCGCACTGGGACGATGGCTGTGTTTGGCTCCGCAGCAGTCAGGCTGACCTAAAATGCCGTCGCTGACAGATTTGAATATTCCAGTTGATAAATAACGGCGCAGATGTCCCCTGTGGTAGAGCAGGATCTATGATAGTATGTTGACTTATCTTCAATAATTCAAGGGAGGGCAAAACATACTCAATAACCCCTTCAATGGAAGCTGAGCTTTTGAACCTCAGATTCCGATAACCAGACCTCAGATCTACCATTTCTAGTATCACCTCGACATCTAGTTGTCTGCCCTCCTCTTTGACCAAAACTCCGACAGCAGTTCCTGAACATTGAATATTAAATTATATTGTCAACTTTATGTGAGTTTAAAGGTGTATCTGAATCCCAGGACAAGTACTGGGCTTTACCGCAGCGTGCCGTGAGTCAATGTGTATGTTGCCAACTTGTTATATCCATGCAACCACACCCTTGGACCATGGTCTTCGTCACCCAAGACCACTCCGGTTCTCTATGGGCACTCCGGTCCACTCCGGTGTTTCCGGAGTCAACCGGAAACCCGGAGCCAACCGGAATCCTGGTATTAGTATTGGGATGACTTCTCGCGGTCAGTCGTGGCTGGTATCAAGGGGTAACGACCTCTCCACATGTTCCCTCTTGCCTTCCATCGCCTCATGGCAGATTTCATCACCTCATGTTTCATTTCCCAAGATCAATACTGATACAGGTCGAACTTCTCTTACCGCTTATGGACTTCCTATTCTTTCAACCATATGCTTGTCCACATGTTTCTCCTTTATCTCCTTTACACTAAATTAGGATCCAACACTATTTAATCAGCTAGCATACTCCCTGTTCTTCAGTAGTTTAATAAATGTCGCTTCCCCCCTTCCGGAGTGGTGCCAGTCGCTCCTCTCTTCCCCCAGACCCTTCCTCTTCCTCTAGACGATACCTGGCAGTACACGCTCACCCTGCGCCTCAGTGGTGTTGTGTCAAGCAGCTCCGCCGATCCCCTCTGTCGATTCCGGTTACTCCGGCCTACTCTCCGGCACCCCGGTTATTCCGGAGTACCCTGTACGACTCCGGCCGACTGTTCCACTATCCCTTAAACCCCGCGGCTTGGCATATAACACAACTTGTTTACATTCAACAGAGATCTCCGGGGCAAGGAATGAACACGTGAAGTTGTTTTGCCAAGATTTATTTTGATACCAAATCTGTGTGACTTGTAGGTGACGAGATGTGCTGGCCGACTGCGCATCACCTCTGCCGGCAGCCAAACCGATTGGAATGACTCGACCCAATGCGCCCGAGCAGGGCCTAAGGAATCAACGAAGAGGAAGATATGAAAGCTTGTTGCCGGTCCATCAAACCCAGTGTGTTTCACTGGTTGGGAGATTCAATTTTTTCACCTCAATTTACGGTGAAAAATCTCGTTTGTTTTTCAGACATTTTTCACCGAGAAAAGAGGTGAAAAATTTAAAACTTTTTCACCACTATTTCAAGTGGAATTCAAGGTGAAAAACTTGAAACAAAATTCATAATGTTTTACACCAACTATTCACCCAAAATTCAGCGGGATTTTTACGCATTTTTCACTGACTCTCTCTTTTGGGGGTGCTGAGTGGGGGAGGGAGAGAGGTGAAATTTCGCACTTTTTCCCTCTCCCTACTTCGGGTATGTTTCATATCACTCTACTTGTCAGATCGGTATCGGTAATCGCTGTCTCTCTCTCCCGACACAAAATTTTTAACTCTCTCTTTTGGGGAAAAAAAAAAAACTCTCTCTCTTTGCATGTTGGGGGATTATCTATCCCTCAATGCTTTCCAACTTTCCTCTCTCCCTCTTGCGTCCCTTACACGCAGTGTCACAATCACGTGCACAGTGACACGGCCCGCCATCCGGTGGCTGGGTTGTCCTCTAGTGGGACTCCCTGAGTGTTCTGACACACTCCGGACTGCCGCCCGCTGCCGTGATGGGCACGGCCATTGGCTCCTATTTTTGAGCTCTGACGGTACATTACAGTCAAAGGGAGGGCCGTCGCGGCCGTGCCAATGGCCGTACCAGTCTGAAATTTCCTTGGGAAGGTAATATGGCTCGACATGATCTATCATGGTACTGTAAAACCCACTGGGACACTTGGCAGTTATTCGGACCTCCCCGTACTTGAGGAATGCACGCACCTGGTCTTCCCAAAGCGGAACAATGGTTTGGCAGCCTCGGTTCAGTGCAGCACACTCTCCACTGGGTTCAACAGTCCTGAGAGGGCTCGAAATGGGTGGTACTTGGACAAAGGTGGGCCAATAAACCACAAAGAACAGTATTTTCAGCCACTATTGTGTCAGAGACCCATGTGCCGTCGACTTGCCGTTCCGGCCTGTTATTCAACCGGCTCCGCTAGAGGACAACCCAGCCACCGGATGGCGGGCCGTGTCACTGTGCACGTGATTGTGACACTGCGTGTAAGGGGCGCAAGAGGGAGAGAGGAAAGTTGGAAAGCATTGAGGGATAGATAATCCCCCAACATGCAAAGAGAGAGAGATTATTATGTTTTCCCCAAAAGAGAGAGTTAAAAATTTTGTGTCGGGAGAGAGAGACAGAGATTACCGATACCGATCTGACAAGTAGAGTGATATGAAACATACCCGAAGTAGGGAGAGGGAAAAAGTGCGAAATTTCACCTCTCTCACTCCCCCACTCAGCACCCCCAAAAGAGAGAGAGATATGCAGATTTTGAGGCAAAAGAGGGATAAAAGTTCAAAAAAGTTCAAAAAGAGTGATTTTTATTAAATGTGCACTTTGAACGCCATACAAAATTCATAATGTTTTACACCAACTATTCACCCGGAATTCAGCGGGATTTTTACGCATTTTTCACTGAGAAAAGAGGTGAAAATTTTTAAACTTTCTTCACCACTATTTCAAGTGGAATTCAAGGTGAAAAACTTGAAACAAAATTCATGAGTTTTACACCTCAAAATCAACCTTTATTACCACCCGGAAATTGGGGTGGAAAATGTAAAACATTTTTCACAACAATGTTCAGCGGAAAAAGTGCCGAAAAATTTGTGAAAAGAGCGATAAAGAAATGCGGTGAAAAATTTGTGAAAAATTTGAAACTGGGGTTCACATTTTTCACATATTTTTCACATTGTTTTCTACTGTAATTTTTGGTGCAAAATGTAATGAAATATACACGTTCTTTTTCAGCCCATTTTACACCAAGAATACAACTGAAAAAGTTAAAACATTTTTCAGAAAATTTTCACTTGGAACTGAGGTGAAAAACTTGAAATATTTGAATTCAAGTTTTTCGGTGAAAAATGTGAATTTTTTTATTTTGAATTTTCCAGCTCAAAATTCACCAGTTTTTCAGGTGAAAATATTGGTGAAAAACTTGAAACCTAGTCGTCTGAAAATGTCATTCCCTTTTCTCTTCTCCAGTTATCCTTTGAGTGCGTGACAGGGTTTGAGAGGTGGTGCATGTAACTAAAGCATTGAGCTAGAACAGCACATGCATGTTGGTGGTCAGCGGCCGTCTGTTTCTTTTTATGACATATACCTCTCCTAGTAGCTGCAGCTCTTCTTGCGGAGGCAAATAGAAAGGGTTTTAAACTGTTTCAAAAGTATAACATGATAAGTAGACAAACTTGGAGAGGATTTTCTACCGTGGGTCAGATATCGCAAGGAGGGGCATTGATAGATTCCTGGGGAGCATGGCAATGCGGGTGCCATGTTGGCAGAAAAATCAGTGCGGAATTGCCTCTCATGCGGGCAAAACAATCTCCTCATGCAGGGAGAACAATCTCCTCATGCAGGGAGAACAATATAATATGGGCAGTTTTCGTAGTTCGGCCGGCAGATTTTCTACCGTAGGTCAGATACTGCAAAGAGGGCACTGATGGATCCCTGGGGAGCATAGCAATGTGGGTGGTATGTTGGCAGAAAAATCGGTGCAGAATTGCAGCTCGCACGGGCAAACCAATCCAAAGTGCTGACTTTTGAGTGTCTGGCCCGCAGATTTTCTACCGTGGGTCAGATATCGCAAAGAGAGGCACTGATGGATCCCTGGGGAGCATAGCAATGCGCGTGCCATCTTGGGAGAAAAATCAATGCGGAACTGCCTCTCACGCGGGTAAAATAATCTCCTCATGCTGGGAGCACAAGCTAATATGGACAGTTTTTGTAGTTTGGCCCGCGGATTTTCTACCGTGGGTCAGATATCGCAAAGAGAGGGACTGATGGATCCCTGGGGAGCATAGCAATGCGGGTCGTATGTCGGCAGAAAAATCGGTGCGGAACGTCCTCTCACGCAGGCAAAACAAGCTAATATGGGCAGTTTTCGTAGTTTGGCCCGTGGATTTTCTACCCTGGGTCAGATATCGCAAAGGGGGGCACTGATGGGTCCCCGGGGAGCATAGAAATGTGTGTGCCATCTTGGCAGAAACATCGGTGCAGAATTGCAGCTCACACGGGCAAACCAATCTGGAGTGCTGACGTTTGGGTGTCTGGCCCGCGGATTTTCTACTGTGGGTCAGATATTGCAAAGAGGGACCCTGATGTGTCTCTGGGGAGCATAGCAATGCGCGTGCCATCTTGGGAGAAAGCTCAGTGCGGAACTGCCTCTCACACGGGCAAAATAATCTCCTCATGCTGGGAGAACAAGCTAATATGGACAGTTTTTGTAGTTTGGCCCGCAGATTTTCTACTGTGGGTCAGATATTGCAAAGAGGGGCCCTGATGGATCCCTGGGGAGCACAGCAATGCGGGTGCCATGTTGGCAGAAAAGTCAGTGCGGAATTGCCTTTAAACCGGGCAAAATAATCTCTGGGAATCGGGCATTCGGCAGGCGAATTTTCTGCCAGAAATTTGTAGTGAGGCAAATGTCTTGGGCGAAAATCTCAGTGGGTATGGAGGAGGTGTAGTGGCAGCAAGGGTACCATATCCGAAGAAAAATCATTGCGCAAATGCTTCAGATGCAGGCGAAACCATCTGAGGTGCCCAAAATTGGGCATTCGCTGGGCGAATTTTCTGCCAGAAATTTATAGCGAGGCAAATGTCTTTGACAAAGATTTCCCTGGGTCCGCAGGAGGTGTAGTGGCAAAGGTGCCATATCCGAACAAAAATCGCGCGGCAGGTCACATGTCTTGGCTGAAAGTATCCCTGGGTTTGTAGGAAGTGTAGGAACCACAGTGGGATATCAAAAAAAAAAAATGGTGCCCAAGTGCTTCTGATGTAGGCCAAACAGTCTGAAGTGCCCAGTTTCAATCATTTAGCAGGCAGATTTTCTGCTGCAAGTCAAATATCTTGTATGAAGATGTCCCTAGGTCCCCGGAAAGCATGGTAATGTGGGTGGCATGTCAGCAGTAAAATCGGTCCCCAATTGCTTCTGCCGCAGGCCAAACAATCTGAAGTGCCCAGTTTCGGTCATTTGGCAGGCAGATTTTCTGCTGCAGGTCAAATAACTTGGAAGAAGATGTCTGAGGGTCCGCAGGAAGTGTAATGATGCAGGTGGTATGCTGGCAGAGAAATCGGCGCTTAGTTGCTTCTGACACAGGCCAAACAATCTGAAGTGGTTGATTTTGGTATTGTGCTGGCAAATCTTCTGCAAATTTTCTCCTATGGATCCCTGGAAGGTCTAATGTCTCGGTGAAAATGTCCCTAGGTCTGCAGGAAGCAGAGTAACGATGGTTGGATCTCAGAAGGAAATTTGGTGCCCAAGTGCTTCTGACGGAGGCCGAACAATCCAAAGTACCCAGTTACGGTCATTCAGCACGTGAATTTTCTGCTGCAGGTCAAATACTGCAGACAAAGGTCTCTCTGGGTCTGCAAGAAGTGCAGAGAAATTGGTGCCCAAGTGCTTCTGATGCAGGCAAAACAATTTGAAATGCTCAGATTCAGTCATTCGGCAGGTGAATTTTCTGGTGTAGATGGGCAGTGAGTCAAATGTTTTGGGTGAAGAGTTCCTGCAAGAGGCGTCTGATCTGCGAACCGAACCCACTATTCCCAGCACCTGCCCTGATTCAGGCATTCGGGGGGGTGAGTTTTCTGCTGTAGATGCGCAGTGAGTCAAATATCTTGGGCAAAGGTGTCTCTAGGTCCACAGGAAGCGCAGTGATGTGGGTGGCATGTTGGGAGAAAATTTGGTGGCCAACTGCTTCTGACGCGGGCTGAACAATCTGAAGTGCCCAGTTTCGGTCATTTGGTGCCACTGCACCTCCTCCCGACCCCGGGAGATCTTTGCCCCAGACATTCAGCACCTCCTCCGAACACAGGGAGATTCTCGCCCAAGACATTTGACTTAATTCCTGTGCACAACTGAAGGTTCACTGGCTGAATGCCCGATTCTGGGCACCTCAGATGGTTTTGCCTGCGTCTGAAGCATTTGCACACCGATTTTTTTTCAGATATGGCACCCTTGCCACTGCACCTTCTCCGGACCCAGGCACATGCTAACCCACGACGTTTGGCTTGCTGCGCATTTACAGCAGAAAATTTGCCTGCCGAATGCCCAATTCCCAGCACCTCAGATGGTTTCGCCTGCGTCTGAAGCATTTGTGCACCGATTTTTGTTCGAATATGGCACCCTTGCCACTACATCTCCTCTGTACCCACGGAAATTTTCGCCCAGGAAATTTGCCCCGCTACAAATTTCTGGCAGAAAATTCGTGTGGTGAATGCCCGATTCTGGCTCGATTTTGTTCCGGACACTTGGCCACACTCCAAAAATGACTGACTTGCCGGTTAGCTTGTTCTCCCAGCATGAGGAGATTATTTTGCCCATGTGAGAGGCAGTTCTGCACTGATTTTTCTCCCAACCTGGCACGCGCATTGCTATGCTCCCCAGGGACCCATCAGGGCCCCTATTTGCAATATCTGACCCACGGTAGAAAATCTGCTGGCCAAACTACAAAAACTGTCCATATTAGCTTGTTCTCCCAGCATGAGGAGATTATTTTGTCCGCGTGAAAGGCAGTTCCGCACTGATTTTTGTGTGAAGATGGTACGAGCATTGCTATACACCCCAGGGATTCATCAGTGCCCCTCTTTGCAGTATCTGACCTACGGTAGAAAATCCGCGGGCCGAACTACGAAAACTGCCCATATTAGATTGTTCTCCCTGCATGAGGAGATTGTTTTGCCCGCATGAGAGGCAATTCCGCACTGATTTTTCTGCCAACATGGCACCCGCATTGCCATGCTCCCCAGGAATCTATCAATGCCCCTCCTTGCGATATCTGACCCACGGTAGAAAATCCTCTCCAAGTTTGTCTACTTATCATGTTATACTTTTGAAACAGTTTAAAACCCTTTCTATTTGCCTCCGCAAGAAGAGCTGCAGCTACTAGGAGAGGTATATGTCATAAAAAGAAACAGACGGCCGCTGACCACCAACATGCATGTGCTGTTCTAGCTCAATGCTTTAGTTACATGCACCACCTCTCAAACCCTGTCACGCACTCAAAGGATAACTGGAGAAGAGAAAAGGGAATGACATTTTCAGACGACTAGGTTTCAAGTTTTTCACCAATATTTTCACCTGAAAAACTGGTGAATTTTGAGCTGGAAAATTCAAAATAAAAAAATTCACATTTTTCACCGAAAAACTTGAATTCAAATATTTCAAGTTTTTCACCTCAGTTCCAAGTGAAAATTTTCTGAAAAATGTTTTAACTTTTTCAGTTGTATTCTTGGTGTAAAATGGGCTGAAAAAGAACGTGTATATTTCATTACATTTTGCACCAAAAATTACAGTAGAAAACAATGTGAAAAATATGTGAAAAATGTGAACCCCAGTTTCAAATTTTTCACAAATTTTTCACCGCATTTCTTTATCGCTCTTTTCACAAATTTTTCGGCACTTTTTCCGCTGAACATTGTTGTGAAAAATGTTTTACATTTTCCACCCCAATTTCTATGGCGGTCACTTTGCACATTTATTATTCTGGACTTATTTTTGCACTTTTCCGTACTTTTTTCTGTATTTTCCGTGTTTTCATACCTTTTTTATTATTTATTCCAGCCATACTTTTCTTTTCTGGAGTCTGAAACAAAGCTTTTGCAAGATTGGATTCAACTTCACTTTTGTTAATTGAAGGCGAGGAGTGCAGTTTTATTTTGGTAAGGTGGCTGTGCAAGCCGAACGGCAGCCTTGACGGCTTTGATCGGCAGCATATGTGGAGACCACTTGGACCAGACTTGGACTCCAAGGTCTATGTCCAAACCACTGGCAGGAGTGTCTCAAACATGTAGAACCAAGATACAGCAGAGATAGGCTTGCTGTGGCTCAGCAGGAGACTACACCTCACCGCCGAAGCATCCCATCAAGATCGGCCATCTAAATGTGATTAACCCCACTCTAGGGGCAAAGCTCAAACCATCCCCTGGTGTCTCGCTTGCTCTCATAAAACAGTGGTAGTGAGTTCAAAATGGGAAAGAAAGAACAAAGGATTGAAAACACAAAAAAAAGTATGGTACCAGAAAAAAAAACTTCGGAAACACGAAAAATATGAAAAAAAGGCATAAAACACGAAAAAAAAGACCCAAATAATAAATGTGCAAAGTGACCGCCATAAATTTCCGGGTGGTAATAAAGGTTGATTTTGGGGTGTAAAACTCATGAATTTTGTTTCAAGTTTTTCACCTTGAATTCCACTTGAAATAGTGGTGAAGAAAGTTTAAAAATTTTCACCTCTTTTCTCAGTGAAAAATGCGTAAAAATCCCGCTGAATTCCGGGTGAATAGTTGGTGTAAAACATTATGAATTTTGTTTCAAGTTTTCCACTATGAATTCCACTTGAAATAGTGGTGAAAAAGTTTTAAATTTTTCACCTCTTTTCTCAGTGAAAAATGCGTAAAAATCCCGCTGAATTTTGGGTGAATAGTTGGTGTAAAACATTATGAATTTTGTTTCAAGTTTTTCACCTTGAATTCCACTTGAAATAGTGGTGAAAAAGTTTTAAATTTTTCACCTCTTTTCTCGGTGAAAAATGTCTGAAAAACAAACAACATTTTTCACCGTAAATTGAGGTGAAAAATTTGAATCTCCCAACCAGTGTTTTTGGACAAGAGCAGTGTTCTGTTTTGCTTGCTCCACGTGAGGCCTGGAGGAAATTTGAGGGCAGCCTTACAGCTGATTTAACACACTTTGTCTCCTCAGACTTTCTTGCTGGGCGCAGGTTCAACTGAAATTGGGAGGGGACGCATTTTGATGAGACAATGTATGGCACACAGGAGTGCGATCGAATATATCTCCAGGGTGTATTGGCTTTTAGGGTTTGACACATGTCGGTGTCCGATTGTCGATCCTTGAGTATCCCGGGCGGTTGCTTTACAGTTGTCAACTGACGATGGGGATCACGGTCGTTTCAAGAATATCACGGGGTCAGTCGTCGCATGGATCTAGGAGTATTCCGGGATGTTCCTTTGGAGTTCAGTCGTTGTATGGAAAATGAGGTCGTAGGGAAAGAAATGGGTTTGTGAAAACCATGATTCATGACATGATTGATGGATTTGCCGCCGCAAGGATCAAATCCATCAGCAGCGCCGTGTCGTGTTCCAATGTCGGATGACAGCTTATACGCTATCAACTCAATTACCACCCTCAGCCTTGACCATGAGAAAAGCCATGCATGTCAGCGATGACCCTACGTCGGCCTGATGTTGGCTTTCAGCAGAGAGCCCGACTAGGACTTCAAACCCCGGCATAGGTGATCAGGTGTCGTTGTCATGATTCCCACTTTTTCCCTATTCTCATCCTGAACTCTCCGGGTTATTCGCCTAACACCCACCCCAGATTATCCAACTTCACCCCGGGTTATTCAACCACGATCGGAATAACCTGAATGCCAAGATCAATGCTGACCCCGGATCAGGAATCCCATCAGGTGCCGCATTGATCCTGTTATTTCAACTTCCTTCTGATTGCTTTTCCAACGATCACCCCTCTCTGCCTTGTTGCACGCTGCGACGTCAACCGTCACTGGCAACGCCTCTGACATATTTCACATATATTCTAATTACTTCGTTACCAGTTACTAGGTATTTTACTATAAAACCCCTACTTACAGCTCTGTATCCTTTACACTATTCTAGTCTATTCTCCAGAGCTTAATCGGATTATCTTAAACCTATCTCTTTCTGTGTCGCCAGTCGCCTACGTCGCAGTAACCCTGCTAGTTAAGGCTCTGTGCTGACAGTGGTGTTCCGTGTACGACATGCTGATATGGCGAGACCCCAGTATATGAGGATGACGTCCTCCAGATAACGGGATATGGATAGAGTTAAACCCCAAGAGTGATAGATAGCGAGCGGGGTTTAAAGCGAGAGTCAAGCCCAGTTTCAGACCAAAGTAGAGCCTGAGATTAGACAGGTAGAATCTACTGTACATTAGATTCTACCGCTACTTTTATACTGAAGAAAGTGCTTGGTGATCGCTCAGTGCCTGGTAACTAATTTAGTGTTTAGGGTTCAGCGTACCATTTCTTAACTGATTTTCAAAAATCTGCAGTTGCAAAACAGCTCTATTCTCTTATATGATCGAATGACCGCTGTGTCACACCCCTGGAACTCCTGTATCCGATCAGTGTGATACTATATTACCGATCGGCGTGTTTTGTGACTCTTGCTGAACTTTGAACCCCGATGTGCTGGTGTGGGTTTTGGGTGTGCCGCCAAGGGCCGAGCGTGATCATGACAATGCACACCAGGAAGTCCAGGAGGAGTATGAAGCTCCTCTCACACCGGTGCAACTCCCAGCAGCGCTCCAAAGACATTGCAAACAGCAACAACACTGTAAGACTGGGACCGGGTTTATTTCACCAGTTTCCCAGGTGATTTTCCACACTCACCCGCAAAAAGGCTGACAACCGGGTGAACTCCAAGGGGGTTAATTTCGCCCGGAACAGGCGGGTGAATGTCTTAACCCGCCAAACGGGCCAGTTTTGCATGGTGTAGTTCACCCAGATTTTTAACCCGTTATATGGATGACCTGGGCGGATTATCTTCACCCGGGAAAGTGATCAAACTAAGCTGCTTCTTCGGGAATTTCTGGGAGCCGACCAGGAAGCGATGGCACATAATGTAAATAGGCCATTGTGTGCTCAAGTATGGAACAAAGACTTCTCCAGACCCCAGAATGCTTCATTTACCAGCCCAACTCGCCCACACCGGCATTCTTCAATGCCAAAGTCCCGATTAGGAACTTTGTGATCTGCTTTCGCGAACAACTCTGTAGAACATGGGGCTTGCCATAAATTTAATGGATTCAAGCATGAAATATGAGACAGCATACATAAGGGACTACAGCCCAGAAATATTGGCAAAGTAAGCTAGAACACTATGGTAAATAATAATCAAATATTGCGGTCCATCAATACGCGACACGGGTTTCGTCGGGATCACCCGTCTCGGTATCTGCGTCCGTGGCGTCCAAGTCACTATTTACTATCACCATATCCTCTATCGCATTGAGGGCGGCCCGCACGGCATTCAAACTCTTCAACACCATACTCTCGGGGTTGGGGAACACAAAGTGTTCATCGGTGGTGCGGCGTGCGGCTTTGAGAAATTGGAAGATGGTGGGCAACTCGATCTTGATCAGGTCCTCAAGATCCTGCGCATCGACTGTGCGCTTCTTCGCGAGGGAAACACGTTCCGACAGAACATAGTCGATTTTGCGCGCCAGGCGAACGCGGTGCGGAGTTTCGAGTTCGGCGGGTGTCGTTTTGCTGGCGGAAGCACGCTGGGGTTGCATTCCAAGCAGTTGGAACACCTCTGTGCAGGTATTGGTCGACACTTGCTTGTAATCGATCATAGGCCAGTCGAAAGAGCTGAAGTGCGCGACGCGTCAATGTTAATTACTTGGAGACTTGAGACTCACCTCTCATCCAACTTCCCCTTGTTAAGGATCTCCAACTCTTTCCCAAGGCATTCGGTGTCTTCCTGGTGGTGGGACATGATGGATAGTGGTGGTAAAGGTGCAAGGTGCGAAGTCACGGACGCGTACTGTCACATCAGTGTTAGATCAACGGTAACATCGCGGTCGCCGTCCTGAGGTCAGTCCAGTAAATACATATATTGACGTGTGGATATGTACATGGAAGAGAGAGAAAACTAGTTGTCTACATTGAACTTGGCTCGTGCAAGGCTGCCGCTGCGATCGATGACAACCCACTCTAGGGCCTTGTATTTAATTCCCAGCGACTTAAAAACATGTTTTTAATACCGGTATGTAAACAGGGTGTTTATAAACCGGTTTATAAACCAGCAGGCTAAAAAGCGATTTTTTCTGCTTCCCCGTCCCAGGTCTTCTTTCCTGCTGCCCTGCCTTGCCTGCCTTGCTTGCTGAAGCCCACTGAGACCTCCCCCGGCCAATCTGCAAGGCTATGCATCTCATTTGCCCCCACAACAGGCACATCTGCCAGTAAATCCCTGAAAAAAGTCAAGGTAATGCTGACCCCATCGCAAATTTTGCCAGTGATTGACGAACTTAGCCGACGGTCCACAATTAAAAACCGGCCTTTTGAGCCGATCCATTTAAAATTTATAAACACCGGTTTATAAACCGGTATGTATACATGAATTAAATACAAGGCCCTAACCCACTCCTTCTGGTTGACGGTTTGGACACGTCCGACTAAGCACTGGATGCTGGTGATATCAACGACCTGGAGGGGACCCTCCTTGCGATAATAGTGCATGTCCAGTGAGTTTTGGGCGGTGACCTTGCACTCCGTGACAGCCGCAAGAATAAAAGTGGTTTCTTCGGTCAGTTCCAGTTCTGCTGCCGGCGGAAGTTTGACAACGAAGATGTTTTGAAGCTGGCCATAGAACGAGGATGCTACGTAGCGTGGTGCGAGACGCTTGTTTCGGGCATTAGCGTCAACCAAAAGCTCGAACTAAACAAAGTATGTCAGAGGAGATATTATTTGATCAGGAATTGAACACACTCGAACATAGGTTGCATCACGGCGGTCCTCGGTCGATGTAAGCATTGAGGAGGCAAGCATTCGGTCACCGCCATCAAGGCGTTCAACCTTAGCCCACTGGTCTACCTCGCATGGGTTGAAGTATTTTTTGATGGTAGCGACATGACAGTCAAAGCAAGTGGCGAGACAAATGGTGATTCGGTTCGCCAGCGTATCCGAAATCGCTTGAGCAGAGCGATGGGGTGGTAAAAGAGCACAGGTAGGATCTGTAAGAAATTTGTTGGTTAGTTTTGCTACGATTGAACGGTCAAACATACATGAAGGGTGGGTAAATGCGCCGGAAAGCCCGTGTTTTGGAGGCCCGAGACGAATCTGTTCCTCGCAGGCGTACTGCACCTTGATTATTGAGAGCTGAGCGGTCGCAACGACATGTCCGTCAATGCTCGCAAAAGGGTATCAGCGACTCTTGATGCAGGGCTGTAAACGGCCGCAGAACCGTTCCATCAGAAAGGCCCAATAAGCCCAAACGGGGCCGGCCGCCTCCATGCCATCCGCGATGTGGAGCAGAGCATGCGTTGTGAGTGGGCAAGCAGAGAGGCGCGAAGAGGAATATTGATAATAGAGCCTACAATTTATTAGCAGAATCGGAAGTTGAAGACATTGAAAACCTACTTCTCGTACTGTTCAACCCACGCTGCAAGTCCGGTCCGGACTTTGGCGATATCGGCGGGAGTATACTCGAATTGAAGACAAATGTTAATGAGCTGGACAAGCTCGACGAAATGATTATAGTAAATGCGGTTTTCGAACTTGTTGTGGAGGAGAACAGGCCCAAGATAAAGTAGCCAGAAAGACCACGTCTCTGCGGTGCAGGCCGTGCGATCCTTGGCGACGTTGGGTGGTCGAGCCCCGAAGGCCGTTGGGATTGTTGAGCCACTAGCGGCAGTTGCAGCACCAATTGTGTCCCACACAGTTGGATTCAACTCGTAAGACCCGCTGCCGACATCGAGCCCTTTGTAGTTTCCGGTCCACATAAGAACGAGGTTCTTGATAACGTTCTCATATATCAGGTGCATGAAGTCGTATGGGAAGGAGTGGGGGAAGAAAAGAGAGGATAGACAGGACAAAAGCGGGATACCCTTTATTCCGTATTCCTTGGCGAGGCGCTCGTTCTCGGCAATGGACCCGGCAAATTGTACCTCATTTGCCTGTTCCATGAACTCCTCGTGGGTGCGTAGAGGAAGGTGCAGAGGGTCTTACTTTTTGACGACATCGGGATCCTCGGAGTGGACTACATCTGGATGGCGAGACCGGTCAAGAGGAACATAGTGTGTTGTCCCACGCCCCCCGGGAATGTTGAGGCTGCTGATATTGCACATACGGCAAGGGGTAACACCGTTGTGTCCCTTCATGCGCATGATCATAGAGATCGCAGGAATGTCCCCGAAGACCGTCGTGAGGTACGCACGAAGTGCGAATTTCTCCGAAGCGGACACATCAAACGCGCTGACACCAAACTCCAGCTGAAGCAGCTCCTGAACGAGCGGCCACAAAAAAGAGTCCGCATCCTTGGGTTTTTTTGGACCAGGGATAACGCCGACGCACAGGATGTGCTTCAAGTGGAAACGAATTTCGGGGGGAAGATTATAGTTGAAGAGAATAAGTGGCCAGCAGGTCTTCTTGCGACACTTGAACGGGGCGAACCCATCGGTGGAGAAACCAAGGGCGATATCGCGAAGGTCGGAGAAGAACTTGTAGGGCATTGCCTTGCCATTGACGGTGAAGAGCCGCTCTCGCAGGGTGCGGTAGTTGGCGCTGTCAAAGACGTCCTTCATGTTTTCATCCGCACTGTATTTTCCTCGATACGACATCTGCTCCACCACCGCCGCATTTTTAAAGTACGCAACGAGGCGGGGAATCAAGGGAACATAGGTGAAGGTTTTTCGCGGCTGGCCGTCGGATTTGAAACGTGGTTCCTTGCAACACGGACAAATGGTCGTGTCTGCATGCGGTCCAACGTAGCAGCAACACGAGCCCGGGCAGCAATCATAGGCTACAGGCTTGAACGCAGACAGGAACTCGATCCGGGCCTTTGTAACTTTCAGAGTTGCGATATTGGCCTCAGGGAATGCAAAGGGCAGTTTTTCGAAGGTCGCGTTTGTGAGGTGATCTTCGGTTTTGAGAGCAAAAGCACGTAGGATGGCCAAGTCGTCCTCCGACAGTTCCTCCGCTAAGCCACCGTTAAATTTCTGAGTCCAATAAATAGTAGTATTTGCGACTCACCGAATTCTGCGAGTTCACGCTCCATTTCTTCGTCGAGAATGTCTCCCGCCGGCAGGCCATAAAGCCACTCATACTTGTCGTAGTCCTGGTCGTCCTCATACCCCCAGAAGTCCTCCTCGCCATCTGGACCGGCGCCTTCCGTCTCCGAGTCCAAGCCAGCATCCATGTGCATCGCCGCATCCTCATCATCCTCGTCGTCCATTGTCTCAATCGTGACCCTATGCCCATTGGACCAGACACCGCGAGCTGCTGTGCTCGCCTCCTGGAAGTGGACGGCAGCCTGTGGTTCATGCAATTGTGCTGCTTGCGGCGCCGCGTCCGACCCGGCGGCATCGCCGAGGCCAGCATCGTCGGGGCCTGCAGAACCAATAGCAGCAGTCTCCGGACCTGCGGGTATGGCAGGAAACGGGTCATCCTGCATGAGGCCCGGGGCATCGTCCCTGTCTACGTCTATATTCATCCCATCGAGCGCCATTGCGGCCAGAGGTGCCCCAGTCAATTTCTGCTTCTTGGGTGAACGGCGCGGACTCCCAGGAGACAGCAGTACTGCTTTGTGGGTTCGACGGTGTTCGGGGCTTAGGCCGAGGACAGAGAGTCGCCGCGCAGCGTTGTGTGTTCTGACAATTAGAGGTGTGGTACGGCCGGACAGATGATTGCGCTCAGTTTGGGGAACTACCATGCGACCGCAACGGCAGGAGCAAAGCCGTTTCTTCCCTGACTCCTTTTTCTCTTTAGACGTGCGCGCCATGATTTTCTGTGGTGCCAAAGGTCTCAATTGTGGATATTTACATAGGATGCTTTTTGACGCACCAGATCTGAGATACAGCAAGAAAAAATACTCCAGCAAGCACAGGCAGCTGGTAGGGCGGCAGTTCTGACAATAAAAAGAGACAAGGCAGGTTTCGAGCACGGCGAAGGCAGGCAATTTGGATAGGGGTCAACGGGGCCGAGCGCAATCGAGACGGCACATCAGGTGATATTATTGCATGACTCGTCAACGTGATCAATCCAAACATTGTCCCTTTCCACTCCCCACCATCTCCCCCCGCTCTCGTACCTTATACTCCCAAATGCCCGGCGAAAATGGCGCCCAGTCCACCTCGGGTAACCGTGGTGCCAATGGTCAAGGCGGCAGAGGCGGCCGCCAGAAGAAGACCGCGCCCAAGCCTGCCGGCGGCGACGCAGGCAGCGCGAATGTCCAGGAGGAGTTGGCGCGTGTCCTCGGTAACTTTCTCCATCCTTCAGACCCTTGGGCTCCATGTTGACACTGTTTGACGCGTAGCTGAACTCGAGGCCACCAAGAAGAAGCTTGAAGAGCAGAATGCGTGCGGGGCTGCCAACGCGGTAGTTCCCGACCCAGTCGAGCGTCTTGTGAGGCCCAAAGGCGAAGCTGGAGACTCCAAGAATGGTTTCAACCTCCAGGAAGCCATGGGGCTTGAGGAAGATTGCGAGCAATACGAAGCCATCTTGGTGAGTGCCGCCGTAGTGCTTGAGACTTGCAACTGATATTGCCATCGGTTATTGTTATCAGCGTAGCATCCACACTAACGTTGCGCGCTAACATTGATATCACGGTCGATTTTCGCCGCCAGGACCCTGCTAAGCTCGCCGCCGTTTACAAGTTGGTGCGTTGTTGGCTTGCGGTGTCGCGGTGCCGAGGATCATACTAACTGTCACCTCCAGACTCGCAAGGAGTTCCCCTACCTTACAAGAGCCCGCTTCCCTCTTGACTGGGCCATTGCTGAAATGACCAAGCAGTTCTTGCGCAACCGGCGCAGGTATGGAGTCAAGTGCAAGCGTATTCCCAATCGGGAAGCACGTAAGCGTGCCGAGGCATCAGGAGGTAACAAGCGCCGTCGCGGTACTGGTGCTCTTCCACACATCGACGACCGTGGCGAGGATGAAGACGAAGACGGGGTGAGCGGCGGAGAAGGTGGTGGAGACACTGAGGTATGTGCTGGCATCGAGTTCTCACCGAGTTACGAAAACTGACAGCCCGTCAGTAATATGCTTGTCACTTCCTTCCCATGGTACATACATAGGCCACTGTACCAACCCTCGTGTCCGTGTTGTAGGCACTCTCTTGTCCAAGCTATTGTGATTTTCCTGGTCCCCCGATATGAATATATTTATCATTTATTCAATTGCTCTACTGGATGATCAAACGGGCAATAGTTGCTCGGTAACAGGGATATTGTCACCCGGGAAGCGCCCTTGCCCCGCCCTTCTCTGCGGGTTTCTGTAACCCCGAAAGCCCATTAATTTAATCCGGGCTGAACGTGCAAAAGTGCGCTGGAGAAAGGGTGAATTTTACGCGGTGAGATAACCCAAAGAACGGGGTTCGCAAACCCGGTCTCGAGAAATCCGCTGAACGGGTTGCTGGAACCCGCTCAAAATGGTGTGCTGCGCCGGGTGAAAAGCAAAAAAATATTTGGTTAAATCTACCCGGTTCTAACCCGAACTTTTACCCCAGCTTTCGGGTTATTTCTAGAGCACCCGGGTGAAACTCACCCCTCCAACGAGTTAGTCTCATCCGTTCTCTGGGTTAAATACCCAGTGAAAGTCACCCGGTCTCGGTCTCATAGTGCAACTTGGGCACTCTGAGTCGTCGTCCCCCATGAAGGTGGTCTGTAGTTAACCGCGCGACCAATGGAGGGTCGTGTTATTACATAATCTTCGGAGTTTGAAATTCCCCTCTTACCATTCAGCACCTGCAACATCACAATTCATTGAAACTAAGAGCACATTGTCTTGTTCTTCGCCGTCCCTCATGATCTTTGTTACTTCCCGCTGTCCTCTGTGTCATAGCCTTTGTCCTTGTGAAACTCTCTTGGTCTTTTTGGCCACACACAGTTTTTCTCCTCCCCACACATGAGCTCTGGCTTTCTCTAAATCCACCTGGTGTGACACATCATCTCTACTAAATCTTTACGGCCCTGTGGACGGTTCTGTCATGAACCACAGTTTTCACAACCCGTTCATTTATTTCCCTACACCCCATTTCCATGCGATGACAACTCCAAAGGAACATCCCGGAATATACCTGGATCGACGATCGGACACCGGCATATGTCAAACCCTACAAGCCAATACGTCCAGGAGACATATTCGATCACACCTCCTGTACGCCATACGTTGTCTCGTCGACACCAATTAGTATTTCAAACGAAACCTTGGATACCTGGTTACCAGAGTAGTATATATACCAGGTAGAATCTCCTTGTACTCTAGATTCTACCTTGTCTAATGCCAGTCATACTTTGGTCTGGCAACCATGAAGTGTCTTCTCACTCTGGGCTTCGACTCTCAGTATACTATTGTTCCTCCTCTCATTGGTGACCCCACGAGTAGGTTATCTGGGCGCGTGTTATACCGCCTTTGGGTCTTTCTGGGTTCCCCCTTGAGCGGACATATGTCGCACCTTGCCCCTTCTGGTGGCCATTCGACTATATCCCCTCCTCGGTGTTCACCCCGGGTTCTAGTCGGGTTATTTGTACGAAGGTCCCAGCCAGGTTATTTCCATATCGACTCCCCATCAGACCGACCTACGGCTGTCGCTGACAGGTTCCCTCACCGCCCTAGTCCTCCATCTCATTTGGTTGGCCCTGCTCTCTGCTCGTAGCTGTGCCATACGATCAGCATCGAAGTTGCCAGACTCCATCAATTGAGGGGAGAAACCACTCCATGTGTGTTCTTTTTGTTGGCGGCAATCTCCTTCGAATTCAAAGAAATGCTCAGCCTAAAAACAGAGAGAGTTTTCGTGGCCTTACACTGGCTCTGAACCGCCATTCATAATTACCTTTACAAAGATCATGTTTTTTATCGACAGAACCATTTTTAACGGACACAGCGGATTTATACAACGGCGGAATGCAACACCTAAAAAGTCAACGCAGGTATGAAACATAATTCCTCTTTTTAAACTTTGATTACACTGGCAGGTATGTAGTAGATTACAGATAGTGGGCTTTGCCGCGGTAGCGGGCCCTACTGGTGTTTATATATATAGTGTATATGTGCTGAAGGTATGGTTACCTAAACTTGACGCAAACGCGCAAGTTCAAATTCAATAGTCATCTTTTGTTAACCGCCACCAAATACAAGCTCAACAGAATAATTCATTCACCACTAAAACCATCCAACCCTTCCATCTCTTAATAATCAGTCTCAGTCACCACCTCAAGCCCTCGGCAAAAACGTGATCGTATCAATCTTATCCACACTGTCCGCGGGCCCAAACAAAAACTCGAACCGGATCTCCGCCGCCGGCGCCGTCGCCGTCCAGTTGAACTCATTGAAGTGGAATGCGCCCCAGCCCAGGTCGCGCGCGTCTGTCGTCTTGTACGGCTGATTGTTGATTATCAGCCCGACGAAGCCGTTGTCGGGCCTGTTGAAGAAGGTCCAGTAGCGCAGCGTATAGTTGTGGCCAAAGGTGACGGGAATGGGGTCGCTTGTGATGCGCGCCGACACGCCGAACTCGGTGTGATTGGACGCGCGGACGAGGTCCACCTCAAAGGCGTGCGAGAGTGTGTTTCCGGGGGTTCCGATGAAAGCTCGGGCGGATGTGTCGGGGACCTGTGGGGCGGTTAGTATGTAGCGAAGAGAATTTTAAGAGCAAGGCGATGGGGGCATGAGGCGGTCCGGGCAGGGCTGAGTCATTTCTAGCTCGAGAGAACACTTACATCCACGGTCCAGGAGGACAGGCCGCATTCAAAGTCGCCGTTATCGATTAAGTTTGAAGGTGTAACTGAAGCAATGCAGGCGGTTGCGGTGGAAGTGGATGAGGGCGTTGCGAGAACTCCTGCACAAAAGAAACCGATGGAAAGGATAGAAGACTTCATCTTGACTGGAAGAATCAAGTGGAGAACCAAAACTGGGAAGTTTTCTGAAGATGTGTGCTAGCAGTGTTGTTATAAAATGTGGAGATTTTTCAGGGTGGGGTTTCTTCCCCCTTTATCACCATCCTTCAGACTGGTTGGCTGTGCGAATGTATCAGCTAGGGACCTGCCTGCTCACGCCAGCCGAAGACAAGACACCTTTTAATATTGCACTGCCTCTTATCCTGATATGAAACGTCATCTACTCAGAAAGAGTATACAGAGAGAGGTCTATTCAGTAGGCCCCATGAAACTCCTGCGAAGGCTTGTCCGAGAAAGTCGCTTTTGTAGGCCGAAAAATCGCAATTTCCTTGTCCGAAAAGTGGGAACACTATGGGAAATCAACTCTTTGCCCGAATTAAGGCGACAATCCTCGTCCGAAAGCGAATTGACATGGGCTGACATGCAGACGGAAACTTCCGATGACACACATCGACCTTTATGCTCAGTGCGGTAGACCCAGCGAGCAAGAGAGAGGTGAAGAGAAGCTTGTTGCATTTCCCGGCGAACACGGACGAAAAATCGGTTACCCCAACGGATGACCTTGGAATGCTTTGCAGACCGAGTATCATTATTCAACCTTCCGAAAAAAAGAAGAAAAAAAAAGAGAATGGAAAATGGAGCTGCTACACCGCTCATATTCCGCGACTTGTACGTGACGCGACGTTCGAGTGTCAAAGTGGTGGCGCGCCAGGAACAACCAATTTGGGATCCAGATATGACAAGGCATTGCTCGATATCCATTGAGCAAGGAAGCTGTCGTCTGCCAGAAGACAATAATACATTTGGTAGTCATCACTTGGTCCGAATCACAAGCTCTCATTGAAGAAAGTTTGAAGTTGGCTCAGTATCCGCATATTACGATACAGGTCAATTATGAGGTATTTTAGATTTGCAGAAAAAAATGGGTTTACAGCCGACGACAGTACCGAAGGCGCGGATTTTTTTTTTTCTATTTTGAGAGCTTTTCAAAGAATTGCCCATTGATGATGATGATGATGATGATGATGATGAATTCCAAGTTTTAGCTACATACAGGCCATGATACAGCTACGGTAGCGCTTTCGATGTACGTGGTGGGGATGGGAGTCTAGGGGATATAAGAGTTGTCCTTTAAAGTATGAGGTAATAAATATGCGAGGCACGGCGAATCGTTTGTATCTAAGGGTATCGTACATCGCGTTTTCCACACTTTAGCCGAGCTTTTATTAGCTCGGCTAAGCCAAAAAAGCCGAAAAGTCGCAAGACCGCAAGAGGCCCCCGGTCACTCACCCATAACTAGGTCCGCCGAAAGTTCAAAATTCTCGTTGATTTACCTTATGATTTTCGTCCTCCTGGACGCTGATTTACCTTATGGCGGACCTAGTTAGGGTGAAAATTTGAAAGCTGTGTGATGTTGTGGTTTGATTGACTACGAGCAGTGTGCGGATGTTTGAAATTCACGGTTCCCAAGCCTCTGCACTCAAAAAAAAATTCTCGGGCTGCGCCCGATTTACCTTATGGGCGGACCGAGAGGGCCTTCAAAACCGTTGATTTACCTTATGAGGTGGACCGAAAAAGTGCAATTTTGGGCCGTTGATTTACTTTATGGCGGACCTAGTTATGGGTGAGTGACCGGGGGCCTACCGCAAGCTATGTCAAAAAAACCAAAAGACGCCAAAAAAAACTTTTTTGTGAGCCATCCCATTGAAGTCTAGACATCATTTCTGCCAACTTTTTTTTTTACCACAAGAGAAAAAGACCCGAAAGTCGCAAGACAATTGTGATCTTGCTGATGTAATGCGGGTATCGCAGGGGTCCGTGAAGCGTTTGAGTTGTGTGTCGCAGAGTGGGAGGATGGAGAGAGAGAGACGAGATAAAAAGTAAAGTAATGTATCGTAACAGTATAAAGAAAGAAAATAAATCATAACGTAGCTTGTTGCTCAAACCGACCCGTGGCGTTAAGGAACTTCGAGAGGGACGAGAGGACCTTTGGTTCGTTGAGGAGGGGTGCGACGTGGAGGGGACCGAAGTAGCCTGCAGCATAGCATGCGGCATAGAGCGGCCTACGGTGAGGCTCCCACGCCGGGCAGTCAAGGAGGAAGTGGGCTCTGTTCTCCCTTGCCGCTCCGCACGCCTCGCACGCCGGTGAGTGGATGAAGCCGACTTTGAAGCGGTACGCGTTGAGGGGAGTGAAGTCGGTGCGGAGCTGCGCGATGATGGAGGACATTTTACGGCTGAGGGTGGAGGTGGAGTAGAGGGGCATGGGGATAAGGGAGGGCGGGGAGGGGTCTACAGCGCGGAGTTGTCGGCCTGATTTGGTGCGTTTCCAGCGATCAATTGCCCATTGCTCACTCAGTTCTTGACCGTTCGACTTGTAAGTATGCTAGAAATAGCAGGCTGATTCATATGCAATTAGCCATAGAGCTGAATCAACGAAAATATTGTATTTTGGGCGACCGGCTAAATCGGACTTGATGATGCTTTGCGGTGAATTTGGCCTAGTCGTGTCGGATCCATTTATTAAAGGAAGATTCAAGACATGCCCCAAAGTCGTAGTGGACCACGAGGATACTTTTGGCCATGGTACGAGTGCATAGGTGCGTTACACTTTTCTCTGTGTTCCAAGTCAACTCAACCTTGTTTCCCTCTCGGATGCAAAGAGATGTACCGGGATTTGCCAAACGCTCGGAAGAGGAAATGAAGCTGAATAAAAAGGCAATCCAAATGTCGGAAGGTGTCATTCATTCATTGTAAAGGGGGAAGTACCATGTAGCTAGAGTAAATATCTGTAGCCACGAAATAATAAGTATATAATACTTGATCATTAATTACGTCGCGTGAGGTAGGCTAGAATTCATGACCATTTTGGAACAGGGAGTCGTCATTCAGTTGCCCCCGATGGTTAGAAGGAGGAGAGGGTCTGTGAGGGCCACGCAGGGGCAGTCGCACAGGCAGAGGTGGATGCCGGGCCAGAGCCAGCGGCGGATGATGAAGCGGGCAATGAGGACACCGTGCCAGAAGCGGATGCAGATGATCCGGGGCGGGACAGTCCACAGGCCTGGAGGCAGGTATCAACCCCGGCAGCCAAGTTGGCCGGGATGTGAGCCCTCCATGCGTCGATGTTCCCGGCGCCGATCGTCTCCGGGAAGCCCAGCGCAGCGTCTACAACATCAGCGGGGAGCATCCAGTAGGAGGTCACGATGTCGCTCCGGCCGGGATCCTCGCTGTTGAGCGAGGCGACGAAGACGGCCGGGGAGCAGGTGGGGTTGGTTTGGTAATGGAGACTCCCCGCAGGGAATACCGTCGCCTGGTACTTTCCGAGCTCCGTCTGGATCAAGGTGTTAAATCCATTCTCCTGGACGAGGCCAGTCTCCAACTGCCCCTCGATCACCGTAAAGAACTCATCCGCTCGAGGATGCAAATGCGGGATGTTGAGCCCACACGGCTCGACGATCGAGATGGCACCAGAGATACCCAGGTCCGTAAGGATGGGGAAGTTGTCGATGGTGGCGAGGAGGATGGAACCGCCATTAGAGCCCGCGGGCTGGTTGTTGAAGTCGAACACAGTCAGCTGGCGGAGGGCGTCGCCGGTGAGGAGGTTACCGCTGCCGTCGCCCAAGAGCAGCTTGAGCCTATCGTCCACGCTGGGTGCGCTCTTGAGCTGTGCAGCAATTACGGACGCGTTGGCAACGATGGGGACAGGACCGGGCACCGGGACAGCTGCGCGAACGGAGAGCATGCAGCTAAGCGCAGCAGCGAGGGTGGTTGAGCGGAAGAACATCGTTAGTGACGGGGCTGCGAGATGTGTGTTAGCTGGCGGGAAGGAATGGAGACCAAAGTTCGACGCACCGGAAGACGACGCAGGTTAGTTCACTAGGGATCGACGAGGAGGGGAAACCTGTGGAAACCCGTCGAGCTTCATATCTCTTAAGTACATAGAATTGGATCGTCCGAAACCGCCCATGGGGGTAACGGGTTGAAACCTCCATAGTCTGCAGTTGCCGGGGTAGCGAACACAACTGCTGTCATAACTCGGACCTGGATGGAGGCGAACCCACTTGAGTCGGTTCCGACTATTGAAAGCGCCCCAGTGTTGAGCGGATTTTGAGCGGATGTACCGCTCAACTCGAATTCATTCACTGGCGGGGATCGAGTGCGTCCCCGTAGTGGCAACGCCGGACGGACACTGTGATAGATTAGCGATCGTTAACAAAGTCCAGTCTTTGGTACATTGTGCAGGCTTGCTCGAGGCACTGGGTCTGTCCCTTTGAGGAGCAACAGAGCACCGTCCGACGAATTGTGTGTTTTTCGTACACGACCAGGGAGTGTTTGATTTCAATCTTCGCACATTATATGCGCCTCTGCAACGCCTTTGACACCGGTAAAAAGACCAAATACTGAGTCCTCGAGAGTCGACGTTCGAACAAGGATCCAAAGAGCGGCCGTCGGGGTCGGGAACAGATCCCGATGATGATGCTGTCCGGCCCTTTTGAATAGCGGTAAGCATCTCTCCGACGCGAACACGGAGGCGCACTGAAGTACTTCACGTACCACTCGGAGGGCAAGCGCCCGACTTGAACACGGGCACCCACTCAACACCCACTCGCACAATCCTCCGGACTCCGAAGGTTTGAATATATCGAGTTGACTGCCAAGCCAGAGTGACAATGTTTCATTAAATGAAACGCTGCCATGGAGTTACTTCAATGAATTGTTAATTTTCGACGACCCAGAACAGAAAGCTGGGCCGCAAGTGTTTGGAGCGCCCCTCGCCGATCTGGACGCGGCTGAAAATCTCGTTAATGGTGGGGTAAATGTGGTGGGTGGTGGTGGGATGTGTTGGAATAGGTCGGTAGCGTGCTTCCGAGCTCGGTCGATAAAGAATCGGGGTTTGTCGGCACTCGGGCTCACTGATATCCCCTCCGAAGGATCAGCCTTTGTGAGGTACGAAAGAAAGTAAAGATATTGCACACCGAGCCGTTTGTAATCAGGAATAAACACCTAATTCCTAGCCACCGGGACGGGAAAATGGAGTAGGAGGAGCGTGAATGCTTCGGTACGACGTCTTCGATGAAACAGGACAACGGAATCTGGGCGAATTTCACGAGCACAAGTGCGAATCCGTGCCTGAGTGTCACGATGGAGTAGCACTGAGTTACGCCTCCCGATGTCGTGGTTTTACATTTATTCAATTTTTCGTGTATCGCTGAGAATATATTAGCTTGTGAGCCGAGACGGGCGAGCATTAAACTGATCGAATGAATTCCAGTGGAAGCGATTCAAGCGCGCTACGACACAAAGGAGGGGGGGGGGGGGGGGGGGGGGGGGGGGGGGGGTGATTGAAAAGCAGTCGGACGTAGAGGGTCCTGAGAACAACAGGCTTAGCGTGATATCGAATGCGCGCCTAGGAATAAAATAAAATCCACATCTTCGAGAGTCTTGCGGCGCGGAGTCAGGCAAGGATTCCCAACATTGTAGCTCGATTCCACTACCAGAGGACATTAGCCGTGCAAGTAATCAACATTTTTGGCGAGTTAGTATGACGATAATTTGAAGGGCGTCCTACTTGCAGCCCGGGCGTCGTCTGGTCGGTACGGGTCCGCCGGAGCGCAGGAGAAGTGCTCCAGATCTTTATTTTCGATTCCTTGGTCGCTTCTCGCGAGGTCTCCCTTGGTTGGGCGGCCGAGTTGCTGAAATTCATCCCACCGACGTGCTTCCCTCGGAAAGGTTCGGTTGACACCTTTTGTAATCGGGCATTTTTGTTGGCGTTCGAGCCGCGGCATACCATCGAGGAAGATCAACAACCTCTAACTTCACCGCTTTCCGAGCGCAGTCGTCTTGCAGGCGATCTGCCAACGTAAATTATTGACTGGAGTAAGGTTCCTTTCGAAACGCGATTTTTCTTTTCTCTTTTTACCGTCTAATCAATTTCGGCACGAACCCAAGGCAGATTCTGCCATACATCTGTGCCGCGCCCAGTTGCGTACCAGTCAATTGTTCGTTAATCCTCTGTGATAAAATCAAGCGCATGTTTTCTCGCACAGTCCCTCTCAATGTGGCCCTGCGCAAAGGAGCGAGTGGGTAAGTAAGTGATCAGCTGAGAAAATGAAATGGTCAGGAAGATGAACGACGCACCCGCTCATTGCAGTAAGAGCAGGGGGATTTTGGGCAGTCCTCGATGCTGTGGCCCTGTGATGAAGGGCGTAAAAGAGATTAGATTGAAAAAAAAAAGAAAAGAGGCGATAACCCACCATGTAGCCACAGGTGGAACATGTTTCAACCCAGTTTCTTTCAGAGTGACCCTGAAACAGACCGAGTAAGCAGAGGAATCGAGTAATTAAGATACAATGAATGAATGACGGACTATTTCTCCGCAGGAGGAGCACTTTGGTGGCGCCGCAGGGGAGTCGCGAACAGAAGGAAGGGGGATCAATGTCGGACATTCTCTGCCAATGTGACCCTGTATCGACAACGTCAGCAGGGCCACGAAGGATTAAAAAGGCTGTCACCCCTTCTGGCCGCAGGTATAGCACCTGCGCGGATTCGTTGGGCAGTTTCGGCGATAATGACCCTGCGGGACGCACTGAGCAGGACAGTCGAATTCACGATCGAGGACGAACCATTTCGCCGCAGGAGGCGCACTGTGGTGGATGCGTGGGGCAGTTTTCGACAGTGTGTCCCTGCATCGAAGGAGGGTCGCCAACCAGAACAAAGGGATTCAGAAAAAAAAACGCACCGGTTCGCCACAAGAGAAACATCTTGGTATGTACCCTTTCGGGCAGTCGCTTGCGATGTGTCCCTGTGCCGCGATCAACAGAGACAAAAAGGGGATCCAAACAACGTACTCGTTCGCCACAAGAGAAACATATTGGCATAGGCCTCGTCGGGCGACTCGGACAGTCTTTCCCAATGTGACCCTGTGCGAACGAAGTGAGCAGTGGACTGGAGGTCTGGATGAAGATAGGAATGTCACACCTCCTGGCCGCAGGTAAAACACATAGGCGGATTCGTTGGGCAGTTTCTGTGATAGTGGCCCTGCGAGACGTTCTGAGCAAGGAAGTTGAATCGATGAAGCCAAACCGTCCCACAACTTGTCCGCAGGCTGTGCAAGTCGTTTGGCGCTGGTGAGCCGATACCACACGATCTGTAGATCAAGAAACCCAAAATCAATTAAACACCACGTCTGCCTTGGAGTTTAGCCAAATATTAGAACGTGGCACTCATACCTGGCTTGTGAGGCTGACTCGACGATAAATGGCGCTTGGAGTGGATCCGTGAGCTCTCGGTTTGTGGGTGACAACGGAGGGGCGGCATACGACGTACATGCAAGGCAGAATCGAACAGGAGGCGCGCGCTAAGAATACGCGAATGCGACAACATGGTAGTTACTGCCAAGGAAGGTCACGTCACGCATAACACAACCGGCCTGCACAAAAAAAAAGATGCACTCCGGGGTTGATGGATTTTTGAAACATGGCTTCCAAACATGTGTTCTGTTAGCAGAATCTTGCGAGCCTGCTCAAAAATGAACCGAACATACTCTACCATTTCGTTCAATTTGATAATCACGTGACTTGGGCCCTTCGCCAGAAAATCCGATAAATCGAGAAAAAAAATGATTGTAAGTGGCTGGCAAGCGGCGGGCACAAACAGAGTGTATCTAAGTAATTATCAGAGATGGACTCGGGATTGAGGCATCCGAGAGCCCGAAACAATGTTTAGCCTCGTTCCTTGGACCTTTGTTTGAAATTCTCGTTTAACTGTACTGCATTGTGGTCTTCGTGAGGAAGGAAATATTCCAATTCACAATGCAGTCATCACAACTTCAAATTTTTGAGGCATGACAACGACGTTGGGGGATAAAAGACCTGAAAACTGGAAGTGAACTCACGATGTCAGCAGTAATGACAAGTGATCACGTTTTGAGCATGGCACGTGTCGTTTTTGCGGACATTCTCGGTGGAGTGAGCACAACCTGATTGGAAGTGGCCGGCAAGCGGCGGGCACAAACAGTGTTCTCGTCGTCGGTATGATGAAGCTGACCCTGCTGGCGTACAAGGTATCCGAGAGCATCCGAGAGCGAGCACTAAGTTAGATCATGGAGTCAGCAGAAATGACAAGTGATCACGTTTGTGTGCAAGTCACGTTGCGCTTTTGGCGACATTTTCGGACCTCTGAGCACAAACCGTCACTTCGTTCCTGTTTGTGAATGATTGGAAGTGGCCGGCAAGCGGCGGGCACAAACAGGGTTGTTGTTGTCGGTATTATCGATCGACCTGAAGTGCAAGATCACCCTGAAGCGCAAAATAAAGTTAAATTCTATTTCAACCCAAACTCCGCCTCAACTTATTCAAACTGAAATACAGACCCAATGGTGTGCTTCCTGAGATTCCAATAATATACCTTCCAGAAGAAACCGGGTCGATTTGACCTCACACTGAGCGCGAAACTTTTCTTGCACTTCTGGATCTTTTTGATGGCACGCTCAGCACGTTTACCACGACTTCAATTCTACGTCGTAGACAACCGCCCTTTATAAATACGCTCTGTGCATCTTGAGGATCATGTATTCCAACTCCGGGTGAAATCCGACCAGATTTGAGACCGTAGCAGCAACATCAAAAAATCTTGCACTTGAGGTCGATCAATAGTATGATGAAGCCGAGAGCATCCAAGAGCACTAAGCTAAATCACTAGGGGTCTGCTGTCGCAGCCTCATAACCTTGCTTTGCGCCGAAGGGCACAGATTGAACCACAGACATGGCAAAGAGATGATATAATATATTAGCAGCGTGACAAAGCCGTTCGATACACGCAAACACAGGAAATGAGTAAATAAGTGGGCAATAAATTATGCGGCACCTTATTAAGATACCCCCCAGTGTTAGTGCTGTTCAAGCCAGATCACTGCACAGTGCCTGCGTTCGAAGGGTTGCTGCAGGGGATATTGCCAGTGGTCCCGTTCCTGGGGAAGTTTACCATCCGGGATCAGTGCAACAAACCACAAAGGATAAGCAGACGCCAACTCGCAATCCCTCTGGCCTACGCGTTCACCGACTATAAATCGCAGGGCCAAACGATGGGACATGTCTTCATTGACTTGCACAAGCCCCCATCTGGCGCATTGACCCCGTCCAGCGCTTACGTGCTAAGTATCGCTCAGCAAAGGAAGATCAATGATTTGTGGATTCGAGCCAAATCGTCCACGACGCATCCGTCAGATGATTTAGCATTGGAAGAAGACAGGTTAAATTTTTGCGAGGTGCAGAGATACAAAAACCTAGTAGCACTCATATCCGCAATGATAGTAACATGTCGCTTGCGAACCTTGAGGTGTGAGGGTCCGGATAATCGGCACAATGTAGACCCAGACAAAACTGATATACCCAAGAATGCGGCCCGAGTTTGCAAGACAGTTGAGGTCTGTAGTTTATTAACTCCCAGTATGGCGGTAAAGAGAACAGAACCGATGAACATGATGTGTCCCCACTCTTCGGCGCGAGGAGCGCGTTTACGGGGGCCAGATGGAACTTCCACTGTCTGAAGGTGACTGGCGGGGGCACAGTAAATTCGGAAGTGGCAAGGCGGATGCATGAGAAACAAACTTGAAGGAGCCTACCTGAGTCCAGTGTATACATTCAGAGGTTCAGTTCCGGATAATTTCGCCAGAATATCAGCCGATGGCGCGGATTCGAGGGTCAATTTTTAGTCGATTCTCGGAGGAAGCCCAGACCCTGAGTAGTGGGACAAGCACGTATGCGCGCACTGCCGTCGTACGTGGCACTGGGCCGAGCTCGGTGCACGAAAGGAAGAGGTCAAAAAACACACGAGGTTACGATCAAAGATCCGGAAAAGGAAGTTGCGTGCCGAGGTTATCAATCTTATCACGAGTATGTGCCTTGGTATGTGCAAGTGTTTTGTTTTTGCACACCCCTAAAAAAAGCGGGTGTACCGGTTCCTCATAGTATTTGGCGTTGTATGGCTGGGCAATCTTATCGAGATTGTGTGCACATGTTTTGTTTTTGCAGACCCCTAAAAAAAGCGGGCAAGCTGGTTCCTCATAGTATTCGGTCATGTATGGGCTACCCAATCTTATCAATGGTGTTTGGAGATGTTTACTTTTTGCACATTTATGTAAGAAAGAAGCGGTTTTTTGTCGGGCTGGGGGACACGGCAGACAATCAGTCAACACCTAGCCAGTAGGTAGCACGCATCACGGCACGCAGAGCTGAAGCAACACCTAGATAAATCCGACGCTTTGACGCGTCCGGACTTTCCCGCGGGCACGATGCAGCCACGCGTTCTCGGGGGTTTCCGCATGATGAATGATGGGAACCAATAGTTTTATTCTCCTGGACTCAGCTTCTGCCTGAATATTTTGTAAAACGAAGCTAAACTGTCTTGGAGTAAAGGAGTACAAGACTGGGACAAATATTTGTGTCAGAACACCTGAAAACATAGCAAAAAGCCGAGTTGAACATGGGAAATTCAACATTGCGGTGAGTTGAACCACCCAATCCCCCTATAAATTGGTAGGGGTGTGAGGAATAATCATAGTGTTTTGTGAATTTTTTTTAAAAGCTTGTACAAGGAGTGAAGCACCAGGTTTGCTGGTGCGTTACCGCGAGTGTGACACATCAGAACTCCCGGCAGCGCCCGGCATAGTTTCAACTGTCACGCTCCTACTGATCTGCTCCAATAGCAGAGTTATATACCCGGCGCTTACAAGTTCGCGGGTGGTTATTGGTGATCACCAGTGACTCTCGTTGTCCATCACAAGCCAATGATGTACAGTATGACCCGAGGCAGCCCGCTGGTGAATAAGATAAGATACCGCTGATCGGTGATGATCACTGGTGTTTTCAAATCCTCTTGGCCCCTATCCACACCCATTGGCGCTCATTGGCAACCATTGGTTTCGACTGAACCCCAAGACATTTATAGCAAAATAGACATGGTCCGTGCGGGCGTTGAAAAGTGACAAGAGTGGCTGTGTCTTGGCACTTTTCAGTCACATGATCTGTTTGACACTCCGAGACAAGCGCGACGCGAGGCACGAGCGGCTTGCGCTTGTCATAGGATAAGGTAAGGTAGCGGGAGGAGCGGGAAAGTCGTGACGCGCAGTGTGACTTGTCACATCTCGCTTTCATCCGCGCGTCCAAGACGTGTCCGCTCCCCGCCGTTTTCTCGCGTTCTTCGTCGCATACCAGCTCTGTATTAGTCGTTACATCATGCTCGTTCCTTCCACAACTCCTAATACCAACACCTCCAGTCCGGGAGCGCAGAATAACCTTCCTGCACCTCCGGCACCACCTGCGCGCAAGCGGAAGACCCACTGGTCTGCCGCCGTCTCTATAGTCCTCAAAGGTCTCCCCAAGACCCTTAAGGTAAAAAAGAACGTCGAGATTGCGGAGAGGAACGGTGAACGCACTCTCAAACGCGTCTTGCACGCGGAGGATGCAGCCGCTAACCCAGTCGACGCGTTGGACGACGAATCGATTATCACAGTTTCTGATGATGAGGATGCCCTCTCCCCGGCGTCGCGCATTCATGACACGCTGTCGAAGCTGTCTCCCAAGTCTGGAAAGAATATCTTACGTTTGCTGGGCAACTTTGGCGGAAAACGGACGCGCGAAGAGGAGGAGAAGAAGCCCGTGCCGAAGAAAGCGCGCGTGGAGGTCGTTATTACACCCGGCATGAACCTTCCTCTCGTTTTCCACAAGGCGTTGCGCGAGCTGTACAATAACAATGTCTATATCCCCCTCTCCCTTTTCACCTCCCCCAACCTTTCCCTTATCAACTCGACGGCGGCGACGTTGGAAATGGTAAAGCTGAATCCCGCGGGCCCTACTGAGAAGCAGATCCGCGTCCTTAACACCGCACATTTCGAGTCGTCGGTGCTCAGAGAGTCGGAGATGGACCGGGCTCAGTGGAACGAGGCCGCAGAGAACTACGTAGCTTTCATCCAGACCGTGAGCGACGAAGTGAGATCTTGAATTTCATCTCATAATAAGTCCCATATACTCATTTTCCAAAGCCGGATTTGACTGCTCCGCAAGCTCTTCCACCCAATCTGCTGGAGATCTTGCCACAATTAGAGGCACCTGCACCTGGCTCGCCCCGTGGTTACACTCGAATGGCTGTTATGGATGGCAAGGGAATCAAGCATAAGGTAATTGGAACGTTCTCGACGTATTCCCGCCTAATGAAAACCTCTAGAAATGTGCACTTGGCGAATGCGAAGGCCCACTTTGCAATTATAAGAACGGGAGATTCTGTGAAACACACCTTGGGCTTCGCGACATCTGTGGTATTATCCCCTGCGGACTTCCTGTTCGTCACCCGGGAGCTCTCACATGCAACACACAATCCCATATCGACTGGCATAAACAGTTTGAGAACCGTTTCTCCCGACTCTCATTCCGCGGGTTCAACGCGTAATTCGCCGACAACAAGAAGCCACCGAAGGGTCCGGTCAAGCACCTCGAGGCCCGTCGCTTCAGGTGCAGCTTCAGGCCTTGGGGGACACACCGGGGGATCAAGTCGTTCACACATTTAAGGCCAAAACGACTTATTGCCTTCAGACTGTGCAATGGGCCTGCGGTGTTCCGGTCGGATGGGGGAAGTGCTACCGCTCAGAGAGTTCTCCACAGGTTTTGCGTGTTCTCAACAACATTTGGGAAGATTATCCGGATTCTCGACCCAGTTATATCGCCTATGACGATGCCTGCGACCTCCTCCGACACATTGTCACCCAGAATCCCGCCGATCTTTGGCTCGCGACGACGAAGTTTATTGTCGATGCCTGGCACTATATCGGGCCTCGCGCAACTGACATTCTATGCCGTACTTGTTGCAATCCTGCGCCGATGGATGGCTCCCAGCCGGACCTGGTACTCACGGAACAGGATGATAATGGCCAGGTTCATCAAACCCGCGCGTTCAACACGGAAACTGCTGAACAACTCAACTCGTGGTTGAACGGCTTCGAGTCTCAGCTTCGGCAGATGACCGACGTCAGCTACGACTTTTTTGTTCATGTTTTGATGCTCATTTATGCTGAAACTATGGAAAGGCGAATCGAATCCAAGGAGATGGAACTTACGGAGGAGTTTTGGGACCGGGTCAATGGGTTCGATGTTGACGGTTGAGACGATAGCATGTTGGAGAGCCTGTGATGTTCGGCGAGTACCATTGGTGTTCGGTGAATCTCAATGGATATGACGGGTTCTACTAGAGCTCTGAAGCCAGCGAGGGCCATTGGTTTTCAGTGAGTTTCGCTGGTGATCATTAGATACGGCAGGAAACTTTGGCCGCAAATGACAAATTAGTCACCTTGCTTGTCAAGGTCTCTCCACCTTCATAATGGCACCACTTTTGGGTCACCCGGTGATCCGTTTTCTTCCGAGCACTGCTTCTCGTCATTGTTCTGACTCTCAGCGTGATGAGTAAGCATAAATGTTCTGCTGTCTTCGTCTTCTAGTAATACTACTGGCCTCGCAGCTGCCTCGCCAAATTTTTGACCTGCAATATTATTTTGTCTCCTCTTCTATCCCTTCGAATACCACATCGCTTTCACGTCTCCCCTGATCCGGTGGGAGCCTCCGCCGCTAAAAGGATAACGTGAATCAATGGCCAACTGCCAGCTTCAACCGCAAAGCTTACCTTGCTCACTCCTCATTTTCCTCCACCATTCCTGCGTTTTTTCGTTCAATTCCTCCAACCTATCATCTTCCGCTAACAATGTTGGCTCATGCCCCCTCTTGAACATATTATCGTCGAAATCCCGCAACAACCGTATCGTTTCGCGCCCGGAGCTCCTCGACAACGCAACATAGAGGTTGAACAGACTGAGTCCTCCTGTTGGTGGCGTCCCGATGTCAACAATGACATATGGAAGAGTTTGCCCTTGTGATCGGTAATCTGTGAAGGCGTATGCACCCGTCAACGGCAACTGCACTCGGTGGACCGTTTTCTGCGACATTTGCCCACCAGGCAGCTTCACCTTCATCTGGTATGTCGTCTTTGTCGGCTCTATAGGGATGACAAACTCGTCCAATCCTTCCAACTGCGTCGCCCTCGTGCGCGTGAACTTCACCAGAATATATGCCGGCATCTTTTGCAGACGCACAACGGGCTCGTCTCCGACAGGCGGCTCGTCTGGGTCGAGGATGATGTCCACGATCTCGCCCCTTGCTCCATTGGTCAAGTCTAAGTCGGTCTCGAGGTTGCTCGTCACCATCACCTTCATTCCGATGGCGATTTCAATCTCGTGTGGCAAATCCTTGACTTGCATCGTCCCTTTCTGTCCTCTCCTCGTCTTCTTGGAAAGATGTGCTGCCAGATTGTGCCTCTCCTCCAAATTTAAAGCCCGCCCTCTGTGCGTATCCTGTGCTCGACAAACATACAACTGCCGTTTGCTATCTTCGCACATTTTCCGGACTGCTTCGTCATTCCATTGTGTCCGCACTGCATGCCGTGGAGTGACCAATGATGCTTCGTTCCACGGAGCGCTCTCGAAGTCCACGGCCTCCGGACTGCCCTTCTTTTGCACGATGAGACCCCGCAACATCGCCAGATGATGTTCTTGGACATTCCCCACTCGAAGATGACGTAGAAAATCAAGCCACACCGCATCTGTGACCCGCATCTGCTCCTTCAATAGCACCACGGTCGTGAGTTCCTCGTAAATCATTCGACCAATTTTCGAGTCGATTGAGTCGTCGATGGCGTTAATCGGATAGTAGAGTGCTTCCGATGGCCCAGTTGCAACGGGTGGAAATTGGTGAAAGTCCCCGCAGGCAGCCAAACTGATTCCGCCAAAAGAAGTGTTGGGATTTTGGCCCTTTGCAATACTGATATTCCTCGACAGCAGTGCCATGAATTCTTTTGCAAGCATTGACACTTCGTCGAGAATGAGATACTCAATTGGTTTCCAGAATTCCTGTACGTCTTGTGAGTTCAATTATTCCCTATGCCGCTCATTTACACACCTCTAAACGAGCCTTAGCTTCATCGCTCATGGCTTTGCCCTTGAGCGAGATGCCGCCGATGACATGCATAGTTTTCCCGCCAATCAATGATGCCGCTACCCCGGTGTAGGCCGACTTCACCAACATGTGGGCAACACCACGGTCTGAGAAGGCCTTTGTAACCGCCGTTATGACCTTGGATTTCCCCGTGCCTCCTTCTCCATGAAGCAGCATCCGTAAAGGCGGTGGTTCGTTGCCCGCAAGTTTCTGGTCCAAATGCCACACAATGATATCATACGCCCGCCGTTGATCTGGCTTCAACTGCGAAGGTTCCACCGCTTCCCCTTCTGTCCTTTCAGGCCCCGCCAGAAGATCTACGGTGGGGTTGGCAACAGATATATCTGTACGCGTGCACGTTCGTATGTCCGCACTTCGTGATACGTCCGGCTGCTGCTCGGCTCGTTCATTACTCTGTGCATATTGCGCCGGTGTGTTCTGCTGCTGGATATCCCGCTCCAACTGTCCCCTCCATTTGATCAAATTGGAAAGGTCGTCCCCAGTCGCAGATGTTACGAGCGCCCGATCCGGATCCACAACCCATGAAGAGCTGTCGTTGGCAAAAATCTTGGCCATGCGTGCGATTTCCACAGCCATTCGCCCATGCTGAAATTCGCGTAGTGGTGTTTGCGATGCGACCAAGGCGGCAATACTTTCCTCCGTAATACCCTGTTCCAGATATGGTGCTCTGTCCTCCCCTAATTCTTCTTCTTCCGCATCCTGTGGTGCTCGATTGTCGTTAAATTCGTCGTCGTCGTCATCCCGGCTTGCCAGTGCTGCTGACTGGCAACTATGAAAGTACTGCACGCCCGCCAAGATGTCATGGATACGTGACGATGCGGCAGCCTTGAATGTCTCGAACGCTTCGGTCCAACTTTCTGACCCAGATTTCAAGTCCGTCTCCAGATTTCTCCACGGCTTCAGCAAAACCAACATGCAGGCACAGTAAAAATCTCGAGTTTCGGGGTCATCTCGTCGAGGGAATTGGTAGCCGATGAAGTTCGGCAGTGTATTGTGTCCGCGTGTTCGTACGGCTCGCTGTGTATTCTTGTGCGCTGGATGTTCTGTCTTGTATTTCACGCGGGAACCTTTAGGTCTTCCCGGCTTTCGGTGCTCGTCTCCGATGTTGTCGTCGGGCACCTGCTCCAATGTCTTCTCCTTTTGCGTGATGTCCACCTCATAGGTATCCACGAAGAAATCGACTACGTTATATTCGGAAAGTCCCTCCCCGCGTGCCAGATAATCTGTAACTTGGCATTTTGCGAAGATCTGTCCGCCCGAGTCAACGCCCAAGGTAAGAACATCATTCCCTTCCTATGGAACGTGGTATCAGAACGACGCTTATGTTTTTGAAAATACCGAATACCGACATACCTCCGCCTGCTGAATCTCCGCCGTTTCTGTGCCCAGAGTTCTCGCTTCTTCCTCCATTTCATTGGCCCGATTTGGCTCATTGCCGCTGTTTTCAGCCGTTTCTCTCCTCGACCTGGTGATATAATGTCGGGCTAAACTTTATGAAAGAGACAATTAGTTAGACTTACCGACGACTTGTGCAATTACGCAACAGGGGCTGTGCTCCTAGCAGTGCGCCAACAAAAGAAGACCAATATATGGGTGTATAATGGTGAGATCGGTACGTATCACCCCAACCCATGAGATATGACATGACCATTGGCGCTCCTAGTTCTTGCTCACGATTTATTGCGTGAACCAGACGGAACAGCAAAAGTCGTTGCTTATCCCGAAGGTCGTCCAATTCTTGAGCCCTAGCGCGATCCAAATTGGCCAGATGATATGCAAAACCTTTGGCTAGGATTGCAGATACGTTATAATTTCTCTGCTGGGGCTTCGCCGCGTATCCAGCACAGTACCAGGCTTTGTTTGTCGTTTCCTCCCCATTGGTGAGCAATTTGGCATCATTGTTGCACCGAACATTGACCAGAATCCCCGGGATCCAGCCGTTCATATACTCGTATAACCTCTTTTGCCCCCAATTGCCGCCTTCGTCAATGAAGTCTTCCTTGAAGCACTCAAATGGTGCTCTTCGCTTGCATCGTAAGCGGCCTGACTTCCCGACGACCAGACAGCGTCGAATCCGACACGTATGGACCTGCTCTGTTCGCGCCAGGCGACTTCGATGCCGAACAAAGTTTCCAAGATAGTGCGAATCATGAAATGAAAAAATTTCGCAGCTGCGTACGGGTCAGCAGCAATGTTCTCGGCCCGTTTGTCGCTGTCCGGTCCCATTGTCGAAATGAAATGGTCAAGATCGATCCTTTCGCCCGCAAAAATTTGGGCAATTGGATCGTGGAGGTCGATAGGATTTATTGTGATCCACAGATTCCACGGCCAAAGGTACACGGAGGTCGACCACAGCTGACTGCGCATAGAGGTCCGTGCTGCATTCGATCCCTTAACGCGCCCCACAGTCGAGTGAACATGCTGGCGCAACAATTTTACCGCGGGATCGGATATGGGCTTTTTCTGCTCTTCTTCCTTGGCAGCCTGTTGAAGTTTCTCCGGTGTAATGGTGGCCATGAGACGAGCATCCTTCTCAAAATTTTTACGCCGCATTTGAATTCGCGCCGACATGAGTGCTTGGCGACGTTGAGAGATGCCGAAGATGACAAAAGGAAATGTTTCGTGGCGGCGAAACCGGCGGTCATGGTATTGAAGCGTCCATTTAATATGGTCTCCGAAGTTCAAGTCCACAGGTCGATCCGCCTCAAGACCGCCCATCCCGTATGGGAACAGGCATGGGAACGCCTTTTCGAAGAAGTTCGGCCGATCGGGATCTGCGGGTTCTGGATCGCCCGCACGTGGCTTTCCAAAATCGTTCACTGGACGCCCGCCATGGCGCACTGCGTAGCCCCCCTCCTTGCCGCCCCTCCACAGGTTTTCCAGTCCCCAGGTCATCATCTCGTTAGTGCTTAGGGCAGACAAATCTGTGTCGATAGTCCCAGTAACGTGCAACGGTATCACATCGGCATCTGCTGGACATCTTGAATACCAGAACTCCAATAGACTGGCTTAGACTCACCCTCGCCTGTCTTGCTCGCACCTCCCTGGGATTGCTCATTTACATGAAAGGTGTCTCCTACTCCCAACTTAGCCCTCCAATCACGGTTAAAACACAATCTTGAACTCGCCTGGGACATCGTGGTCAGGGACATATCCCGCGCTTTCTTGGTCCACCATCCCTGCATCTGTAGACTGCCGAACAATACTGGTGATTTCATCGGGCACATCGTCTTCGGGCAGCGCAGCAATTCGGGCCTCATCGATCTTGATGTCCCCGTAGTATTTTGGATTGTTTCGCTTCAACCACGAAAGCGCGTCAGATACGACCTTTCGCCGAACACGGAATGTAGTCCGTAACCAGTTCTTCGGCAATTCTCCGACCCCAATGTATGTCACCGAGATGACGGAGGCCAGAACAGCCGGTGGTCGTGGCATCAGCTCGCCTGCTAACATCGACACTACGCCGTCGGTATCAAGGTCGTACGTGCTGACCGTACCCCGCATACCACGCTGCAATGTGCTAGGGTTTTTGGGACCAAAACTTCGGGGATGAAGCTTGAAGACGTAAACACGAGGATACAGCAGCGCGATGAGAAGTTGTTCGGGGAACGTGAGAGTCTGGAGCTCCCATGGTGTGCGCCCAAGCCACAGGTTATTCGCCAATGCATATCGGGGGGGACTTTTTCCACCTTTGGCCAGGCTAACCGAGCACTCACAGCAAATGCGGACCTTGATGTTGTCCCCCTCTCGTATGACCCCAGCTGGTTCCAATAGTTTCCCTTCAAAAAGGTCGTGTGCCGGATGCGGAGTTTGGGGAATTAAGCACTGTGAATTTGGGATGGCGTCCAGTCGCCTCGGGGTATCGTCTTCATCGCCTCTCGCAATGTCAATTTCCCGGGCGCATACTCCGCAAATCATCATTGCGACAGCAGCATTGGAGGTAGCGTCGTAAAAGTTCCGATATATCCTCTTTGTTTGTTCAGCATCCGGCACCTGCAAAAACTTCTCGACATCGTAATCCTCAGGACCGCCTGTCTCCTCTGTTCTGCGAGCCGTGTGTCGCGCACTCCTGTTATCAGTTCTCGTCTCCTCCCTCTTACGCTTCTTGCTGCTTGGTGTCTCTTTTATTTGAGCCGCATCCCGGAGAACATCCAATAGTTCTTGGGATCCGTGCTTCCAAATATGCTCGAGGTATGGCTCTTTCTTCCGCCCCAGTTCCCGCGGAAGCAGTAAATAAGGTGAAGTAAGCTCCCGAATTTCCCTGGTGGTCAATGTAGAAATTGCCTCCTTGATTTCTCTCGATACTGTGGGTGGAGCTCGCATCTCTGTAGGCATAGCTGGACGGAGAGAGGAAACCAAACAAATTGCATTTATCACAGAAAGATCAGCGGAAAACTACGTTTCCGGTGTCTTCTTCGTCGCCACGCAGTGGCGGATCACGCCAGCATGTACATTGTGTTTGAGGCTTGCCCCGTCCGCTTTTCTCTTTGTCTTAAACCATCCTCTTCGTCACCCCCCGAAAAAAGTTGCCAATGGACGACACTGCCGCATTCCACACCGAGCTGAAAAAAAATGATTGCTACCTTGGTGGAGCAAAGGTCCTGGACCGCGTTGTCTGGAAGAAAATCGGCTCGGACAACGCCGTGGTACTTGCGGAGGACGCTGCCGCCTACGACGCTGCTCTTGAGGAGGCGGCTGAACCCGAGAACGGAGAGCAGCCCGCAGAGCTCCCAGAGCTCGACTCCGTCGTCTTCTCCATTGTGGCCATGATTGCCACAGAAGATTTCTGGCTTACCCCGTGCGGTTTCTGGAAAGGGCCAACAGCCTATACACCGGCCTTTAGCGACCTGAAGTTAACGTGTCGCTTGGTCGCTCCCGCGGATCCTGTATTTGCAGGCGACTTCAAAACAGTCCTAAAAAATATCGAGAAACTGATGGCGAGGGCGGCAACGGCGGGAAGTACAAAGCAGGGTATATTTGGGCCAAAAGAGAGCACGAAGGCGAGCATCAAGCTGCGCCACGTTGTTTTTGAAGTAGGTGCCGAAGGCGAAGGTACTTGAGATATTAATGACTGATTTTTTTCTCAAGGAGAAAGCACCGGGCGAGAGCGAGGGCAAGTAAATAATTATATTGGCGATTCGACAATAACATGACGCCGCAGATGCCGAGGGATACCAGCTGCTCGACTGGCTGGTTAGAAGCATTGAGGTGCAACAAGCGCTGCAGAATATGGATGCGACACACCGCGTCAACGTCGTACCCGCGTACGACGTCGAGGGCAACCTCATCCCACCGGCGCAGTACGTGTCCGCACTCAAGGGTGCCGTCGTTCGCGCGGACATGACGCTCCTCCACTGGCACATCGGGCGCGATCATCGGGATTCTTACGCGGCCGAAATCGCGACCATACGCGTCCTGGTCCCGCCGAAGGTCGCTGGCGGCACTAGCTTCAGTCCGAGTCCGAGGAAGAGAAAGACGACGGTTGCCGCAACAGACTCGGGAGCCAGCCCCGGAAAGAAATCCCGCCGCTGAGGTAGGTGTCAAGCTTGCTGATGTTCCCCAGAGCTAACGTTGCGACAGTTGCGAGACGGTAATCGCGGTCATCGAGGCGGGCCACCCAAGGGGGTGCGAAAATTAAAATTTTGGAACATACATTGATTTGACCCTAAAATGTGATCTGGCAATCTGGATCTGAGCTCAGAAAGCTCACCCGGTCGACGGTTTAAAAGATATGGACACTTTTATCAATTACCCTTTTGGGGTGATGGACTGCCTTATATAGTAATTTTATGACGTCATAATGACGTGGTTGGTTCAGGTCCGCTGTAATTTTTTTTCGAAAGTTATGCGGATTGAGCCAATTCGTCGAAAAAAAAATACGAGAAAAATATTTATTTTTTTCGGGACAAAAGTGGCTGTATCTTTTGAACGGGTGACCGGGCAAGCTTTTGAAGTTCAGATTTGGACTCACAGACCTCATTTAAGGCACAAACCAGCGTGATATACTTGACTCACAAAATGGTACCCCCTTGGGGCCACCAAGTTCTTGGATAAATGTTGAGCTCTATTTGTACATGTATAAATCAAAGCCAGTTGCCATACCCGAAGTGCATTGAAGACTCCCGCGTCGAGTTGCTTAGGTGATTCAGCGCACTCTTCAACACATTTTTTTTGGAGTATCGGTCTCATCAGCTATGAATCAAAATTATTAAGCAAGCAAGGTCCCATCCGACGTAGTCGGAGCTTCCTAGTTGAAGAAAACCATCGAAAACCAATGGATCTGATCGGTGATTTGACTTGAATGGTTGTTCAAGGCTGGTCCCTCTGAAGAAATACCACTGGTGCCCAATGAAATCCAATGGATCTCACTGGTACAAGCGGGTCGAAGGCGCTACTTAAAACCGGTGGAAACCAGTAAGTATGATTGAACACCATTGGAAATGAATGGATTTTAGAGAAGTTTTGAGGTTGGTGAGATCCATTGGGGACCAACAACGCCCATCGAGCATCAGTGGTACTCGGTGAGCCTCCGGGAGGGACAATGATCGCTGGTGCGGGCCTTTGGCCCGCACCGGCTTGTATGCTCCGCGTATATTACAGCAATAGCAGGGCTTCTTGCCTTCAATTCAGCCTGAAAAAAACCCCGAAAGTTGTTGGGAGGCAAGACCTTATGCTTAAACATACTTACATATGAATCTCTGCTTTAGACCAATGTGAATCGTGGGCTTATTGTTTTCACTGAGCTCTTTCCCATATAGCCTCGACATTTTGCACACTGTCTATTCCCTATCATGTTGCGTGAATTTTGATCCATTCTTCAGAATATTTGAATCAGAATTGAGCCCGGAGGATGAAAATCAAGAATGGAGATCGTTTGCCTCCCGGAAACTCTCGAGAACGCGTGGCTGCATCGTGCCCGCAGACAAGTCCGGACGCGTCAAAGCGTCGGATTTATCTAGGTGTTGATTCAGCTCTGCGTGCCGTGACGCGTGCTACCTGCCGGCTAGGTGTTGACTCATTGTCCGCTGTGGGACCTAAGCTAAAGCAAGGTAATGGAGTCAGCAGAAATGACAAGTGATCACATTCCGGTGAAACGGTGCACTCGGGTGCAGCCGTGAAATCAATCGACTGGCGGTCAGACCGGTGCAGCGAGCTATGAACTCAACTAACACCAACCAAAAACCAACCAAATCTAACTAATCTCACAAACTCCAATAACCGAAGCTAATCGTGTGTGTGAGTTCGGGGTAGTAGGACAGGCGTCTCGTCCCTCAAGAGTGTTGCTTTCTCAAGTGTTATCAACAAGTGGACTGTGGTCTAAGTTGCCCAAGTTCAAATGGGTTTCAATTCAATTGAATATCTCTATCTGTAGTGGCGGCCCCCGTAGGAAAGTTTGTATGGTTTGAGAGTACTCAACTCGAGTACAAAATGCGGAGATTGTGTACTCGCAACGCTACGATGACCACTCTTGCCACAGAGTAGCCAAACGGCAGACCGAAAGGTCGAGCTATCCTTTATTTCCTCAACTATTGCCAGAGCAAAGCTCGATGGCGGCGGCAGAGAGCAAAGCTCAATCGGCGGCTAGTAGACGGAACGTACACACTCGTCGAGGCTTTCCTTTATTCTCACTGACGGTACTCTGTAGCGGCGGGGAGACAAATCCCGTTGGCTAGTTTCCGGTCGGCAACAACGGCTTCTAAGGGCTAGCGGCTGGCTAGGCGGCTGTGCTCAGGCGGCGGTTGCGCGGAGACGTACACACCTCTATCCTATCTTATTGCTTTCCAACAAAATCTAATTTTATATCTTATCTTTCCTCTGAGGTACTAACGGCTGGGGGCCGGATTCACTAGGGTACATTGGTGTAACTCTACTGTATTTATACAAACTGCATAGGCTAAAAGGAAATATTCGGAATGAGTTCGGAATGGCGTGATAGGTCGTGATTGATGAGCCATGTGGGTTGGTGGTTAGCGGTCCAATAGCGGTTGGAGTATTCCTAACCGTGGGTAGTTTTGGTTGCCAACCGCTGGCCCGTGAATATCATATCATGGTCTGGGCCCGGTGACCCCGAAGGTTAGCGGTTACTTGTGATCCTGTTCAGCTGCTGACCGCTGGCAGTCCCTACCGTTGGCCATTAACCAATGTCTTTTATATAGCTTTTTATCTCGAGAGGACTCTGTTGGGTGGCTTACCGCTGGTCCAGGACCGACAGCAGACCATCTTCAGAGAAGGTTTATCTCCGGCTGGAACATCCGACCGTTAGCCTTCCGCCGTTTCCGGTTGGCATGGTTAGCCATCAGGTGATCTCCCATCAACGGTTAGATCAACCCGTATCGTAGGAGGGAGTCTGACCATATGAGGTTCTCTACTGTAGAGTCTCATTATCTTGCATCTTGTCTATTTAAAGCCCTACCGTTGGATTGCTCCAACGGTAGAGGCTTTTTCCTGCACTCTTACCATGGGCGGGTCCTTACCGTTGAGTTGCACAGCCATGGCTAACCGTTGGGCCAGTAGGCTATAAATAGACCAACTGGCGGCTGGCTCTAAGGTGGTCCAACCGTAAGAGGTTCGGCCCGTAGGACTTCTGTTATCTTATTCCTGCTCAAAAACTAGTCTTCCCGTTGAAACAGTCCAGCGGGAAGAAGACTTTTCTTTCTGAGTTCATCCCGTAGGCTGGCTTCTACCGCCCGAATTGCACAGCCACCAACGGTCAGCCGGTAGACCACATTTCTATAAATAGTCTGGCCAGCTGCCGGTGCTTCCGGCTCGAACTTGTCAATGTTGGCTTCCGGCTGAAGGTCTTCCAGCCGTACGGTAAGAGTTCAAAGAACAACTTCTTTATCATTAATGAGGCTACCGCTTGTAGCGCTCAGCCGCTAAGACCATAGTAGTTCCTCTTGTTCACCTCGGTACTCAAAGAGTCTGGCAGTAAGCCAACTCCCAGAGCCCAGCGGTAGACTATAAGGCTGAACTAAGACACCCGTTAAGGCTCTTGGTTGGACCGTAAAGTACTTGTTAATCACTGGCTTTCGACCGTAAGCGGTGTAGAATACCGTTCCGAGGAGAACGTACTCCCTCTAATCTAGTCTCACTTCGCCTCCGTATAGGTCGTAAATCGAAGAAAACTTAGTAGTTTTCATGCATGTTTAGGTACACGCCCTATCATCTCCCCCTTTCTGAAATCCTGACTGTCCGCAGTCAGTCGCACTGACAGTAGTCATTTTTCCGTCTACGGGAAGGGCAAGTTTAGGGCAAACCCCTGAGCTAAGCATCTTCACCTCAGTGGTCGCTAGCAGCTAGCAAGACCCGCGCTGCCAGCTCTGCCTGTCTTAGAGCTCCCCCATTGATATCTTTTTCTCAATCTGTTATCTATATCTGGACTCAAAAAAATATGCGGCCTTTAGCAGGAAAGTTCGATATGCCCAGGGGGCACCAGCGGCCAGAAATGGATTGACCGGTGAATTATCCCACCGGTAGACCATGGTTACTTCCCCCTTCCTGAAATTTTCACTGTCCGCAGTGATACACAGGTGGTTTAGGGCCCAATTTTTTTCTGTCTTGTCTTTCTTACTACATTGATTCGGGTTATGGCAACCGCTCAAGTAGATATCATTATCTCATTGTTCCGGGTTGGAATGAACACAGTACTGACTTTGAAAATTCCTGGCCAACCGAAATTCATCTTATTCAATCTAAATCTGAGACTCTGGTTCAACCTCAACCCTACACATGGCACTGGGTAGACCAGCTGCTACCGTAGGAGGCAACTCGACCGTAGCGTCTTATTATCAGATTTCTTATCCAAATCTAGCCCTACCGTTGGACTGTTCCAACGGTCTAAGGCTTTCCTGAGTGCTTACTGTAGGTAGGGTTGCTACCGTCCAGTTGCAGTCTTGGCCAGTCGACTTCCAGTGTTCAAGGTAGTCCAGCCGGTAAGAGCTTCCGACCGTAGGAAGTCCGGCCGGTGAGAGGTTCTGCCCGTAGGAAGTCCAGCCGGTAAGAGTTTCTGACCATAAGAAGTCCAACCGGTAAGAGGTTCTACCCGTAGGAAGTCCCGCCGGTGAGAGGTTCTTCCCGTAGGAACCCTTTTATCATATATCTTAGCCTAGTATAATCCTACCGTCAGACTGCTCCAACGGTAAGGACCATTTTCTGTCTTCCTCGCGTAGGCGGGTTTCTACCGTTAGGTTGTGCACCAACCGCTGGCCGTTAGGCTACTGTGTATAAATAGCTCAGCCCGGCTCAGGGTGCTACGGCTGGGACAGCAAGAGTTAAGTCCTACCGTTGGAGGTTCCAACGGTTGGGGTGCCCAAATTAGGTCCAGTCATCTCTACCGTTCGGTGTCAACCGCTACGGGTGCCTTACTGAGGCCAACGGTTGGACCAGTTTTACCTGTCCAACCGGTTGGCGGTATCATTTCTAACTCCTTTCCGTGCTACCGTCAAGGAGTTTGTCCAATATCTGATGTCACTTCTTCCGGCCCACCCGTGAATTGTCTTACAATTAGCGTCATTACTGATTTTCCGAGTAAGAGCCGCAAGGTGAAGAACAAGTTCATGTTGAATGGCACTTATAATTATCTTATGCTTGTGATTTTTGGTTTGTATCCGGTTTCAGTTTGAAACTGACAGAGGACTTCGCCCAAAAATAGCAGCGGGCGGCTGGACTCGAAGCAACACCCTAGCCGCTAGCAAACATGCCCCCGGCAATCACAGAACTTTTCTTTGTTCTGATTTCAACAGGTTGTGCAAGTCTGAACTGGACTCATTTCTTGTCTTCTCGTGCAAGGACTTTGTTGGTGCCCAGCGGCCAGCAGGCGGATATGTCTAGGCAGATAGTCGCCACAGAAACATGTCCTACCGGCCACGAAGACATCCCGGTTGGACAGGCCATGTTAAACTTCGAATTTTCATTGAGGGAATACCGAGTTAACAACAGCAGGTTCATTTCTCTGCTTTGGAAACTGCCCAAGGAGATTTATCGCATGCAGGAGTTATCAATCAAACTCTGTGACCGTTAACCGAAATATTGTACCGGCCATGGCTGTATCTCAAGCACCGCTGACTTGGCAAGTGTCCGGCTGGATGCCAAGTTCGAAGCAAGTTGCTTGTTTCTTCTGTTCAGCAGCAACTCAGGGACTTGGTTTAAGGGTCACAACCAGCGGCTCGCTGCCTAGGACCGTGCAGCAGCTGGTGGACATGACCTCGTAGTCTCAAGAAGATTCAACTTGAGCATGTGTATACTCATGTTTTTGAATACTTAGAGTTCCCTGCGCCGGCTGTTTCTTTTCTATTCATCTTGCACTAGGAGTTTATGACTTGGACTGAGACATGAAGGGCCAACGGCGGGACCAATTCTAGTCTCCAGCCGCCAGTTGGCATGCCTCAGCGGTCATGAGTGCATTTTCCTTGAACATGGAGTGCAAACATTGGGAGTTCTTTCAAGGAACCCAAGAATTCCACAGCGGCCACTCCATTTTCTTTGCAGTTGGGTTCCCACAGGGACTCAGAAAGACAGTAACCCCCAACGGTTGTGTGCAGCCGCCAGCAGAATTGCCTCTGTGGCCACAGAAAATTTCTGCGGTCACTTCTAGCGGGTTTCTTAACTCTGAGCCAGAGTGTAAAATCTGACTTTTCGATGTTTTTCTTTGGTTTGCACCAGGACTTGGGCAGTAGCCAGCAGCAGTTGGTCGGGTGGGACTCATCAGGCGCTACCGGCGACGCTTTAGGTGTCCCGGGCACCTTTTCAGTTGAACAGGATACTAACTCTTTAGGTGAACACCAATTATCAGCTGCCGGCCCATTTTTTGGGGTTTTAAACTCCCAGAAGGATTCAGATAGGCGGTAGCGGTTGTTATCTTCGAATCATCTGACCACTACAAATTCATGTGTCACAGATTACAGGCATTTTTCTGTGCTTGCTGCCGACAAGTTCTGCAAGCGGGAACCAGAAAGTAGGATCCAGTTTTATCTTTATCTGTTGTCCTGTTGAACTTGCGAAATAATGCTAGCGGCTGGTCTCATGGGGTATTCAGCCGCTACAGTGCATGTCCAGCCGCAGGAATTTTCCTGTGTTTACTACAGGCATGTCCGGCCAGCAAGAACCAAGAGTAGGACAACTTTCTGTTTCTCTATGCTTTTCATTACCCAGCTCGCAGGATAATGAGAACGGCTGGCAGCCGGTCTTAAGGAGGTCTCTAGCCGTCACGAAACGTGTTCCAGCGGTCATAGAAATTTCCTGTGTCCGTCGCGGCCGCCATTTAACTCGATCAAGCTGAAACAAGGGTTATCATAGTTTTTCTTGTCTGTATCTTTACATGGCACAATATCGGCAGCGGGGGCAACGGTGGCGGGGTAACCAGCGGTTGAGATCTTAGGATCCTCAAGCCACTTCCCGGAAGGTCGCCCTTATAGCCGGCAGATTTTTATAACTCAACCCGGAAGGAAAAACACGAGTTCATTCCCGGTGGCTAAGTTGTTGAGATCTGGCCGCAAGAAAGAACCAATTTTCACGGCCCCCCCCGGTTGTTTGTTGCCGCTGGCTAAAGGAACTGTCCGCTGCTGACTTTGATTCAAACATTTCAGCCCTTGGTACCAGCAATGGCCGCTAGCAAGTTTTGTGCCAAATTTAATTTCATCCTAACGGGACTCTGGGTGCGTGTTCGAATTAAACCCGAACGGTCTCGTCCCCAGCCGCTAGATTATCTGCTGAATCTGAACAGCCTTATTGGCCACCAGATTCTCAAGCCCGAAGGCCGTAGGGAAATACAGAATTCAATGTTGACTTAGAAACAATATGGTTGAACTCTGCACACTCTTCGGCAACATTCGGAACTACGGGCGCCGCCGGCAGTTCGTCTCATCTGGTTTTTCATCGAGTTATCCGCAGGAAGGATGCACCGGAGCTAACACATTTTGCAGTGGATTAAAGTCAACGGTTGGAGCCCTCAAGCATTCCCCGATTATCTTACAACAACTAGTTTGTTTTCTTCGAGCTAGCAGCTACTTGTCTCGCAGTGAGTGCAGCCTCGAAACTCGATCAAGCATTCAGCTGTGTATTTTTTTATTCCTTGGTCTATTCCGAACCATTGGCTGGCGGCTCGAGCTGCATATTACAACAAGGCCTTCATTTCATTTCATTTCATCTGCAATGGAAACCGATGAGTTGTGATACCACAACTTGTGCTAGGTGACCTTAGAAGCACTATATAGTCAATATACAGTGTCCTGACTGCCCTCCCGGCGGTTCAGAGTTTATTCAGAGCCACCGGTTGAAGCACATATTCACCGGTCCAATTCAATCCTTTCTGGATCTTCTTGCGGACCCTTGCACCCGCCCGGTGAACGGTCCGGATGCAACGGGAGAGCGAAGATTACTGGACGCCCGTTCGGAAGGCGTTCAGTAATCTTCGCCTCCGCAGCGAAAACTCTCTTATCTTTTTGTGGATTGGCAACAGTTGAACACCGTCAACATTTATGTCTTGTACTTGAGAGAGGACAAAGTGGCCTGCCGCTGGCCTGGCCGCATGCTGAATTGCGATGCAAAGTCGGCCGCCGGCTTCAAACATGTTTATCAAGTACATTTCAATCAGTGTTGCATGCTCCCGCCGGGTAAGACCAGGCGGTGGCGGCTCCATTGCTTCAATTTTTCTTTTCTGTATTGTGATCTGAGCATTGAGTGGGTGATCCTGATTGCCAACGGTTCAATTCGAGAACACCTTGGTTGAGTAATCAAGTCTGGTCTCAAAATTATTTGCAATCCTCTTCGCAGCGCGGCAACACTCATCAAAGGTGAACTCAATTTCGGACTCAGAAGCAGTGGCTTCAAGCCGTTGGTCGCTCATGTAGTCCTTGACTTTATCTTCGAACACTGCCTCAAGTTTTCTCAGAAAGCCTTGAATTGCCTCCCGGTGGGTTAACCGAGCCGGCGGTACAAGCAATTTCTGGACTTGAACACTCAATGCTCTTATCAGTTTGAACAGATTATCCTGGTCGGAAATTTCAATGCTGCCGTTGGCATAAGAGTCGAGGGTGCAATGAAAGGTGCGAATTGTCCCCCGGGAGTGTTCCCAAGCACAAGGATAATTCTGTATTACTTCTTTTCTAAACACCGTGTATGGCTTTGAATAAGAATCAAATGCTCGCCATTGTCTGCCTGTCTCCAGTGCAGTATATCTGACAAGGAATTTGTTCTTTTCACCAGCAGGAGTTTTATCTATTTCCATCATCCGTTCAACATGTTGAAGAAACTCAAGGAGGTCCTCCGGGCAGGTATCATCGAAATGCGGAGCATTCTTTTCATATGCCTCCGGTACGCGGTTATCATCTGAATCACAGTCGTCCGACATCCTAGCGGTAGACAGGTTATCAAAGTGAAGGTGGGTTTTTTTATGGTTTACGGGACAAGTTTCAATAGAGGATTCCAGCGGTAACAGCAGAGAGGGGCCGGAGCAAGGCTCAACGGTAAGGTAAATGAATTTGTTTTAGACTCAAGTCAAGTGCCAGAGTATGAGGTTTGTCGAAACAAGTCCGACGATTCTGAGTTACTACGAGGATCGATGTAACGGGTGTTGCACTTTGTGGCGGCAAGACCAAATATGATTCCGGAGCAAGGCTCAACGGGGTGTAAGGGCTTTTTGGTTTATACTCTGGTTTGGGCTACCGGAGGGGCGAATGAGCCACAAAATGGCTTGCACCAACGAAGTAGTGACAATCCACAAGTCTTATTCTTGAGCAACAACTCCTGTCACCCCTCGCGGTGGGCTCCAGATGAAACGGTGCACTCGGGTGCAGCCGTGAAATCAATCGACTGGCGGTCAGACCGGTGCAGCGAGCTATGAACTCAACTAACACCAACCAAAAACCAACCAAATCTAACTAATCTCACAAACTCCAATAACCGAAGCTAATCGTGTGTGTGAGTTCGGGGTAGTAGGACAGGCGTCTCGTCCCTCAAGAGTGTTGCTTTCTCAAGTGTTATCAACAAGTGGACTGTGGTCTAAGTTGCCCAAGTTCAAATGGGTTTCAATTCAATTGAATATCTCTATCTGTAGTGGCGGCCCCCGTAGGAAAGTTTGTATGGTTTGAGAGTACTCAACTCGAGTACAAAATGCGGAGATTGTGTACTCGCAACGCTACGATGACCACTCTTGCCACAGAGTAGCCAAACGGCAGACCGAAAGGTCGAGCTATCCTTTATTTCCTCAACTATTGCCAGAGCAAAGCTCGATGGCGGCGGCAGAGAGCAAAGCTCAATCGGCGGCTAGTAGACGGAACGTACACACTCGTCGAGGCTTTCCTTTATTCTCACTGACGGTACTCTGTAGCGGCGGGGAGACAAATCCCGTTGGCTAGTTTCCGGTCGGCAACAACGGCTTCTAAGGGCTAGCGGCTGGCTAGGCGGCTGTGCTCAGGCGGCGGTTGCGCGGAGACGTACACACCTCTATCCTATCTTATTGCTTTCCAACAAAATCTAATTTTATATCTTATCTTTCCTCTGAGGTACTAACGGCTGGGGGCCGGATTCACTAGGGTACATTGGTGTAACTCTACTGTATTTATACAAACTGCATAGGCTAAAAGGAAATATTCGGAATGAGTTCGGAATGGCGTGATAGGTCGTGATTGATGAGCCATGTGGGTTGGTGGTTAGCGGTCCAATAGCGGTTGGAGTATTCCTAACCGTGGGTAGTTTTGGTTGCCAACCGCTGGCCCGTGAATATCATATCATGGTCTGGGCCCGGTGACCCCGAAGGTTAGCGGTTACTTGTGATCCTGTTCAGCTGCTGACCGCTGGCAGTCCCTACCGTTGGCCATTAACCAATGTCTTTTATATAGCTTTTTATCTCGAGAGGACTCTGTTGGGTGGCTTACCGCTGGTCCAGGACCGACAGCAGACCATCTTCAGAGAAGGTTTATCTCCGGCTGGAACATCCGACCGTTAGCCTTCCGCCGTTTCCGGTTGGCATGGTTAGCCATCAGGTGATCTCCCATCAACGGTTAGATCAACCCGTATCGTAGGAGGGAGTCTGACCATATGAGGTTCTCTACTGTAGAGTCTCATTATCTTGCATCTTGTCTATTTAAAGCCCTACCGTTGGATTGCTCCAACGGTAGAGGCTTTTTCCTGCACTCTTACCATGGGCGGGTCCTTACCGTTGAGTTGCACAGCCATGGCTAACCGTTGGGCCAGTAGGCTATAAATAGACCAACTGGCGGCTGGCTCTAAGGTGGTCCAACCGTAAGAGGTTCGGCCCGTAGGACTTCTGTTATCTTATTCCTGCTCAAAAACTAGTCTTCCCGTTGAAACAGTCCAGCGGGAAGAAGACTTTTCTTTCTGAGTTCATCCCGTAGGCTGGCTTCTACCGCCCGAATTGCACAGCCACCAACGGTCAGCCGGTAGACCACATTTCTATAAATAGTCTGGCCAGCTGCCGGTGCTTCCGGCTCGAACTTGTCAATGTTGGCTTCCGGCTGAAGGTCTTCCAGCCGTACGGTAAGAGTTCAAAGAACAACTTCTTTATCATTAATGAGGCTACCGCTTGTAGCGCTCAGCCGCTAAGACCATAGTAGTTCCTCTTGTTCACCTCGGTACTCAAAGAGTCTGGCAGTAAGCCAACTCCCAGAGCCCAGCGGTAGACTATAAGGCTGAACTAAGACACCCGTTAAGGCTCTTGGTTGGACCGTAAAGTACTTGTTAATCACTGGCTTTCGACCGTAAGCGGTGTAGAATACCGTTCCGAGGAGAACGTACTCCCTCTAATCTAGTCTCACTTCGCCTCCGTATAGGTCGTAAATCGAAGAAAACTTAGTAGTTTTCATGCATGTTTAGGTACACGCCCTATCACCGGTGCAAGTCACCTGATGTTTTGGCGACATTCTCGGTAGGTAGAGCACAAACCGTCACTTCGTTCCTGTTTGTGAATATTGCCGCAATAAAAAAAGTTGAGTGTGACACGTGACTATCGATTTGAACGAAATAGTACAGTAGCTGATTTTTCGGTCCCTTTTGACTCCCAAATTCCAGCTTGAAATGAGAACTGTTCAAGCCTCCAAACCTGCCGAAACATGCAAGATGTTTGGTGTCGGTTCAGATCGGAAAAACTCTGTGGTTTGAGTCACAAACATGCCAAATCCCATTGTTCTTCCGAGCTCAAACAGGCCGATTTTATTTGCAGCAGATTTTCGGAACATATCGGATTTTCTGTGGGCGATTGGGTTCGAAAAAGGTGTGTGTTTGCTGTTCATTTGGGTGTGGTGCAGTGGCCCAAACATGGTCTATTTCCGGTTCACATTTGACTCACACAGTTTGGAGCTGATGTTTTACACCCAGATTAGGGCTCCAACCGTTTATTTACCGTTTATAGATTTCAGTAAACTAAACGGAAACGGTAGATAAACAGTTTAAAACTGTTTAAAACTGTTTTAAACAGTGAGTTTAGGTGTATTTTCTTTCCGTGCGCTGAGACGTCCATGAGTTCGAAGTGAGTCCCGCAAGAATGATCAAGAGGTTCCATGTTTTCTATAAAGCTGAAACACCCTCAAATTTTAAAACCTCGCAGTTGGAAGCAGGCCATACGGACGAGCGGCATACAGTAATTAACCGGGAAGCGAAACATTCAAGGGATTTTGCAAGTTACAGCAGAATTAGTGCCGAAGTCAATTCCGGTGTTCTTATAGACTTATGGCCCAGTATGTGCGCTATGTGCCTGACCAAAATTTCGTGAGGTTTGGTGTGGTATTCATGGAGAACGGGTTGAGTCTTTCTGCACTGCCCATTTTGGGCCATTCACGTGGAAGCGAAACGCACCACAATCGCTCGACACGCCTCACTCTCGGGATTTGAAACTTCACAATGGTCATATTGCCAGCTACGGGGCGAGGCACGAGCGGTGTAGCGCAAGATACGCGAGCGAGAAGAGCGCGGGGGAGCTGACTAACCACTGATGTCACACAGGTCACAGGTCACTTTTCTCTGCTCGCTCCCACCACCTCGCGTCGCGCTGACGGTTTTTTTGCGCGCTAGCTTTGTGTCTCTGGATCCTCCATGCTTCCACCGTGTTCCAGCCATCTCTAAGAGCTCTTTTCTAGCCTTTTCGTCTATTTCTGGGCTGGATGCGTCGGCAATCTCTCAGATGTCATTAGCGTGGATCTCCGGCGACATATTCCACCTAATGTGCCCCACTAACCCCTCTAGTTAGAGGCTGAACGTGAGGGGGGTTCAGCCTCTAACTAGAGGGTTTAATGTGATTTCACGGGAATCTCTTATCCCAAGGCCGTCCACCAACTACGGCAGGTGGTGGACACTACCTCTACGGAGGCCACTGCCCTCCCCGCCGCCCTCCCCGCCGTCTTCATCGCCTGTCGCCACCGCCGCCGCCACCACCGACTCCGTCCCCAGCGCCACTGCCATCACGGGTGCGCACTGCCATCAAACTGCCTCCCACATCACATTACCCATCAACAACATGTCCCGCACGTCACACCGCCACTCCCGCACATCACCCCGACGCCCCCGCCCACCGTCCCGACCCCCCGACCTCAACCTTAGTATTTATTTTTTTCTATTTTTTATTTTGGTGTCCTATCGTAATGTTATTGTTCTATATGATTCAATGAGACGTATCCTACAACACATGGCATGGTGGAGTGAGTCCACCAACTTCCGGTAATGCACTCACCTGTTTGAACGCCGTGACACACGGCCTCAGAGCAGGTGATTTTAAGCTCAATCAGTTCGAGCATTCAATGAAATAAAGGCCGCCGATATTTTACGCCCCCAACTTCAATTGTCCACCAACTACCAGAATGTCCACCAACTACCTATGTATGTGCTACTCCGCCTTTTTTTGCCTCTTCCGTTTACCCAACTGCGCCATCATTACCTCACGTTTCTCCCGTGCTTCTGAGCTCTCTGTCCGACGCCCTCGCCTGGTGGTGAGCATGTCGTCGGCCGCTCCGTCCACCAACTCCCTTCCCCCGCCCTCATCCTCTGCTGGTCTCTTCCGCTTCCCCAACTGCGTTTCTCCCGTGCTAGCATCAAAGAAGGGGTGGGGCCAGCAGATTCTGTATCGGTGGATGCGAAGGTGGCGTCCGAAAAGGTGTCCGAATCCGAGTCGAGGTAGGGCTCGCAGTCTTCAGGTTTGGTGTCTTGCTGGCTGTTGGATTTAGCGCAGACGGCAGCAGCAAACGGTGTGAGGATCGAAAAGGTGGTGGTCTGGTAGATTTCGGCAAAAACGCGCCCGCTTTGCGTCTAGAGGAATTGTTATGTACCGTGCCGCGGGGGAAGGAGATAGAGGAACAGTCGGCCGAAGTCGAACAAGGTCCTCCGGAATGACCGGGGTGCCAGAAAGTGGTCCGGAGTAACCGGAGTCGACAGAGGGGATTGGCGGAGCTGCTTGACACAACACCACTGAGGTGCAGGGTGAGCGTGTACTGCCAGGTATCGTCTAGAGGAACAGGAAGGGTCTGGGAGAAGAGAGGAGCGACCAATACCACTCCGGAGGGGGGGAAGCGACGTTTATTAAACTACTGAAGAACAGGGAGTATGCTAGCTGATTAAGTAGTGTTGGATCCTAATTTAGTGTAAGGAGATAAAGGAGAAACATGTGGACGAGCATATGGTTGAAAGAATAGGAAGTCCATAAGTGGTAAGAGAAGTTCGACCTGTATCAGTATTGATCTTGGTAAATGAAACATGAGGTGATGAAATCTGCCATGAGGCGATGGAAGGCAAGAGGGAACATGTGGAGAGGTCGTTACCCCTTGACACCAGCCACGACTGACTGCGAGAAGTCATTCCAATACTAATACCAGGATTCCGGTTGGCTCCGGGTTTCCGGTTGACTCCGGAAACACCGGAGTGGACCGGAGTGCCCATAGAGAACCGGAGTGGTCTTGGGTGACGAAGACCATGGTCCAGGGATGTGGTTGCATGGATATAACAGGAATATGTGAGTACGTGCCTGAGAAGTTGGTGGAGAGCTGACTTTTCTAAATGCTGGGACCAAAGCATGCCTGTGAACTGCGGTTAGCGCAGTGCAAACGAACAGGGTAAGCGCGAGAAGTGAGTGAAAGGGGCCTGGTGGGGGCACACCCGCCTCTGCCGCTTAAACACCCAGGGGCGAGTAGCAGAGCCCAATTTGAGCTCAAGACGCTACGCGCTCTCCAGGGTACGGCAAGAAGAACGGGGTGCGGCAGGGGTGAGGCGAGCCCACCTCTGCCGCTTAAACACCCAGGGGCGAGTAGCGGAGCCCAATTTGAGCTCAAGACGCTATGCGCTCTCCAGGGTACGGCAAGAAGAACAGGGTGCGGCAGGAAGAACGGGGTGAGGCGAGGCGAGGCGAGGGCTTACCTAGTCGTCTTGGGGGGTGAGGTGGTTGGTGGTGGTGGTGGTGGTCTTGAAGAGAGTCAGATGTTAGTTAACATTCAACACACACACACATCAACAAACAGATGTAAGCCGGACGACGATGAGGCAGACACTCCCGGGAGAATTTAGCGAGCGAGGAAGCCTGTTGGGCGATGGGTGTTGGTCTCTGGAGTACATTTGATGAGCTAGTAGAACTGGTGGAGCCTGTAGAAGCAGCACAATAAACAACCATTCCATGATTAAGAAGTTGGTGGACCAAAGACTGAAATACTTTAAGCCCTTGAGTACAGCACGGATCTGATCTACTGCAGGACTTTCAATTCATGAGAGACCCGTGTTGCTGCAAATTATCAGGCGGCTAGCGCATCTGGGGTGGACTCGAGAGGGAGGAAGTTGGTGGACACGCTGGGTGTTCAGAGTGAGTACAGCACAGATCTGAGTTACTGCCGGAATTTATATGCATGCAAGACTTGTTCCTGCAAAAAATTATGCTACAGCAGAGTTTAACAAGGGGCCCACCGATTCTAAAGAATTAACTACCCATCCACCAACTGCCTTCCTTGAACCTTGGCACCGTTTCTCACTTCCCCGGGGGTCCACGTCTCTGTGGGATGCTCGGCAGGCTTAGTTAATGATATAAATACTCATGCTACCGGATTCTAATGAGGGGGCCGCCGGATTAACTACCGTCCACCAACTCCCTTCCTTGAACTTTAGCGCCATTTCTCGCATACCAGGGGGTCAACGTTGCTATAGAATGTTCACAAGGCTTACCTATCAATATAGAAACTCATGCTACAGCAGAGTTTAATGAGGGCCGCCAATTCCAAAGAATTAACTACCCGTCCACCAACTGCCTTCCTTGAACCTTGGCGCCGTTTCTCACTTCCCTGAGGGTCCATGTCGCTGTGGGATGCTCAGCAGGCTTAGTTAATGATATGAATACTCATGCTACAGCAGAGTTCAACGAGGGGGCCACCGATTCCAAAGAATTTGGTCACCGTCTACCAACTACCCGTCCACCAACTGCCCGTCCACCAACTCCCATCGTTGAACTCTGATGCCATTTCTCACTTCCCCGGGGGTCCACGTTGCTGTGGGATGTTCACCAAGCTTACTTAATGATATGAAGTCCTTCTGAGGTGTTTGTATTGAACTTGAATCCCGGGACTTGTAATATCTCATCGTCTCCCAAAACTTGGTTGGACTAACACTGAAATCCACTTAGGTTGGTATGACTTTTTTGTGACTTTTTTGTGTGGCGTTGTGATGGACTCAGGGGTCACTGCAGTGAAATCCAACATGTTAACATAGTTTAGCACGTGTGAATAGGCTAGAATGAGAAGATGAACACGATGTGTCTGTTAAATTAAACGCGCTTGTACTTTTGCCCAAGACGTGTTTGGGGCCTGATAGTTGGGGTCAATGTCTTCTATGACTATAAAGTGAGTGACTGCCTTAGCTATCTCGTCATACTTGAACATTGGCAAAAATCCACCGTGTTCACCAACTCCCTCCCGTGTCCACCAACTTCCCCTACATTAAACCTGGTTCAACTTCCGTCCCAGGTGCGCTGGCCGCCTGATAACTTGCAGGAACGAGTCTTGCATGCATAGAAATTCCGGCAGTAACTCAGATCTGTGCTGTACTCACTCTGAACGTCCAGCGCGTCCACCAACTTCCTCCCTCTCGAGTCCACCCCAGATGTGCGAGCCGCCTGATAATTTGCAGCAACACGGGTCTCTCATGAATAGAAAGTCCTGCAGTAGATCAGATCCGTGCCGTACTCAAGGGCTTAAAGTATTTCAGTCTTTGGTCCACCAACTTCTTAATCATGGAACGGTTGTTTATTGTGCTGCTTCTACAAGCTCCGCCAGTTCTACTAGCCCATTGAATGTACTCCATAAACCAACACCCATCGCCCAACGGGCTTCCTTGCTCGCTAAATTCTCCCGGTATTCTTCAGGGTTCGATTCGGCCAACTCCGCCTCAGCAATGAAGTCGTTGTCGACATAGCGAGCAGGTCGAATGTGTTGGTGACGACGGGGGCGTAGGCGGGGGTATTAGGTCGACTGGCGAGCCGGCAAAGATGTGCTTGTTCGCGTTGACGAGGGGCCGGCCCTGGCTGAGAGGAAGTGGGTGGACGCAGATCAGCACCCACATTCCATCCCAGTGGATCCACGTGAAGCCAATGCGGATGAGCTGTGAGAGGGTCCTCAATGAGCACGGAAAAGATGCGCCCTTCGCGTCGACGAGGGGCCGGCCCTGACTGAGAGGAAGTTTGTGGACGCAGATCAGCACCCACATTCCATCCCCCCGCCGTGTGCTTGAGATATGCAGCAGGGCATACCGCATGCCCGGCAGAGATGACCACTGCCTCTCGGATCCCTTTGGGGTGACACTGGATGTGGTTGCTGCGCGATGCGGGCACTTCAAAGCCCACAATGATGACGGGGGCGGCACAGGGCCGCCGCTGCGCTTCTTGTTCTTTGGGGCGGAGGAGGGGTGGGACTGGCAGCTTTTGTATCAGTGGTTGTGATGGTGGTGTCCGAATCCGAGGTGTTGAGGTAAGGCTCAGAGTCCTCAGGTTTGGTGTCTTGCCGGTTGTCGGATAATGCAGACGGCAGCAGCAAACTGTGTGAGGATCGAAAAGATGGTGGCCTAGTAGAATTTGGCAAAAACGCGCCTGCTTTGCGTCTAGAGGAATATGTGAGTACGTGCCCGAGAAGTTGGTGGACAGCTGACTTTTCTAGATGCCAGGACCAAAGCATGCCTGTGAACTGCGGTTAGCGCGGTGCAAATGAACGGAGTAGGTGTGAGGAATGAGTGAAAGGAGGCCTAGTGGGGGCACACGCATGTCAGCGACAGCCCTAGGTCGGCCTGACGGGATGTCGATATGGAAATAACCCGGCCGGGACCTTTATACGAATAACCCGGCTAGAACCCGGGGTGAACGCCGATGAGGGGATATAGTCGGATAGCCACAATAAGGGGCGAAGTCCGATGTATGTCCGCTCGAGGTGGGACCCGAAAAGACCCGAAGGCGGTATAGTACGCGCCCAGATAACCCGCATGTAGGGTTACCGATGAGAGGATGAACGATAGTATACTGAGAGTCGTTGCCCAGTGGTGAGAAGACGCTTCGTTGTTGCCAGGCCAAAGTATAGCTGGTATTAGACGAGGTAGAATCTAGAGTACAGGAAGATTCTACCTAGTATATATACTACTCTGGTAATTAGGTATCCAAGGTTTCATCTGAAATACCAATCAGCGTTGATGAGACAATGTATGGCACACAGGAGTGTGATCGAATATATCTCCACGGTGTATTGGCTTTTAGGGTTTGACACATGTCGGGTGTCCGATCGTCGATCCTTGAAATATCCCGGGCGGTTGTCAACTGTCGATGTGAGTTACCGTCATTGTAGGGAATATTCCGGGTCAGTCGCCGTGTGGATCCAGGAGTATTCCGGGATGTTCCTTTGGAGTTCAGTTGTCGTATGGAAAACGGGGGTGGTAGGGAAAGAAATGAATGGGTTGTGTAAACCACGATTCATGACAACACACCTCTGCAGCTTAAACACCCAGAGGCAAGCAGCCGGCGATGCGGAGCCCAATTTGAGCTCAACGCAACGCACTCTCCGGGGTGCGGCAAGGAGGATGGGGCGAGGCAAGGAGAGGGGCTTACCGGGTCCTCTGGTTGGGTGAGGTGGTTGGGTGGTGGTGGTGGCCTTGAAGAGAGTTAGATGATTATCAATGTCCAACACATGCACACGTCAACAAACAAAAATAAGCTGAACGACAATGAGGCAGACACCGATGTCGGCCTTGAAACGGTTCTGAACGTCGCTGAGGATGGGAATGGCGCAGAGGAGGACAGACCATAGTGATGTTCGTGCTGTGTATAGTACAGAGAAGTTGGTGGACATATTGCTCGATCTTGTACGGTATCCACGCTGTTGTACCCCCTTATGATACAATCACTTGGAAATGGACCCCGTTGTCAGATGCCCCACTTTTTTAGGCCATGCATTCCGGACGCGGGCTGGCCTTTTTACAGGAAGTTGGTGGACTCCCTCCACCATGCCATGTTTTATATGTCTCATTGAATCATGTAGAAAACAATAACATTATGATAGAATGTCAAAAGAAAAAAATAGAAAAAAAAAATTAATAAGGCTGAGGTCGGGGGTCGGGATGGTGGGCGGGGGCGTCGGGGTGATGTGCGGGAGTGGCGGTGTGACGTGCGGGACGTGTTGTTGATGGGTGATGTGATGGGGGAGGCGGTTTGATGGCAGCGCGCACCCATGATGGCAGCGGCGCTGGGGATGGCGGCGAGCGGTGACGACGGCGGCGGCGACAGGCGATGAAGACGGCGGAGGGCAGCGGGGAGGGCGATGGCCTCCGTAGAGGTAGTGGCCACCACCCGCCATAGTTGGTGGACGGCCTTGGGCGATCTCCTAAGTCCCCCACATAAGGGATATAAGAGATTCCCGTGAAATCGCATTAAACCCTCTAGTTAGAGGCTGAACACCCCCTACGTTCAGCCTCTAACTAGAGGGGTTAGTGGGGCACATTAGGTGACATATTCTTAGCTTGCCGGCATCAAGACATTGGGTCTACTGGGTCCTCGTTCCAACGCTAAGTCCATCTACTCATTCGTTCTTTAAACTTTTATGTTATCATTTTCCTCCCTCTTTTCCTCGTCGCACCGCTCAGGTTGGGGTGCCTGTCGCCATTGCGTTCGCTGGCCGTGCTTCGCTTTGGAAGCGCTGCTCCGGTTGGGGGGTCCGGCTGTCCGCTTTCTGGTGTCGGTACTCCCCAGTCTCGCGTCGCGCTGGCTGCGGGCTGCCCACGCGAGTTTCGTCTCCTGCCTGGAGTCGCCTTCGTTGCGCTCTGGTTTAGGGCTGGAATATTATGATTAAATATACCTCCAGGGTGTAATATAATTTAATCCGTTTTTATTCATATTCAATTATATTTAATTGTATTTAATCATTGTATTCTTTGAATATAATAGAGCAGTTTGGAAGGCCTTTTTTCAGTGTTCTATGGTACCAGCCAGGGACAATATGCCAATGGAGGTAGTCTAGTGCCTGGGAAAGAAAATCAGACCTCTGTGCACCCTGTTTCTCAATGGTATTCTCCTGTCACATGACCAGTCACATCAGAACTTTGGGTATCAACAAGCACAAACTCAGGTTCAAATCTACAGATATAGCCTTTAACATTTGACTGTGAGGTATGATACACTGCAATGGGCCATGGTAGCCTCATACAACCGCTAGAAGTGCCTACAAGAGTCTTACAGCCTCTTTTGGCCCATTTTGGAAGGTATTTGAACGTAATCAAGTATACTCAGATTACTTCAGATTATACAAAAATACAGGATCTGTGTATTTAATCATAATCTCAGGCATTATATTTGATTATACTTAAATATAATTGTATTCTTATCCAGCCTTACTCTGGTTGTCGGGAACGTCTCGTGCAAGCTACGTCTCCCACTTCCCGGAGTTGCTTTTATTGCACTCTCGGGGCCGGGAGCGTCTCACAGTGGCCTGCGGCCGCGCCTGACACACCACCATCCATCTATGCATGTTGTCTTGCCCTCCGTTGGCATCCTTGCATGAATTTTTGCCTTCCCCAGTCTCTTCGGAGATATTTTGTGACCCAGCGCTCCTCGGAGTGCATTTACCTACATCTTCTACTTACAGTTTGTACTACATTGCAGCTCCCAGAGCGCGATGAGCTAGCGTATCATTGGTTTTTAACACCTAAAATACTGTTCCGATAGTGCTCAAATACTTTCTGCGGTGCCAGATCTCCAAAATATTATGTCGGAAAACCAGCCAAAACAGTGAGCCAAACAAAACTGTGCTGCATTGGCATAATATGAGCTTTTTGGCCAATTCCTTTTGCATGCCAGACTTTCCTTGCCAGGGGAGTAACCTGACAAAAATTGGGCTCCATCCAAGCCCGGGAAGATGCTCAACGGCGCGGTGTTTCGCTACGTGGTGGCGTTTCGCTTCCCGGTCAACTACTGTAGTTGATTGAAATTGGTGGTGCTCAGACTGGAAAAACCATAAACTCGACTGCAAGTCGCTTGCTACGACCGGCAAGCCCCGCACGACGCATTGCACGGGTTGCAAAAAGCCTTTCGGCCGGCACATCGGCGAGGTCGATATAACTTGCCCAGACTGTGGGTACACCGCATGCTACTCGTGTAGTTGCCACAACCGTCGAGGTAAGTAGTAGTGCCGGGCCTTCGCTCTGGTGGAGCATTTTGTTGATCTTGGATAAGGCACCTGTTACTGCCCCGACTCGAATTTCGGACACAAATACTGCGACCGAGGTGAGATCGCCTCCTTCGGAATTCCGACGTTCTGAAGTTGAATCATCTAGTTCCCGAATGGTACTATTTTGCCGGACGAACGGGAAATTTGTACAGAGGTGACAATCACCCGAATGAGTATGTGGCCGAAGGCCACAATATTCCTGCTACTCAATGGGAAACCGAAGCGAGAGTGTGCGGGAATTGTGGTGAAAGGAACCTTTGCTTGAGGCCAGGGTACATATGCCAAAACTTTATGTGTCAGTAAACGTGTCAAGCCTGTTCTCAGACCTTTACGAACAGACTCACTCAAGCAATTCCACAAGATGACTTTTTCTCAAATGTCAAAAACCAGAACACCCTTTTGGCTGCCGCCGGCAATACAACCCGACGACTGGCATCGCACAAGCGATATCACCAAGATAAGTATATGCAGCAACTAAAATGCACTGACTCGGAAATGTACTTGGTGGATCGGTTGGCGCCTTGCTCGTTGTGGGCTCTCGACCATAGTGATTTGTAATTGCGTGAGTTGCTTGATACACGTTCATCGAGGACGCAACATAAACTAGACCACGAAAAGACATTACAGATCTACGTGGGCTTGAAGGGGAGGTTATCGAGCTTCGAGACAAAAGTAGCCGCTGCCTGGATGCTCGCGCTTGAGAGTTTCCCATTAACGGCGCCCTTAACACAGGCGTCAAGGCGGAGTGCAGCAGCGACGTTGCAATTGAGATGCGCATTTCCCCGGCCACAACCGCCGGACCCATTGGTCTGCGCAATACCAGGGCCGGCGCATTTGCCGCTGGAGAAGCCACAGCAGCCCTGCTGGCATTCGGAGTCGGCTTTGCACGTCTCGAAGACGGTCTTCTTACTCTGCTGGCTCGAACGCGCAAGGTGATCCCGGGTGGAAATCGGAAGCACGACGGGTATCGCGGTTCTGAGTTCGTCCTCGAGCGCGTTGAGGAAGTTTTGTCGCGCCAGTTTAATCGCTGGGTCCGAGAGGTTACCGTTGACGGCGCCAACGACACATTTGGGGAGGTTGAGGCTGGCGGCAACATTGCAGTTCGGCGCGGGGTTACCGAAGCCACAACCACCTGAGCCATCGGCTTGGGCTATCTCCGGACCCGCACATGCGCCGGTGGTGAACGCGCAGCAGCCCTGTTGGCAATCCGAATCCTGAGTGCAGGGTCCGGCGTTGAGTTGGTCGCCGCGGCGCTGGGCGGCATAGCGAGAGGGTAGGTCGTGGCCTTGCACGCCAATTACAACTGGGATGGGAAGTGAGCGAGAACACCAGGTTGGACACGGAGCACTCACCCAGGGAAAGAGCCACAAGAGCAGAAAAAAACCTCATTGATGTCGAAAGTGAAAGTGGGGTTGGTAGGAAATGAATGGAAAAGACAACACAGTTGTCGGGGAGGTGAAGAGAATAATAAAGCGCAATTCAACCTGAAGATCAATGGACAAGGATGGCGTTTATATATCATGGTTCCTCGCAGGGCTTTTGATGCGCCCATGCTCGCAACGCCGTGAGTTTGATGAGGACGGCACGTCCGCTCAGCCATTTGGGCAGATATACGTTTGGACGCCGCCCTGAAACGATCAGTTCTTCTTAGCTTGTATTGTCGCTCCGGCGACAGTTAAGGACGCAACAACCCGTGCCGAAGTAGCCGGTGGATGCACAAGGAAAGTCGGCGGCGTGTAAACAACTGGATGCGACAGGATGCGACGTAGAGAGCCCGCAGTCTTCACGTTGATCGGATGGCTGTGAATGCTGAACGTTAACGTTAACGTTCAAGACCCCTATTGTTTTCGTTCAAAAAAAAAAACTGTACATAGTCCAGTGTCCAAATTTGAAATTCAAGTATCCTTTCTGAGTGCAAATGCGCTGAACCGGAGGTAATCGAGTGGAACGCCGCTTAATATGTAACAAGACACTCTCTGGGATGCCCTAGCAGGTCTAGTTGCACCAGCCGTCAATTTTATGCCGGCGTCCCAATCCACCCATTCTTCGCCGCCTGCTCAACCACGGGGAGCCACGCATTTGCCATTTTCACATACCCCGCATCCGTCGGATGAATTCCGTCGATTAAGTCCGAGGCCAGGATAGACGCCATACTCGCCAGCAGGATGTGTTGGCCCGCCGCCCGGCGCGTGTTGACAATCTGCGTGAGTGCCGCATTAAATGTGTCCACGCTGGGCTGGATTGTGCTGGTGGTGGTGAGTGGTGTGAGGGTCGCGACAATGAGCGCAGCATCGGGACAGATGGAGAATATGGTGTCCATGAGGCTCGAGATGAGAGCAGGCGCGCCAGATTGAATATTATCGAGTATGTCGTTGGTTCCTGCCATCAGGAGCACGACCTGAACAGATGCAGTGGTAAGTCCAAAGTTTGCAGCGTTTCAGTTCACCGCACATTGGGACGCGCGGGCAGTGCTAGGGGATTCGTTGCGAATCCCGCAATCTGCGATATTATAGCGCCAATGTGGCCCTCGTTATCATTGTCCACCATGGTGCCAGATTGAATCGACCCGATAAAGTTCAGAGTGTTATTTGGCTGCAGCATATTGTGTAAGACCGAACGATAACCGTTTCCGTCGGTGCTTGTGAAGCCATAGGTAATGGAGTCGCCGAGCGGAAGCAGCCGTATATTGAGACCAGTCGTCGAGGTGGATGTTGTCACCGGGGCGGAGGTGGTTGTCGAAATTGTCGTCGTCGATCGGATTGTGCTGATTGTTGTTGTTGGAGGGAGTGAGGAAGTCGGAGGTATCGTGGTACCAATGGTAGGGACACACTGTATAAAGGAAAGTTTAGATGTCGCATGCGGTGCGTAATGACCACGAGCCTGCGAGAAAAACGGATTCTGAACGACGCAGCTACAATATGGTCAATCAACATATTCGTAGACAAACTGAAAATTCTACATACACCGAGTTGACCGCACAAGTGGTGGCTGAAATTTGGAAGATCAGCTAACGAAGGATTTTCAGCATTTTCACAAAAAACTCACGTCCAGTCCAGTTAATCCCACCGCCTGTGAGAAAGCCAGTATCAACATAGTTCGAAGTCTGGAGGTTGACTGCGACCCACATTGTCCAAATATTGGGCTTTGTGCGACTGCGAGCCCCGCTGATACACAAAGAGAGAGAAGGATGTTGACCAACATCTTTTGGGTCATGGAAATCTTTGTGACGGTTAAATATGTCGCCGCCAGAATATCGGTGATTTGGTGCGGATCAAGAGTCAACCAGCTGCAAGACCAGGCGCACGCAGCACGGGGTCACTCGAGCGGGCCGACTGTTGGTGAATTCTCATTCACACCCATGCGTTCGATGAACATTGTTGAACGCTGTGTTCGACTGAGAATCGCCTGCCACTAAATTGACCCGCCTTCAGATAGTGATATGCCAACTCTAATCATAAGGGATCTGCAACTCGTGAGTTCAGTTCCGTGAAGTCTATTCATTGCCCCTTTTACTTAGTCGTCCCCGCGACATCTGCCATTGCCTCCAGCCGCGCGCATTCAAGTATTACTCTCGAGAAATAGCAGTCATTCTGGTCGTTGGAGAGGACGCGCTGAGCGAACACCTGCCCGCTGGTTGAATTCGGTGGGCTTCGTCGTCATTCTCAACCGCCCAGTTGACCTTCTCCACAAGGTCTGAGAGGTCCGGCAGCACGGGGATGCAGTGCTCGTAAGGTATCAGCCAGTCGTTGAAGAATTCAGCAGACGCCGTGGACTGTCTCCCGTAAGTGCGGGCCTGTGAGCAGCAATGGAGCAAATCGCACCTTAACACCAGCGACCCGCTGCGCAGGAGTACTTTCTATGCCTTCTCCCGATATCGAGGGTTCAAGATCAGCCGAAGGCGGGGGTATGGACGCAGAAAACGGGACCTGGGGGTTCAGGTTCAAGTTCAGAAGAGGAAGAGGAATCGAAGAGGATGATCGCCGGGAGACTAAATACGGCGAAAATGGCAACTAGGCCATACCAAGGTGATTGAGCCCAAGACTGCTCCCCCCATCCTAGTGATTGCGGCCCCGTTTCTTGGTCATCGGAGGCATCCTCGACGAACCCTCGACCGTCTCGACCGTTCCTTGTGAGTAATTGGTGGGTATCTGGACCTGGTAGAACGACTTTCGGGCGTTGAAGCCACGAGGAAAGCCAAGAGGATGGGCTCATAGTAGAAGGAGACGAGCGCGTAAACTAGATCAGTACTCCGCGATTTCCAAAAGGGCCATAGTCGGAGTCTTGTTGAAACGCCAAAACTTGAAGTGTTGCCAATTAGATACTGTGCTCAACTTTTTCTGTTTGCGCTACTGCATGCCTACTCCGTGTAGTGTGGTGTGGTGGTAATGCATATGGTAGATGGTGCTTACCTAGAATCGACACTCCCAACTCTTATGCAGGCAACTCGACAGTGACTGGGAATTTCATGGAGTGACAGGCGGCCTTGTCTTGTAGGCCCGTGGGAACCCGCAAGTCTGCCGCCCTGTGAGATCCCGCTGCGCAGCGCTGTGCGTCAGTGTCGGGGAGTCAGTCAATAGAGTCATAGTAGAGGGACAATCGATTCGCGGTCGGAAACGCTCAGCTAGAACACACCAGAAGAATCACAATTACATTCAGCAAATTGCATGCTGCCCTCGACAGACTGAGATATCCAGCTACTCCCGGCCAGTCTCAGAACCACGGCGTTCCCACCATCAGCGCGCTGATCTGCTGCGCAAATATCTGATGCGCCGGACCTATTCAAAGTGGGTTGAGTGAGATCAATCCAATAAAACACTTGTGTAAGGGGACTCACTCGAGGGGTGGTAGTTGTTGCTGGGCACAGGCAGTAACGCATTAGTCGCCGGCATGATCCAACCAAGCTACAAAGACCTGACACTCACCCCCAGAAATCACCCGTGTTCCCAAAACTCACGGCATCGACGAACCCAAACTGTTTTGGATTATTGAGGATCGTGTTGAACTCTGTATTCGCGTCCCACAGCCACGTCGTAACCTGCAGGAAATCGTACTCTCAGCACGCACACTCGAGATGGGTATGTACAGCAGCTCACGCCGGTATTATTCGCTTTGAACGATGCGACCTTGGCGGCGAGCTTCGAGTTATAGGTCAATATGACGGATTTTAAGAGGGCGAGGCCGGCGGCGTTTTGCGCAGCGATCATCTGCCAGTAATGAGCAATTCGGGGTGAATGAGTTTAGATGCACTACATATGTACCAATGGGGAGCGCTCCATGGGTGGGACGTTGATGAACAGGAAGTTCCTGGCGCCAACAGCGCTATTGGCAACGATCTTGAGCGACGCAAAGAGGAGTCCAAGAGTAAAAACACCAACTACTGGATACACAGAACTGCGTAAGTATGTGCAGCGCTCACAAGCCTGAAGATAACCTACGAGTTCTTGCACCTGAGCGAAGTATTCATTGAGGAGGAGGTCGGAGAACCTGTACGAAGTCTTCGTCGAAAGGAGGCAATAGCCAGGTTACGCCACTCACGCGGAACGATCTCCGGAATTGGAGAAACTGTTTCCGATGTCGTTGATGCCTATTCCTCAGTTTCTCTGAGTGTCCTGAGCCCAGAAGAAAATATACGCACCGATCCAAACTGTAAACAATGAGTTGGCACTCGTCCAGGGCGACGTAGCTGGCTTCTTCCCCGCCCCCGCGAGGAATTCGTTGACCTGATCAATGAGCGACAGCACTGTCGGTTCAAATGGCGCCACGAGTGTGCCGTTAATAGTCGCGCCGCCGTAGGCGTAGTTGTACGTTAGAATGGTGGACTTATTGAACGTGACGGTGTCGAAGCCGACGAAATTCTCGCCTGTATCAGTGTGTATTGAGTATACGGTCGAAGCCGGAAATGAAGTGGAGAGCACCTCCGCCGCCAGTGAATCCAGGGAAAGGAGGATTGCCGAGGGGATTTCCAACGATTGGGAGAGTACCTGTAGGAACGAAGCCTGTGGTGGTATAACTATCTCCACTGTAGAGATATTGTCGAGTCAGACGCATTTAAATCTAGTGAGATACGCACAAGGGGAACCAATATGTAACTGCTTTCGAGGGAGGAGGCGGGCTTGAAACCGTTGTGGTCGTCGTCACCGGAGGCGTGGTCGCTGTCCCAGGGAGACATTGGCTGTAGACTGTCGGCAATGGGTGAGAACCGCTGAGCATATCCCGCGTTTTACTCACAAGAGTTTTGGACGGTGCATACAGATCTGAATATAAGGCGTCGCGGGTCTATCGGAGCGGCAAGAAGCGTAATAAGCTTACCCTGCGACACAGGTTGTCTGTCCAGTCCAGCTTAACCCTCCGCATTGCCCCCAGACGGGGCTCTGCGCTCGAACACCGGACACGACAAACGCAATAATGGGAAGCAAGCGAAGAAGAGAAGACATCGTTTCGGGGACTTCGAGAGGCTGGATACGTCTTTAAATGGCGTTCAAAGAGAATGGACGGACCGTCTTGAACTGTCATGTGAGCGCAGACGGCAGAGTTCTGAAACTCCGGATATGCTCCGAGTTGTACCACTAAGAGGCACCTTGGGATCCTGAGAAATATCGTTACAATGCCACCGAGCTCGCCTGCTCCCGGCATTCTCCCGTATGAAAGTAGTGGTCGGTGTTCCTTCGGCTCAACTTGGAACCGATTCGGCCATTACTTGCTCGCGTCCACAGGACGGCCACAAGTCGTGCGTTTCTGATGTGCTGGTGAGGAGGGGAGAGAGGCGGCAATCATCGCGTCCGACAACCGAAACACAGCCTCAGCACGTGCTCGATGTCCCTTGTTCTGGACCGCAACACTTTGAACACTCTGGAGCCCTGCCGACGGAACTCCGACGATAGTAAAGCTTGAAAATCCAAAATCACCTGAACTTGGAGGATTTCTTCTCTTCTAGACGTCAGGTGAAACACTCAGAACCGTGGGGGAAAGTTTCTAACATTTCTGCCAGTGAAACTGTCAAATCGACGCAAATTTGGTCTGGAAAGCACCAAGCTCGACTACGAAGCATCTATTCCAAGTCGGATGTAAAGCTTGAAGACCATCTCGTCTGACAGCTCACAAGAAGCAGAAAGAGTCTGGACACAAATTCAACCCTGTTCATCGCTTAATTAAGCGCGCTTACCGCCCGAAATTCACCCGCCGGATTTAAGCTGGATGAATTGGGCGCTGCCAGCCTCACGTCTCGACTACTCATAAACTCACAAACATCATATGCTGGCGCAACGTGTCGAGCGCCAACTCTGTCTGTGTGACCTCTATGTGGTCGACTTCGGAAAACTTCAAGGCCAAATACAGCATTATCTGTAAACCAAGCGTGGTTACCGCCCGATGTTCCGCCGCAGCTAGGAGTTGGATCCAAGTTGGAGCCGATTCTCTCCACGTAACGCCTGCCTGCCTCCAATCTGCTGTACCTGCATCCCTGGATGACCAAACGGTGGACATGGAAACGGACGGCCCGGGGTGGAACGATGTCACCTATGAGCAAGTAAGTACAGCCTGGATCCACCGTGAACGAAACTGAACAGCATTGTGTCTGACGCCAAATTTGGACGATTTGGACGATTTGCGATGTGGCTTGTACATAGCCAAACCTCTAGACTCCCCAGGAAATTTCAACCGGTGGTATGCGTCTTCTCCGCTCCGTTGCTGTTAATTAACCACAGGTTCCACGTTACAGCACAGCGATCCATTGGGACAACTGCGCAGGCACTGTGCACCGGCGCCGCTCAAGGAATTGCTTTGACAGCTCTCTTCTTGTCTATTGGCGGACGGTTCACCAGACGCCCATCTTCGTTCACTCTGCGCCCGCAGCTTCGATCTTCATTTCATTCGATCGTCGATAGCATGGCGCTGCACTCCAATGCACACCTACATGTAACATGTACTTTGCTGCTGTCGAGCTCGAGGGTCCCGCCCGAGCAGCCAACACAATTGCACTGCCCTCCCCAAACTGATTCTTGCGCATCTCCGCTTGAACACCCACCCGCATCCGATCACTCCGCTCGGGACCGACCCATCCTTCTAGATTCTTCGCCCTCCCTCAATGAACTACGACGCATACGCGACCGCGATCACGGACGAGCTGCGTTCCTGGGTTCATATGTGGCTCGCTGGAATATCAGCCTCTTGGACGCTGCACGATACTCTCGGTCTCCCTCTTCCGCATCCGGCCTACCCCCTCCCACCCACCTTCCCATTCGGCGCCTTCTGGACGTGGCAGAACTTTGAATGGGTGCACGAGTACGGTGCGAATCAGATCCATCACCGCTACGCCGTGTCTTTCGCCTTTTACGGGCGCACAAACGGCCCAGACTCGTCCGTGGCGTGGAAAATACTGTCTGGTACGTTCATCCTGCTGGTGCAACCTCTGACAGTGCGCATGCTTTTAGACGTCGGCCGACTTACCTAGATTCACACAGGGGCCATTGAGCTCGGAGTTTTCGAAATCGCCGGACCCATATTTGACGCCCGCTCTCAACTGCCGTTCGCCCTCGGATCACATATTGTGTTGGAGGCGCTGCTCGCATCTTTGGCGACGCGGCGGCCGGTGCGGCTTGGCAGCCATATAATCCGGCTGCCGGAAGGCGAACGGATTGGCACGTCTGCCGTTCAGTTCTTCGAGCTCCGAACGCCAGAGGAAGAGGTTATTCGGCACGTCGGCACACGGCTGATACCATGATGGTGAATTGAATTTCCGGCTAACCGTGCGCTCGACTCCCCGAGTCTCGCTGATCGGAGAATTGAAGCGCCACAGGCCCATCCGAACCACAGTAGGATCTCATCGAGGATAATCGAATTATAGTACGTCTTCCGCATCTTCCGCGTTTAAATGGCAGCTGAAGGGAACAAGAGTCGGAGACACCGTTTGCGAACAAGTATTGCGATCCCCGTTGAATGAACCTGGCCGCCGAGGAAACAAGCACCGTCCCCAGACCAGTGCTGTGTTTACCCAACTCAGCCTTTGATGCCACACACATACCTCTATGGCGAGTGTCAACAGCGACAAAACCAAACTCTAACGGTATTCAAAAATTCTGCCGCAGGTTACTCCGATCTTCTGACATGTGATCTCCGATTTCCTAGCCCATTTTTTTCGATTTCAACCTCGCCACCATTCCGTTCTTACGTTCAACCCGAATCACACCGAAAAGCGAACGGCCCGCCGACGGCACATCCAACGGCAGTCGGACCTCGAATATTTCCGTGAGAGGGATCAGAATGGTCTGCCGGATCCGCGGCCGGATCTGGATCAGGACTTTCGGCGCAGGCGACGGGATTTTGAGAGGCTTTGAATGGATCTATCAGTCTTCACTAAAAACACTTCTCCACGGGGTTGAATCTTACATATATCTACAAACAAAAGTTTCGGCAAACGTACCCCCTCTTAACCAGGTGGATCTCAGGGTCAATTTCGAGTGTCTCCTCGAAGCTTTAAACGTAATAAGTATCCAGACCACGGGCCTTCTGAGGATTTCGTTTTGTGTAATCTTCCATTTCTGTCCCGTCGTCTTCTCGGTGCTCAACGGAAACGTGAACCGCAACACCGTGGCTCTGCTGCCCTCGAGATGAGCCATCATGGACGTTGCGGACAGTAGAACACTCACGGGAGGTGATGTCAGAGTATTCGCTCCATCTACCAGGATATCTGCCCTCAGTTTGTCCCGAGAGTTCAAGGTCTGCACACTTCAGCGAGGAGTTTCGGAGTTCCCAGATTACTCACCGCCAACAGCGTGTTGGTATACATCCGACCGGCAACTACATACTCAATTAGTACGGAGTATTGGCACTGCGAATCCAACTCGACTCACGCAACGAAAAAATAAAATGAAAATTAGTCTTCTGGATGACCGTGAAGGTGATTAAATTCATAAGCTATACCTCGAGTCAGGTTGAAGCACAGACTAGGAGGATGTGACGCTTACAGCCGTAAGGCTGCCTAGAATGAAGTTACTAAAGGTTGTTTGAAGAGCATCAAGACACGCACTGAAGGCAGCCGTTTCAATGGACTGGAGAATTAACGTCGTAATTACTGTGATGGTAGTTGAAGTCAAGGAATGTGCCAGCGAGAGAGTTGAGGTCCGCACTATTGTCGGTCTCTACGCGTCATACGGTGTCAGAGACCTTGGTGCCGCGGCGCATTGCAGGGAAAACAACCCACTTGAGAATCCGGTTCGACCTCGGCGCAGGAATATGAACAACAGGATTCTGGGAATCGTGAATGTTAGTGCTGAGTGATGCTAGGCGTGTGAGACTTAATGCACGTCAGGGACACATCGCAGAGCGCTGAAAGTGCCACTGGTATACAATGTAAGTACATCGCGTTAACGGTAACGTCTTATCGAGGAAATCAAATACCACTCACACCAGGTGTCCACAATGGGGATTAGAGCTGGAAACTCCTGTAGTGGGAAACAAGTTGGGCACATGAACAGAGCGAAAGTGGTTGAATATACCTTGGTACTGAATTGCGGAGGATGGGTACAGTGAGTGAGCAAGTGTGAAATTTTGCGACGTCACCTACTCGGAGAGCCGCACTGCACGAATGCTAGATATCCATGCAATGATACCCGACGTGACAGAAAGGGCGGTAATTCCGCCGAAGATAGCCCATGATTTACTCAGTCGTTTGACTCTGTACGCAAGGTAGACCTGTATAGGCACCGACGTGCTGCGGTCCAGAGAGGATTGAACATTGACACCAAATTTTGAAGAACTGCTCGCTTACCTTGTTGTAAATATAGGTGATGTTGGGCTACGATTTAAAGATTAGCCAGGAAGCGGGTGTAAAGTCGACGTACTATGGCCACGGTGTTGTCTCCAAGAAAGCCTGGTCACCGAAATGTTCGATGCAGTACTCCCACACCACCAAGATCACCGCGCAGGAATGAAATGTGTCGAGCGAGAGTGACCACGTAACTAGCCCTCTTTGTACACATGAGTTGACGAAGTCACAGGCGGGGAGACTTACTTGATCAGCGGTCGATCCTGTTTAAACCTCGAGCTGGTATAGTACGTGACGCCCTGCATAAACAGGATTCCATAAACAAAGGTATTGACTGCGAATTTGGTGTGTTCTCAGAAGGTGTATGAACGAAGGAAGGAAAAATGGGTACCTATAATCCCCAGGATAACTGGTCCAAGAACAAGATTAATCCCTGGGTCAGAGACGGTCATGAGGGATGGAGCACAGGGGACGATGCGGGCGCGGTCAAAACCCCTTAACACTACATCTTATAGATCCTTACAGATTATATTGCTGTAAAATGCGATATCCTTCAAGGCGATGGATGCTATTACCTGGAACAACGGATCTTGCGGCCATAAATGACTCTGGTAGATATCGCGGCGGTCGAATGTCGGCCCATAAGTTCATCCCGTTCACTGATGTTTCCTCTGTTCAAGCCTACCTCCCTCTTCATTAAGTTACGAGACTTGCCATATTGGAGGCTTCACATGATCCCCGCTTGAAAGATATCAACCCGCTGTTCAATGATCTCGTTCTGTACGATCGCATCAGACTTTTGACACAAAACTTTTGATGCCTGTACAAGCTTGAAAAAGCCCAAACAAGGGCAAAAAGACCGAAAGACGACAAGACCACAAACTTAGAGGTCAATCTCACAAGGTTGCTAGTTCGACCCTAAACAAAGGCATTTATTTCGAATTTGGGAATAGATAACTGTATCAGGTAAGCACTAGGCCAGTCAAATAGGTGTTCCCTGGCATTTAAAGGATTCACCCTACCTCTGTTCCCATTTTGTGAGTGTAATTTCTAGCCCTTTTCGCCTTGTGAGCTTGTCGGCAAGCTGACAAGGTCCAAAAGGGGACAAGATTTTGGTCAAATGGCTGATGCGGCATCTCGATAAACCAAGCAAACGGAGAGCGTACTGGTTATTCCCAGTCGTGGATTCAGCCTCGGGCTCTAGACGGCAATGTCCATGTCGACCAACATGGGAGCGGAGAGGACAACTTGGAAGCGTACTGCGGACTATGAAAAGGCGCGAATCTCAATAGGGCCGACTATCCCGAATCAACGCGCTCTTATCAGACCACATCGGCTCCCATATACACTAAGCTGTGTGGATCCACTTCTCCCCGAACCGCGGGAACACGGGACCAAACATCCACGGCCGGCGGGCGGCTTATCACACTTTTGTGGTCCAGCACTTACCACTGCGTGCCTTTCCAAGTTCAAACTTCGGATGTGTCTAATCTCATCGCCGCTTCACTCTTCGTGTGTTCTCTTAGATACTCTGCACGACCACGGCAGTTAGTCATCGCTCGGTGATTTTCGAAACGGCGTGCCGCTCCCCACCACTTCAGTGTACTAGGTTACGATCCCGATGAGATAGCTCCAGTCCATAATAGAAGGCTTAAATTGCCCAACAAACGGTCGTAAAACACTTCATCAATCATTTTGGCAACGAAATGTGTTGACATCTTTTACTCGCACAATGTCTTGTCTGTTCTATACCTGCGACTCTGCTTGGTGAATTGAACCTATGTACATTGGAGACCTACGTGTTCTCGCGATTTCCTCGGACGTGCCTCGTTGCGAGGGAGACAATCAATGTCTTGGTCCAATTTTGGTCCTACGAATATTGTGTTCGGTTTGTTATTTATCCAGGTCCCACATGCTCTTGCGTACCACGGTGCAGCGAGGTATCGTCAACCGCAATTAACATCGGTGGCCGTAGAAATTCCTATGCCGGAATAGTTCTCCATGAGAAATTATGGCAATCAGACGGCCCTATGAAGCTCACGCCAAGGTCTGTCCGAAAATTGGCTTTTTCAGATAGGTTTTCGACTTTTTTTGATCCATCTAGGACCTGGTTCCCTCGCCGCCCCTGCGCGGCGCGGCCGAAAAATATACCGCTTTTTGAGACCAAGTGGCTTTTCGAGGCCGCAAGAGACGAAAAAAAGTGGCTTTTTGAGGCCGATTTTGCCGATTTTTCCGGATAGACCTTGGCGTGAGCTTCCCGGGGCCTGCAATCTGAGCGAAAATCCACCAGCATCCCGTTGTTCCCGCATCCGAGCCTTTTGCGTCAAACGAACCTCGTGGCAAGTGGCCAAATCCGGATGAGGTGGAAGTATCCTAGGGGTATATTTGCTATCGTGCAGCATCCTGGAGAACATCAGCTTATGAGGGATGTAAGGACATCGAAAAGGCATCTCGGACTTCACGGTGGTGCAGGTGGGGTGCTACGTAACAATTGATTCAATCTGACGCTCGCGTGAATGAATGGGGCATAAACAAACCGGAACGAGATATCAGGCAGCCTGTTCAGCGACGAACATGATGCACGGGTGTTGGGACATTGGTGTATAGGAAGTGGACAGCAGAAGTGCATTCGAATATGTGGCGTCAGGTTTACTGTAAGTAGGTGGGAAGATAAAATAAAAACTCAGCTTGGATAGACTCAAATTAAGGTGGATTCGCGAAGTACTCGGAAAAAGCGTGGATTGACGTGGTGGTAAGAGGTAAAGAGAGGTGATATGAGTCTGATGCAAAACAGTACAAAACATAGGTACGTGAATGTACGTGGTTGAAAAATGTAAAAGCTGCAGCTAAAGTCGAACCGTCAACAGAAATCTGGGAGCTATGCAGATACAGAATGGGGGGATGTACGCTGCCCCGCTCAGCGCCGAGAATGGGTGCCCGACTCGGATCAATCCCGAGATCGATCCCCGGCGTGGTCCGAGATGCCCGAGGTCCGGTTCAACTCTTTGCGTTGGCAGTACGTAGAAAAAAATTGAGAGTTTGTGGTATATGAGAGGAGTGAGTAAGTAATGTAAGGTAGAGTGCAAAATGACCACAATACAATATTTGATGGATGCATGAATATTCGTGCTTGAAGTGTCCGGTAGAACCACTTGGAGGTAAAATATGGAATGTCGTGGTTGTGGAGAGGTAAAGCAAATCTGAGGGTATGAGATTATGTGAAGTGAGTGTAAATACAAAATAAGTGAAAATGTATCATGAGTATGGATAAAACAGGGGTATTGTCTTGAGCTTGGTTTGAGTTTGGCACCGGCTCATAACCCGAAGGCGACGAGCAGGGCGAGTCGCACTTCCACAGCGGCTAGTTGACCGGAGATTTGTGAGAGCAGCAGAACAACAACGGCATCTCCAGAGTCAGTACTAAAGTTTTGTAACTCTCCGTCAAGAACGCGGTCAAGCTGGCAGAGAAGAGACCAGCCTACAGAGCATGAGTTTTGACTTTCAGCTAAACCGCAACAACCTACGAATATTAACATGCCCTCCATGCCCCTCTTCCAACTTTCTACCAAGCTTTTGTCGTATTTCTCAGCTTCGGACACATGATATAATATCGCCCAAAACTTCGCTGCAGCAGCTTCGTCCTCCAGATTCTCTATCGGGTTAGAATAAACAAGGATGGATTTTGCCCAACATACTGGACGTATCCTGGTTCTGCTTTTTAGAATTCCGCGCTATCGCAAGAGGCGATCTCGATGCCGGCAGGCCGATACCAATCTCGAGCGCTTGTTACCGCTTACATAAAGCGCAGTGAAGCGCCTAATAGTAAAATAGCGCGGTTGAAAGGTTGATCGCATCGACAGCAAGACTATGAATACGTAGTAAAAAAAAAATATCCAAAGATCCTCCTTCAAGAAAAAATAAAGTTTAGGGTACGTATATAAAGTCAAAATGATCCATTCAGCCTAATGTCCCTACTCGACGCCCCAACAAACACCGAGAAAGTTCCGGACGGGCGTACCCAAGATTGACTCGGCGTATCCCAGATGCTGCACCGACGACACTTGATCAGAAATTCGGAATAAACTCAACAACAACACATACCTCATCTCCCGCTGCGCAACAGTCATCACAACCTGTTGGCTCGCGCCTGGCGCAAGAAGTATGTCGTCAAAGCCGCGCAGAACCTTCGGTGGTTCGCCCGCGCTTTGCGGGTAGCCCAGGTACAGCTGGGGGATTTCGGTGCCAGCGACGGTGCCGTTGTTCTTCACGGTGAATGAAATCACCTGCGAGGTGCCGGAGGTGCTGATCGCGAGGTTCGAGTATGCGAAGGTGGTGTACGAGAGCCCGAAACCATACTCGAAGCGCGGGGTGATTCTGTTAGCATCCATGTATCTGTAGTCTAACAGAAGTTTCTCCGTGTAATTGACCTGCAGAGGAAAGATACACGGTTCAAGAAGTGAATGTTGAAAAAAGAATTCAAATGAACATACGACGGGAAATCCGAGAGGGAATCCGGGGTCAGTCACAATGGTGGTGCCGTACGAAGCCTCGTCCTAGTAACATTCATGAGTCAACTACAAGGATGGGAATCGACAGAAGTTGAATACGCACGTCAGCGATGCTGAATGGAATTCGGCCACTGGGGTTCACCGTCCCGAGGAGCACATCCACGAGGCCCGGGCCAGTCTGCTCACCCGGCGCACCGGCATATATAATGGCGGTGATATTCGGGTGTGTGGTCCACGGCATGTGAACAGGGCCTACAGAATGAACCACGACAATTGTGTTATTGCACACCGCAGCAACGTTTTGAACCTGATTCTCAAGGTCAGAACGATGGATTTGACACGCTGGAAAGTAGCAAACAAGTGTGCTCCCGGAAAACCACAACTCTAGATCGTTCCGGTCGCCTTCGTTCCCATCGACGACCTGGTAAAATCCGAGTTCCCCGCTCATGCTATAATTAACCAACTCGGAATTCAGCGAGGAAGGATGAGGCAATATGGATGCGCAAGACGTACGCGTTAACCAAGACGATAGCCAGATCTTGTCCCTTAGCCGCCTTGGATCCGGCGGTGAGATCGTTTGTCAGAGACGTCGTAACGACCGCGCCTGCCCCAGTAAACGTCTGGTTCAATGCGGTAATTGGCGGTACCGTGAACAGCAGCGAGTTCGAGCCTGAGCCCCACCTGCACACGAAACAAAACATATCAGCGCCCTACGCGGAATCAGCAGGCAGTAAGGGAAGGTTCAACGCTTACCCGATCGTCATGGTCCCATCATCGCACTGATTCGAGTCTCCGCAGTTCAGGTTGGGGATGAGCGCATCCTGTCCGATAATCGCAACGCGTTTGAGCGCAGCGGTGTTGAGTGGGAGACCGGGCGCGCCAGCGGTGTTCTTGAGTAGCACGGCGGACGCGGCAGCGATTTCGCGCGAAAGCGCCGTGTGCGCGGCGGAGCGCACGCTAACGTTGAGGTTGAGCGGACCCGAGCCGTCGCTGTGCTGCGCGTCAAAGTTGACGGCGGGGTAGCCCTGTGTGGTTAGGTCACATCAGAAGCAGCATTATCCATGAAATAGGCGAAGAAGACACACGGAATCTTGACCTAAGCGGTACCATGCGGCGAGGATGCGGGTGACCATTTGGTTGAGGCGCTATTTGTGCTGTCAGTCAATCCAGAAGCGCTCAAAACGGATGGCACGGGCGTACGGCAGGGGGCACGGAGCCCGAATTTACGTCGGCCGTCAGGCTTCCGATGCCTAGGAAGCCGTTGAACACCCCACCACCTGTGAAAATCAGGAGTGTCAGTCAGTCCGATGAAGGGGATACCTCGGACCAAGGACTACCGCACCGATTACAATGTAGTCCCCAGGCTGCTCCATGTCGAGTCCCGCATTTGCGTTGTCGGAGGCGGAGTCATGCGTGGCGCCCCAATCGCTCATCACAAAGCCTGAAATAAATAAAAATAGGATCAGCCGTTTTCAACGCCCGAGAAGGCCGGAGAAGACGCACCCTGGAACCCATCTCGTCGAAGGAGGCCATTGGGCCCAATGAGGTTGGCATTATGGCACGCGGATGTCCCGTTGAATTGATTGTAGGAGCACATCACCGACGATACATTGGCCTGCAGATATTAAATCTTGACATGCACTAACAGCAATGAACTCACCTCAATGCTCCGCAGGAACGGATAATAATACATCTCGTGTAAAGTGCGATCATCGACGTCCGCAATGAGCCCGTAACGCCAATGCTCCTGGTTGTTCGCGATGAAGTGCTTAGCACACGCCATGACGCCGACACTTTGGATTCCGGTGATAGTTTCAAAGGCTCCTTCGCCGTTGAGGTACGGGTCAGGTCCGAAGCTGGACAATGACAAAGTCAGCTGGCTTGGAACAGAGCACCGACAGCACACGACCAATGTACCTTTCCCACCCACGTCCAGCCTTGGGATTACGCATCTGAAATCGAAGTCGATGAAGATAAGAGTCATGACGGTAGGATTATACGCACAAGATCCATTGCGGGACCTAGGAGCACGCTAATTTCCCTTCAGAATTATGCGAAACCGTGTCGAGCAAGCACGACGTACTTGATTCCCTTCCCCCGGAACTCTTCCGCAAGAGCGACACCCCGCGCACGCATCAGCCTGCGACTGAACGTCGAGGCAGCAGCGATTCCTGGAGGGAAGCCCGAAACGCCCTTCGTTGGGCGTACGCCCGCTGGCCCATCGTTGAGGCAGAAACCCGGGATGCCCAGACGCGCTACGGGACTAACATTGCCGACGCAACGCGAATTGAATTGACCGACGCCAGTGACCAACCCGACTTTCTCCGCCAATGTAAGCTGCGCAACGGTAGTATTAGCTAGGGCGTAGGCTTCTGTCCATGACCCTGCGCAAGAAGGCGTAAAGGCCCGTGGGCTTTATTAGAATAGAGGTGGTCGCACGTAGCGTGAAAGTGGTGTTTGTCTGGGCAAGGCTGCTCGCTGTGAGGGCGAACAGGGAAAAAAGAGCCAGCAGGCTCATGGGAGTGGGAAGAGAATCAGCGATCTGCCAGCGGAAGGAATGCGAAAAGAGGCAGTTGGCGCAATGTCGCGTTGATGTTCGGGTATAAGCCACATGACCTGATCAATTTAGAAATAGGGGCATATAAGTCCTGGCGTCTGTCACGGTCGAACGTCAGAACTCCAGAAATTAATCCACTCGGGAAGTCTATACTCAACGTTACAGGTTCAGACTCTCAAAAGAACGGTATTGATCCTTCTGCACTTTTGGGCCACTTGGTTGGTTTCCATCGGCATTTTCTTTTGCCGGTGTGGTTCAATCTTCCAATTACTTATACCCATGGATCTGTATGTACGTTGCCAAATAGGACTGACGAAACGTCGAGACCGTTGGTCAATCGTAAGGCCACATCTAAAACCATCGGCGGTGGCGCACCGAGTGTAAACGGTCAGAAAGAAAAATCGTATTTGCGGCACATAACCCAAGCACCACGCGGACAATTCCAGTGCGGGTGTTGCCGAGATCTGTGAATGTTGTCATCTCCTGCAGTTTGAGGCAGCACTGTCCCTTCGAATCGTCGTGGGAGATACATTCTCTCAATGTTCGCCAACTCTCGAATATTTTACAGCAAACCAGTGAGTGCAAAAAAATGAGCACCACGATTCAACTCGCATGTACTCCTCCCGAATCGAACGGAGACACTCTGGAGTGAGTGCGTGGTGTTGGCACAGATTTGCGCTATGAGGTGTTATGTAGATCTCGGCCTAGGTCAGTCGATCAACGATCTTTTTTACGCGGCCGTATGACATCCAACGGTGCAAAACTCTAGATCTCACTGGTGGGACAATATCAGCTGCAGCACTCCTGCCCAATTACTCCGCATCCTCGTCCGAGAAGAACTTAAGAGTCACGAGTGGTTGTTAATATTCTCTGCCAACGAGAAGATAACCCATACTTTCGGGATCTAAGAAGCAAACTTAGAAAAGGGCAAAGAGGTGCCGGTATCCTATAGATTCAGGGTCCCTCAGAAGGCTGAGTATCACAAACACACGCGACTGCGACTCTTATCTGCGCAGGAGACAAACGGGAGACACGCGAGACGCCCACACGTTCATGACGTCCTTTGAACGAACTGCGTTTACATCCCGAGACCGGAATATCATTCGCGGACACCAAACTGATTTCGCAGCGTTTCTCATATAGCGCCGAAGGGATTTCAGCCTTGTAGATTCGCTGGAAGGGTCACCCAAGAATGGCGGGAGTTTGAGAATCAAAGATGCCGAGACGTTACCATTTCTTACGGATGAACAGGATTTTAATTATTTCGGAGTTTGTGCTTTGAGAAGGCAGGGTAGGGAACGAGAGGGGGCGAATGGGGGCGGCTTTGATAGGCACAACGGTATGGGTCGAGGCGCGGACTTGATGGCGCCTGGTCGAGCGGGAACGAAAGACATTGAGACCACAAACAGCCGGATGCACTGCAGAGCGGAGGGAAGTGGACTCACATGGCGGAAGGGGGAAAGACGTATGAACAGAGGGAATGTGGATAGTTGACACGGAGGCGAGAGTGCGGATGAGCAGTTGATGAGGGGTGAAGATACCGTGGGGAGGAGTGGGGAGCGGACAAATAGAACCGCGGCCAAAAATGAGGAACGGCCGCCCTTCTAACTTAGAGCAAGAAAGGATTCGACGGCGAGGCCGATCTTTGTGGACCAGGATTGCACTTAGCACGTAAGCAATTCACGTCCTAGTTCACCAGGGGATCAAGAATTGAAGCGGGATGCCAAGAGAGGAGAGAAGAGAGCGGGGCGGCCGTTTTGCGTAGACGCAGCGCGTAGCCTAAAAGGCCCGGGAGGAAGTTTGGGGATCCAAGACAATGAGCGCTGTGTTATTTGCTTAGCTGGACAGATGGAACGCGCTTATTCTCCGTCCGTCAGTGTGCGCGTCACCCACGTGATCGCATTCGAGGGCGTTATGTGTGACGTGACCGACTTTTTTCCCGCCACATCCTTGCCACACAAGTTGCTGAAAGCCTTTCAACCAATCGATCTAACGTCTCCGCTGCCTCTGTATCCCATCCCTCAGACTAGTGTCCCATCCTGGTACTCGCTACCGCCGCATCCTCTCGTAGCCTTCACTCCTGGGAAGTTCCCGCTTTCACACAAAGACTGGTTACCGGTTTACATTGCGTTCTGGCAGACAGATTGGTCACCAGTTCAGCCTGTCAACTATCTTTGGGAACTCTCCGAGTTATAAAAGGCCGTCCCTCTCCCACCTCTGCCCACTTCGCCACCGATGTCCGCATTCGCAGGTTTTAGCCTCCCGTCCTCTCTTGCCATCGTAGCTGCAAGTTTGGTTCCGCTATCCCTGATATACCTTGTTTTCCGCCGACCAAGCACTATACGGAACATCCCAGGACCTCCATCACGGTCGTGGATTTTCGGTGCGGCTCGTTTTTTCCATTGAGACACGCTGACAGCCTTTATGATTAGGAAACACGCTGCAACTAATGACGCCGACACAGTATGGGGACCACGAGCTCGGCTGGCTGAAGTTGTATGGCCCGGTCTACCGGCTCAAGAATTGTTTCGGTGTTCGTTCGGTCAACTACATGTTGAGTTCGGGGTCTGATTCCCACAAAGCAGGACCGCTTAATGGTGGCCGACCCCGCGGCCTTGAATTATATTGCGAACAGTCCGCAATTCAAGCCCTCACCTATGCAGGAAAATATGCTCTACCTGCTCTTCGGACGAAAAAGTCTTCCCTGTGTCCCTGGTGCGTTTCGCGCTCATGAACATTCGTTTTGGTAAACCCCGATCACAGTCGAGGAGCACAAGTCACTGCGCGCCGCGCTGAATGTAGGGTTTACTGCAGCCGCTGTGCGGAGCTATCAGCCGATTTTTGAGAAGGCCGCTTCCAGGGTGAGATTGCTTCATCGATACAAGAATGCAATCACTGAGTTGTTCGGGTGTCGCAGCTTACCGAAGAGTTGGACAAATCTCCCTCGAGGATAGATATCTGCTCTCTGTTGAGTTTTGCGATGCTCAGCATAATTGGGGAAGGTGATAACAACTTTCCATCTCTTATTTTTCTGATTTTTTTTTGCAGCCGTGTTGGGTCAGTCGCCGGAGGAATTAGGAGAAGAACTGATCCGGAATAACTTCGAGATTGTGTAGGTTCTGTTTCGAGCAAGTAAATGTAGACTCACATGTTTCTGTCTTTTCAGAGCGGTGGCGGCTAGCCAGTCCCGTGAGCAAATCCTTGCCGAGGCCATTGGCTCCCGTCTACCCGCGTGGCTGTTTCATGCAGTCGCCCACCTGCCCACTCAAACCTTCCGGACAATCCGGGACGCGAAACGTCTGGCATATGAGCTTGGGAATCGGATTGTTGAAGAGAAATTGGTTTCGGCAAGAAACGGACTGGATACAGACGCCGACGTCTTTGGCGTACTTTGTGAGTGGTCATGTCTACTGCAAACTATCATAGGGCGCTCAACATTAGTTCAGTAAATCTGGACGCTTCAGATACGACGAAGAATGGGTTACCAGGAGATGTGGTTGCAGCCCAGACGGCGCTTTTTCTGGTTGCGGGGCAGGAAACGACTGTAAGTGAGCATCATGCTCATGAGGATTTATGACCTTTGGTGAGTTTGTAGGCCACCACCCTAGTCCTTGGACTACGAGCGCTGGCTCAGTTGCCAGAATTCCAAGCCCGCCTCCGTTCCGAAATCACCGCAAACGCTGGGCAAATCGCATACGACAGCATGCCGCTGCTGAACGCATTCATCAAGGTGGGATATAGTTGGTACGAACAATATTTTGTGGATATGACACGTTTCTTCCAAGGAAACACTCCGGATGTTCCCAGTCGTCCCGATCGACGACCGTATCGCCAGGGAGGATACAATCATCCCACTTTCGGAGAAAATTACACTCTCTACTGGGGAAGAGATCTCTCATATCTGCATCGAAAAGGGCCAGATCGTGAGCATGGCAATCGCTGCATTTCAACGGTAGGAGTGGTTCTCGTCGATGAGTGAACTCTTCACCATTTCCCTACAGGCTTGAATCGCGGTGGGGTAAGGATGCCCACGAGTTCAACCCGAACCGGTGGCTGCAGGGGTCTGCGTACAGAGGAGCGGAAGCACTTGGCCCCTATGCTAATCTGTTGGTCCCTCTTGATTCGCTCGCGATCCGATAGCTTACTTTCCACGTAGCATGAGCTTCCTAGGTGGCCCTCACACCTGCCTTGGGTACGTTGTCTAAGAACTCGGGCCACATATTTTCACATGTATTGATGATTGTTATCCCACGCAGATGGCGCTTCGCGTAAGAAGATATTTAACCCGCCGAGCAAATCTGATGCTTGTTCAGAGTTTTCGAGATGCAGGTTTTCATCTGCGAGTTAGTGCGCCAATTTTCATTCGCGCTGCCGGAGAACGACACCGTTCGCATTCGCCTCGCGACTGCCCTCATCCCAGTGATGTCAAATGGCCAAAAGGGCGCCCCAATGATTGTTTCTCGAATCTCGTAGTGTTTTTGGCGCCTCCTGTTTGCAATGTGGAGAATGGGTTGAAATTAATTGTTGGTTCACTTTTCATCGGTCCTTGCCATTAACGACTTCGCTGTTGAAGTCTCAGAGGCGGGGCGGACGCCCGTGACGTCGTTGTTCCCCGATGGAGATGTCGTCAATATGAGCCGGATCTCCCCATTTTGGTCCTCCGAGTCCGGTGTATGTGCCGGTTAAGAAAATGCGAAACCCAGTTATGTATTAGACCATGCGATAAATACTGACATTCTATTAGACCACCCATCTCTAGAATCCGGCTTCTCCGGAATGCAGCGCTATAAATCTACAGCAGTCTCCCCCGTTCGAGTCTAGCCGAGGGCCACACACTAATTAGTCTCAAATGGAGTTGAATGCCGTCCCCCCAGCCTTAGAATCCATGTTGACGACATCCCATAATCCTACATCGCGAAATAAATAAGTGAGATACAGCGGCGAGGGGAGACGACCTACCCATGACTTCGAAGAACTCTCTCGGTCCCATGCCTTGGGCAGCAGCAAAGTCGGTTCCGGTTTCTTTGAGGGACTTCATAGCTGCACGCAAAGCGTGAACCATCGGCACGCAGGAAGCGAGGGAGAAGACTGGAAGGAAAACTGGTAAGGCCCAAAGGAATATTCTGGTAGGTTTTTCGCACTTATTATTTTGGCTCCTGAGACCTCGGCCTCTTGAGAAGTAAAGGACGGGGTCAGTCCACCAGAAATAACGTTAACAAGAACCTAGGGAAATCGTGAGTTAATTTCGGGTTGCATGGCGAAGCATAGGTCGTCTTACTGGCTTGGGGGCGAGCGCAGCAACGGTCCGCTCGAGCAGCTGTCTTGTCTTGACCCCTTCGATGAAGCAGACATCAGCTCCAGCGTCGGCGGCCAATTTTAATCTGGTGAGTGCCTCATCCATTCCGAGAACTTGAGCTGAATCAGTTCGGCCGATGATCACCTATGGATCAAATGAATGAATGTGTTAGATTTTGTCCCAAACGACAGGGAAGACCTCACAAAATCGGAATTGCCGGGTATTGAGTCGCGTGCCAGGACAGCAGCACGAATGCGAGTGAGAAACTCTTCCCTGGACACGACTTGTTTTCCGAGCAAGTGTCCACATCGCTTTGTTTGAACCTGGTCTTCGATATGCAGGCCCGCAACACCCGCCTTGGCGTATTTCGTCACAGTCCGGGCAATCATGGCGGGGCCGCCAAAGCTATTAATGGATATGAGGCTGATTCGTTGATTTATCAAGGGGAGGACCCACCCAGTATCGGCATCTGCAATCACAGGCACGGTCGGTTCCAGACTGCATACCATTTCGGCCGCCTGAGGGAAGAATTAGCTCGAAGAAAATAAAACATCAAGTCGAAGAGTACCTCAGTGAAGTCGTTGAGGGTCGCAATCGCAAGATCTGGTTGCCCAAGTCTCTGCAAACAATCAAAAAGGGAATTGCAATAAGGGCCAGAACACTCACGGAGGCTGTGGTAGCGGCACCACTGTTGAATTTTATTAGCTCAATACATCCAGGGAGTGTACAACAAAACGGACCTCTGGTAAAGGCATTCAAAGCCGGCCTCTATGGCGCATCGCGCACTGATACCGTCACAGATTCCAGGTGCAGTCTAGCAAAGTTCGTTGAGAAAGTACGATTGAAGTGTGCGGGTACTGACAATAATTCCGGGGCGAGCAAGCATCTGGCGCAGGCGAGTAGCCGGGTTGGTAGACAGTGGCCCGTCCATGTAGTTAACGGGGTCGAGGCGAGCATTGTAATACACAGGAGCGCCATTGCTATTGCCATTGCGAGCTCCCTGCTTGGGATTCCGGGCGACTGCTGCAGGCATAGGGGAAATGTCGAGGGCGGGAGACATTGAGAGTGGCGGCTGGTGGCGGTTGGGCGGATGGGTGAATGGGTGGATTGGTTGCATCGTACCGCCCATGCAGCTTTTAAAGAAATCCCAGGTGAATCCCTCCGTGTCTGCATCGGTGTTACCAAGACATTCTACTTAGCGCCGGAAATTCTTGATCCACGAAAAAAAGACCGGTGTAGGCCTACATTTGCTTGCTTACTGATGCGGAGTTAAAGCATGCATAAAGTTTCCCGTTATATACCGCGGGTTGCGACACAGAAAAGTATGGAGCCTAGCTCTGGCGTCTTTGAGATCCCGTCCTGAAATAGCCCTCTCAATCCCAACCAAAAGCCCACGGGTGAGAAACAGGAGGTACGCCTGTCCGCCTGTATCTCTCGATACGCTCAATAATCGAAGCAATTGAGATCATTGAGTGCGCTCGCTCTTCTGATCGGGGATAGTCAAGACCGTGTCAAGTTGTTTTACGTCGTGTGCGGGAATCTCCACGGCGGATGTGGGTCGACCCGGGAAACCGAACGGCGTGGACTCCGGAGGAACTTCCAACCAAGGGTACGACAGGTAGAAGGGGCGTTTACAGGAGTTTCTTTGGAGCAGAACTCCAGTTCGTCGTCTCTTCCTGGTAGGCACATATCTTTATTGCGACCAAGTTGGAAAAGTTGGAATCGCGGGACCTAGCGCGCTCGCCGCTGGGAAACACGCGCAAATAGCCCTTCCTTTTGAACCCTCGCCGTGCAGTACTGGTTTCACGCAATGCTACATTCTGCTCCTTTCCTATCGCTCTCAAGCTCAACTCAAGCTTCTAGGGTAGATCGTCTGAGGTTGCAGGTTAAAAATGGTACAAATCTTGCCTCAAAGACGGGAGTTAGTGCGGACATTCGGGTACCGGAACCCACCGGAACTCCTCCTCTGGAGCTTTCGACGGCGGGCCAGACTTTTGTACATCCCAAACCCGTCTAACTCCCGACTGCTGTATGTAGCGATGGCCTTACTACACTCACACACTGGGCGCCAGAGAACAGAGGATCCCTCTTCCGTTCCCACTCTTCTTAAATGCGCAACCGCACACGCACTCGATTTCTCGCAGGCGCCGTGTGGGGTTTGAGCTACTATATATACTATTTCGACCGAATGTTCAGGCGACGGGTGACGAAGGGTCATGAACTGCGTAATGGTAATTATAAAGCTCCAGCTGAACACTTTTGGTATCGGTAACGGTGACATTCCGATTTTTAGGCTCGAACAGGGGTAAAAACTGTCACAAAATCTCGGTCGGCACTTGCCGGCCATCCATTTATGGTGTCGAGGAATAAACATCCAAATTGCACGCGACTCCACGTGATCGTATTGCGTTACGCGTGACGTGACCCATTTTTTCTCTTTTCACCCCGTCCACTCGAAATGCTTTCCACCCTCCGCACCTCCGCCTTCCGCCAACTTCCCGTCCTCCGCGCCTGTGCCCTTGCGCTCCCCCGCGCGCGTACCCTCTCTGTATTGGTCCGCGCGAATTCCTCTCTGCGAGTATTCTCCACGGAGGTCCCCAGCGGCACTAAACGGGGTTTTGTCAACGTTTGGTGCGTCTGGAACGATGTTCATCCCTCTCAGGATCTTAATTGACCTCTCAACGTTCAGCTTTAACTGTACGTTCTTATCTCTCAAAAAAAAATGAATTCCGACTTTTGGGCGCTGACGAATCTATCGTTTATTCATCCTTTTAGGCCGCCGCGAGGGCCACGTCCGCGCAGAATGCACCGAGCCCACCATCTGCGTTGCGTGTGGCTTGGAAGGACACCAGCGCAAGGACTGCCCGAATCCCGATTCCGCGCGGTTAGAGGCGCTCAAGACCGCGCCGATACAATGGTGCGTCTTGCTCCGCTGTGTGTACTTGGTTTTAATTGTCGTGTGTGTGTGTGTGTGACATACAGCTTCCGCTGCGGCGAAGAGCACGCGGTGAAGAACTGCCCACAACCGGCCAAGTGCTTCACTTGTGGGTCGACGGTGTGTCTTATTATTTCTTCGACTTAACGCACCGAGAGGTACTCAAGGCAGTTTAGGAACACATACGGAGCAAGTGCCCCCAGTCCGTCAAGGCTGAGCAGGCCCCGGCGCCCGCGCCGAAAGTGGAGGAGGCCGCAGCCGCGGCATGATCGCCAAAAAAAATCAAAGCGAGAGGTTAAAATCAGGAAGTAATATCGCAGGTTCCCCAGGAACGGGTACGTGTATCATTAAACACTGGTTAATGCGGACGAGTCCTTGTGCACGCCCGGCCTGAATAGCGTTCTGGATGTTTGCGTTTCGAAACTCGTTTGTATTTAGAGAATCCTCACTCATAGCGCAAGCGCAACTCAGCTGCTCTGGACTCGGACCAGCCGATGTTTACAGAAAGAGAACACACTCCCGATGGATATCGCGATCTTACCTTTGCGAGCAAAAGACTTTGATTTACTCAGCTGCAGGCCGTGGGGGAGTCGAACTCCCGCTCTTCCTCGCAAGCCCTTTTCACCAGCCACAAAGCAAAGGTGAGCTCCACGGCTAACGATGGGCTATCCAAACGCAGATTTACTGTGTCTCCGCGCTCTCCTGCTGAATAACGCCGTATTATTCGTGGATCTAACCCCGTTTCTCCGATCTGCAATTTTCGTTTCAGCGAGTTCGGTACTATCATGCTCGCCCCAACTAACACAGCTCACCTTTGCAAGCAAAAGAATTCGATACACCATGACCACAGCGAATGAGGGGAATCGAACACCCAGTTCCTTCTCACGACGCTTGTGTCAATAAAGTGAGTGAAGGGGACCTCCATGGTCTACGACGGCTTATCTAGGTGTGGTTGAGGGGTACCAGGTAATGCATCGAAATGCAATTTGTGCCTGCTCTTCTTTGCTGTTAGTGTGCAACTTGAAGCTTTTAGATCAAGTAGTTCTTCAATCTCAACCTTTTAATATATTTCACGCTTACTCGCACCCCGTAGTAAGCAACGCAAATGATTTAACCTTTGGTGAAGAAAATAATCTATGGTGGGACAACGACACACACTGTCGTGAGCAGTCGAACCCCGGCTCCTTCTCGGAACAACTTGCGCCCGACCGAATTGAGGGAAGGTGACCTCCTGCTTGGGTATAGTTGAAGGGAGTGCCACATTCCTGTATTATGTAGCTAGGAAACTCGGCAGGTCGCCAGGACAGCGGTCGGATAGCTGAGGCTTTGTATGCCGTTTATGCTTCTGCTTCCACTGCGTGGCGTAACAAAAAATTCCGCCTCCTCTGGGTATTTCTGCGATCCTAAGGCCCCTATCTACCCTGTCTCTTCTCCAGAGAACGAGTTTTGAATCGCTGCGTTTGCTCTGAGTTTGGCGGCTGGTTCAAATTTTCATACTATCTGCCTGAACAACAACAAACTGTGAAGAACGTTGAATTCATGATCCCTAGCTCTTTGAATCCGCCGCTCGGGTCCAATATTTCTTCTCTTCCGGTGCCACCTCAAATAATGTCTTTCTTTCTTTTTTCTTTTTTTGGAGCGTTTAGGATAATGATTTAACTTCAGTCTGCAGAAGCATTCCAAGTCATCTACTCGTGTTGCTGGTTTGGGACCAGTCATGCCGGTGAGTTTTGTCCAGGAGGAAATGCTGTTACGCACATTATTTACCCAGTGTGGGACTCTGGCCTCGAAGAATTATCCTATACCATTTATCGGCCACATACCCACTAAAACCCCTTCTGTAAGTGACCAGTCATCCAGCAATGATTCCTCATTCATAAGCAGCCACTCCAGCTGTTCAGCACCATTTGTTTTTTCAACGCAAATAATGACCGTCGCGCAAGGTAACAAAAATTTCCAACAAAGTCGAGTGGACCGTTGCGCTGGAATTGTATCGGAGAAATTATACATATACCAGTATACCGTCTGTTCATATCTCCCTCAGCCCAGGAGCTCATGCACTATTTCCCTTTCTTCCCTTTCACCAATAACGTCCCTTTCCATGATTTCCGTGTTCTCAATCATCCGCTCGCTTTCCTTGCTGCTGTACATCTATCATCACTGCCTGAGGTTAAGGAAGTGTGGTGGACGCATTTGTCGTGAGGAACATGATACGTGTAACGAACGCTATAAAGTATTCTGAGGCCGTTATATTCGACGCTTGATGTTGGCGCTCAACCACTCCAGTCCCTCATAAAGACCATCGCCAGATGTCGCACACGCGGCCTTGGAGGAGGAGACGGATTAACGTGGGCGCTGGTATCGGCGGCGGCGAGCGCTTACCTGAATGTACCAAGCCCGTTGCCGGAGACCGTGAAGGCCGAGTTTGTCCGTAATCTCCGCAGTGTTCATCGCATTCGGCAAGTCCTGCTTGTTCGCAAAAACGAGAAGGAGGGCATCGCGCAGTTCGTCTTCGTTGAGCATCCGTTGCAGCTCCTCGCGAGCCTCTGATGCACGTTCCTGATCATTGCAATCGACGACGAAGATAATGCCCTGGGTGTTCTGGAAGTCTTTTCGAGGTGTGAGGCCGGCAACGGGGCGGGAGAAGAATTGAACACACAATGCTTCCACAGCAAACGTATTCTGCCCTGACCACCGACGTCCCACACGGTGAAGGAAATGTTCTTGTATTCGACAGTCTCGACGTTAAAACCTGTTTGGATGCGTTGAAACGACTGCGGGAAGCGAGACGACGTGGACACTCACCGATTGTTGGAATGGTTGTGACAACCTCTCCCAGCTTCAGCTTGTACAGGATGGTGGTCTTCCCAGCGGCATCGAGACCAACCTTATCGGAAGAAGGATCGGGCACAAAACACAGACGTGAAATCATACCATAAGAATTCCTGTCGAGGCCCGCAACGTCAGAAAGATACAAAAGGAATCGCCTAGAGGTGCGCACGGATTTCCTTTCTGCTAAAAAGGCCGGAGATAAGACGAGATACAGAGAGACCCATGATGGAGGAGCGAGTTGAAGGAAGATGTGGAAGACGGAGAGCAGATGCTGTGAACTTGTTTACAAGTTGAATGTTAGGTAATCGACTCGGATGTCCTGGTGAATTTATTCTATCCTCATGCCGAGCTGAGCTTTTATACTACAGGGGACGTTCACAGAGGACACGTAGGCTCACCTATGTCCACTCCGCCATACGTGGTTTTGCTGCGGAGGCGATCCGAACTCTGACACATTTCAATTTTGGCAACATCATTCTGACTCTCGACGGCTCCGCTGATCTCGTGCCTCTGTCTTTGAGATACTTGTAGTTGTAGGTACAATAACAAGGGCGAATAAGCCGCATTTGTTGAATTCTGAAGGTCTCGGTTTCGGGTCTCAGCATTGCCGGCGGTCGAGCTTGGATCTCTGATAGAAGGGATTTGCCGCGGAATAGACCAGGAGCGGACCCACGGGCCACTGTACATTCATGCGCGGCACATATCAAGCATACGAGATTCTACAAAGAGCCGCATATTCTGTACATTTGCCTACCTTCAACGGTGGGTATGTCACGGGGCGGCAAACTAGTCGGTGAAGTCCACTGCCGGAATGTATTAACGTCGGCCGGGTGATCGGCAGTCGAGAGGTTGATCGCCGAACGTCGGCCTTGTAACAAAATTGATGCGGGGCTCTGCCGATGGATCAGAATTTGTCGGCATTGGTCGGAGGATGCAATTTGTGACTAGCGAGGTGTTGTTTTTGGGTAATGCTTTCAAAATTGAGCCTTCATACCGTCTGAACTTCCTTCCGCCACAACAGGGAACATGGGAATTGAGTACATTGTGCAAACACGTTGCAGGTGATGGCAGAACACGACGGTAAATTTCGATCGACTTCAACCTGATTCAACTGGATGAATCCAGCGCAACGTACAGAAGTCTGTTCTCCCACGCGTTCAATGAGGGCCAGGTATCGTTCTGGAGCGATAATCGAAGCGCAAATGCACTGGATAACCCTTGAGCCTCATTAATTCAGGGTTCCTTTAATCCCCTCTGCCACCAGTTTGACCCATGCGGGGCGCGAAACTAGTTCAGTCCACCAGCTTTCAAAAAGTTCATCGCACTGAAACTTAAAAACAAAGGGAGACTGGCCGTTTAACATTCGGACCGCGGCTGGTCATGACATCGATGCCAGACAATTCTATCCACACTACGTAGCTCAAGTGGAATAGATCCGCTAGGGTGAATTCCTATGAACAGGTTCGGTTGCATCCGATCATTTCATCCAGAATGGTATGTGTACTCACATCACCAGCGAGAAAGTTGTGTTTGCCCAGGATTACCTCGTACACGTCGAGTTTGGCCTCGAGTCCAGCCATGACCTCGGTGAGAAGGGCTTGGTCAGGAGGGTTTCGGCGTCTGCCCCAGATATAGGTGAATCAGGGTCGATAGGTGAGACGATGAGAAATACTCACCGTTGTCTGAGCACCTCCTTCCCAGCTCTCAGCAGCACCGGGTTGAAGTTGGCCAGCTCGACGGACGCGGCTTGCTCCACTAGCGCACGTCCCTCCAAGGTCTTGGGGAGAAGTTGGGTTCCTTGATACGCGTATTTCTCCGCGAGATAGCGACAGATAGCTCGGCTTTCATACAGGATGAATCCATTATCATCCTATGGCCATCGTCAGCGAGGCCAAAGCAGAACACTGCACCACACAGAACTGACAATAACCGGGACTTGACCGAACGGGTGCATTGCGAGAAATTCGGGCGTCTTTTGCTCCTGGGCGCCCAAGTCAACCACAATGTGCTCGAAGGGAATTTGCTTTTCCGCCAGAACAAGAGCAACAATGGAGGTACTGCTGCCTGCTTCGCTCGTTCCATACAATTTGAGCACCATGTTCGAGCGCGAGTTAAAGTTTAAGAGCTAAGAAAGGCGGGGCGGATGGGAGAATGGGTGCGAAGCTTATGTTTCCGCTGTCGCCGGTTACCTCCCGCATTGTTCTCACAGACGTCATCTGTGAGGCCTGATTGACTGGAATCTGACCGAATGGGTGCATTGCAACAAATTGAAGTCGAAGATCATCAACTTGAAGATGGCGGCGTTGATCAATCTGCTCAACAAAATGCTTGACCTGCGGTGCGTGGAAGCGCAAGGACGCACCAAGCGCGGCTCGCGGGGAGCCGTTAGAATTTGAGTCAATGTGAATGGGCCATTTTAGCACGATGTGGGTGATGGCGGGAGGTCGGAATCGCTTGCCAGAATTTCAGAGGATGTGCAAGAGGTACCGCGACCGACAAATCCAACTCACAGATGTAAGCCCTTTCTTTGATATCCTTCGCTCTGGTAAGATCCAACGTTGAAGCAAAAGTGAGTTTATTCGGATCGTTGTTTCTTCTCAAGGAATATCCTCCGAGTGGGACTCGGAATCGAGCCCCTCACCGCCGGTTAGTCACCGGTGCAAGTCCGTGCCAAATTTAACTACAACGCAAGTTCATTGCTACCCAGCGTCAAATCTTTCATTCAACAAGCGAGGTACGAGCTTTTAGTCGAAGCGTCTGTCTACGAGAGACTAAATCTTCACTCATTCCGGGGAGATAGCTCCAACTGATCGCACTCCGGACTCTGACCAGCCGGAATTGTTTTGCACCTGGCTTTGCAGATTGGTTTACTCCTCCCGGAAAAAAAGTACACTTATTCAGCAATTCCCTAGTCGCGATCTGTGGCGGTTACAGCACATACCATTCGTGCAATGACGCTGGGAATGGCCTGCTCGATATAGGAAACAGTTGCTCGTCTGGCGGGCTGTCTGGCGGCTGGTGCGACGGCCCCTACGACCTCAGCTTCAGTCCATGCTCGTAAAGTTCAAACGGAGCCGCGAGCGCTCTTATTTCAATTGAACTCATCGTTGATTCGACGTAGTTATTTATCATTGCCCCATTGCTACGTTATCTATGATTTATCGTGACCAATTGAACTGGCTCTCGCCTTGATAATATCGTTGGATTGTTCAAAACTGGCGGGCGGGCGTAGACAAAACTCCAGGGATTGTGATATTGGTTGCGGAAATACTGAGGGTTTGACTTCGGCGCTCATAGCGTTTTCGTTGAACACCCGCATTTCGGGGAACGGAAGACGGCAGGAGGCGTTGAAGGTTGAAAGGCGGTGTAAGCCCGGTGGACACGGGCAGAGTGATAGTGAGAGCTCAATTTCTCAATTTGGCTGAGTGCCCAGACAATGTTTGTGAATTCGGCGAGACGAACATTCAGACGGTCTGTAGCCCATCGAAACGAAGCGCTGACACATGCATACTCGTCGAAGTTTCAAGACCGACTCCAATGGGACAGAGACGAGGACGATCATGATAAGGGTCGAGGCGATCAGCGAGGCTCCGAGAATCGGTCCAGATTCAAAGTTTCGTGCAGATTTAGCCTGCGTTCGCGGAGTCTGTAACTTCGGTGCCGCGGGTAACCCCGCGACTTAAGAGAAGAGGAGCAAGTGTAATCATCTAGAAAGTTCATAGAGTTAGCGTGGCCGCAGAAAGCGCAAAGCATTCACGGACCTTTACCAAAGTAAATTGTATCGGGTCACTGCGGGATCTCGGTGGTTGCGTCCAGAGATATTGGCGTCCAGAAACGAGTTGGCGCGCATGCGCACATTCCATACGCACACCATGTGGAGGATGGTCTGGGTTGGAGTGCGAGAAGCACGATCACGATCCACATACCTCGGTTATAGAAGGCCCAGCTGGAAAGAGACCGTCACGGAACCGGATAATTTAAAGAGGAATTCTCCTTGCTGCATATAACATGACCGTCGTAAAGTGTGTACGCTGCTCACTTCAGCTCAGCTCCTCCACCCCGTGATCCAACTCCTCCACTTCTCAGTTCAGTTCAGCTCCTTGTGATGCGAGTGCGAGTGCGTGTCAGGGATGAGGCATCCACAGCAGCGTCCAATGAGGAACAGGATGGGTGTGATGAAGAGGAGGAGGAAGGCAAAAAGCGTGAGATAAATGGCATTCCCCATGACTGCGCCGCCCGCGTTGCCTTCTTCCTCCACGCGCTTTTTGATTATCTGAAAGAAAGCAACGTCGAATATCTGCCAGGGTTTTTGGTTTGTTAGGAAGTGTATAAATAAAACCAAGGAGGGAGGCTCACGAAAACGGCAAACGCAGCGGAGCCGGCGAAACCGCAGAAGCAGGAGCTGCAGCAGTCAGCGATGGGCGCGCCGAAGAAGGCGAGGAGGGCGAAGGCGAAGGAAATGAGGGCTATGCCGAACGCAGCGACGTGCAAGACGAGAACCTTGGTGAGCGTCGTGGCGACAGCGTTCACGCCCGCGGAGAGGGCGGGAGGCAGAGTTCCGTTGATGAATTGGCCCGCCTCTGCACAATTTACCGTCCGTCAGTGAAATCCAAATTTGAAGGGGTATGCCAGCGCATGGTATGGAGAAGGATCACACACCAGACAGCGCGTATCCAATCTTTGCTGGTGAGCACTGCAGCCCTCGCCCATCCTTCAAGTCCGTACAGAACCCGAGCACGCCTAGGTCGACAAATGGGGTGGTTTGGTTCGCAGCGGCGGTAGAGGCCGTGGCGTTGGCCAGGTCGATGCGGAGGAAGTACACAGATTTGACATAGGGCACGTCGAAAGCAACGATGCCTAGGAGGGCGGTCGCGACGCCGACGGACGTCAAACCAAGGATTTTGTTCCAGGAAACCATTGAATGAACGAAAGTGAATAAAGATGGAGGTGGGAGGAGGTCTGCAGATAAATGAGGCCATCGATGAGTCGCTGTCTCGAGATCCTGTCAATACTCACGAAACGCCTGGTCCTAAGGCAACGTTGAATAAACCCTTTTTAAACTCTTCTTCTTGCAGCCGGTGCAAATTACAAGGAAACTGCCCAATAAAGTGAGAGAGGAAAACGAAAAAGGGCTAGTCGAGAAGAGGGAATGAACGAAAAGGGGGACGAGAGGGAGGGACTCGACATTGTTGATCTAAGATTCTATCAGTTGTGTCGTGCCAGGTCGTGCCACTGTACTCTGCCACTGTCGGGATGTGATAGGATGTGATCGTCGTTACGCTGATTGCTGCTAAGGGCTAAGCGCGCGGCACAGCCTCCCTCGCATTTCTTCAACGAAACAAAATTTACACAGTGTGTAGGCAGGTCCCGCTCAGGTTATCCTTTAAGCCTTGGAAATTTTGTGGCTAGGCGGAGTTTTCAGCAAGTTACGTGCGTAAAAGAGAAAAGGCCGATTGCCCTCGATATCCTGCCATGACGACAAGGCAGTGGGCGTGGATATCGACCGGAAAACCGGGGCAACCAAATAGGAATCTGCCTCTGGTTCTTACTCACAATATTAATGAGGTGATTCAATCTTTTTTTGAATGGGTCTCTATGTGTCAAGTAATAAGAACTCTCCAGTGTGTCGCGTCTTGAATGTTACGGTCTTGGTCGCCCGTTGAACCAACCTCACCAAGGTTCAATCGCTATCGACGAGCTGTCAGATTCAGGCTCCTACCAATTCAATCCCAAGCGTCCAACGTGAGTGACAGATACGGACTCTTGCTGAGCCTTCCCCAAACCTCAGTAAATGACAGGCTGGTGAGGATAACTGTAGCCCGCTGGTCAGCATGAAGATTATTCGGGGGTAGAAAAGAAACAGGTCACCCGAACTTTTCTTGCACGTATATGGCTGTGAGGGTATCCATGTATAAAAGGACTGCGGCTCACCTCGAGCAGTAGTGGCAGTCACTGCTTCGCAGTGGCAGGGCCCTCTCGCCTTCGGCTTGCGGTTCGCGCCGGCTCTGCCGCGCGCCTGGGACGCGGGCGTCGCCCGCTCGCCTACCGGCTCGGTTCCGCGGCTCTGCCGCGTCTGGTACGCCTCGCTCTAGCCCTCAAGGGAGTGGGTTAGAACCCCAAATGCCACAATTGAGGACGCACCCATGGCATATTGTGCATAAGTATCGGCTTTCCAGAAAGTCAGAACATCACGCAGGAGGCGAAGGATGATGATGATAGCCTACCATTCCTTATTGTTTCCGCCACATTTTCTCTCTCATTCATTATCGCGAGGTATTTACAATTAGTTGGTCCGATGGCAGGGTGGTCTGACCCATCGTATGTCGTCGTCAAGTCGGTTACTTCAGGAGTCGGGTAAATTTAATCCAATAATGCCACCATGCTGACCTCACTCTTGGGCTGGCCGACGGTACTAATATGCAGGTGGAGAAATATGAAAGCTGTGAGAAATTTCAGTGAGTTTCTGCGGCGAACAAAAAGAAACCACCTTTATTTTGGTCATAGTCGCGAAGATCGTACCAGTGGGTACCGTGTTGCGGGTCTGTTGCATACTGAAACGCCTGTCGCAGGGAGCGTTGGGCGAAGAACAGAGGGCAAAAATTCAGCACTGGGTGGGGCATCGGCTCGGGGTTGACGGAATACGCAGAGATTGTAGCACTGCAAGTCCGCGGGGTCATTGCAGGTGAGGATGACGGAGTTTGGGCGGCGCTCAGTCCATTTTTTATGATATGCGGCTGCTCGTGCAAAGTTGTCTATCACATGTTGGTTTGACGGATTACTGTTTCAACGGGGATTACACAGCTAGCTATACCTTGGATGAGCTTTCCATTGCTTCCGTGAACATAAGGAGGTCCCCCGAAGCATTCCATTGACGCCATGGAGTTATGGTCGATTGCAATACCCTTGGAGGCGAGGATGGACACGTCCTTGAACGCCTGCTCGAGTTGCAATTTCTGAATCGCGTCGCATCCAGCGAAATTGGCGGTAGAAACAAAGCCTCCGGTTGGGTGGGCATTGGGGAACTCCCAAGGAGCCTGGGTGGCACCAGTGGAGAGTGCAAAGAACGTCAACCAGCGAACAGTGACCATGGACATGGTGGTAGCACGCAACCCGAGTATCTCCATGCGTTGCGTTATGATCACATCAACGCAGTAATTGGTCCGGATTCATACATTTCCAAGATATTTCTGGTGAAGCCTGTGCCCTGAGGGTCAATTGCTGCTCCAACCCGTTTATTTCCCCTCGTTACTTCTATCTTCGCCGACGGGTGGAAAGGATAAACTTTGTCCTTGTTTGCGTTGATCGGCATTACACAGCCTCGTCTCACACACCCACCAGCCACCGACTGCTACGCTTTTTCCATCCACAACGAGAGGTTTCGGTCCGCTCAAACTTCACACTCTGGCGAACAGGAACACATGGGAGATCCCTTGGTTACTGAAAAAGCAACTAATTATCGTGGATACAATCGATCGACGAGGATGGACGCGCCTACTTTTGAGGCTCTTCCCTCAAATGACTTGGTTCCCGCTCAGAAACTGGGGGGATCTGTAAATCGACTTACTTCCTCCCTGTAGGACTTTCGGCAGCGGGTTGAGTATCATGATGTCCTCGAAATGGTCACATTATTCCCTCCTTCTGCGCGGGGACCACTGGACGAGAAATTTAGGCTGAACGTTGAACGTGGGGCTATATTCCCTACAACCTCCTGCTCGTGCATGATCGACCCCAAACTGCATCAATTTTCGCCGACCACACCGTTCCCGAAGCCTGTTACAAATCCAACACACCCTCTGACCTCAGTTGCCCTCGCCGCGCTTCACCAGTCATCGAATATGGACAATTAAGTGCGTTATGCCTCAATAAATCAATAGCCCTCCAAATATACGTGACGGTTAAACAAAGATGGTGCTAAATTGTAGTGGTGCCACATTCGGTACTTCCCTGGCATCATTAAATGTATGGTGCCACAGGATACATTAGGTACATACATTTCGCGCGGCTCATCCCTTCCATATTGCTGAGCTACTATAAAGGCGCGACGTTAATCGACCCCTACCTGAACATTCGACCCCTGAGACGCTTACCCGAATCGTCACCATATTTGTCCTGTTCTTCGCCCTAGCCCCAACCGCCACGTTGTAAGCTTGGCCTCCTCGATTTACGTTGGAAAGGGCTGGTTTCTCCCGCAACGCGTCCTGCCGACCAGTTCTTGTCCGAATTCGTGGCCCGCGTGCCCCTCGAAACCGTCTGGTACATCTAGTTGAAGAAACCCTGCGACGCATGGCAGGGATTCCGAAGGAAGATCTCGACGGCTTCGTCGACAAGACGTTCCCCGAGATGGCCCCTGTCGACTACTTCCTATTCATCGTGGCAGTGAATGGTTTAATGATTCCCAGTGTTTGAAGTAGCTATCTCTTGTGTTCGACACACCATGTAACAAATCATTGTGTCCTCCTCAATCAAACATCGGTTGTCTCATTAATTTCGTGCGGGCGTACTATATTATGTTCATGCAAGTGGAGCGAGTAGACTACAAGAACTCAAGGCGTCCCTGTCCCATGACTCCGACTCTCAGCATCGCCTATCCCCTTCTCCCCAACGCGCTTTCCAGAAAATCTCCTTCTCACCACCGCCGGAACAAGACCTGGCAAAAATGTAACCCACACCGACAACCGCGACGGTAACGGCGGCTCGGCCAAATACGGATTCAGGCCATCCTCCATCTCGCGATGCGGCGGCGCAATGTCAAAATGACTTGATCGCCTACGGGAATCGCAAGGAATCCAACAGTGACGCTGCAAGATGCAATTTAATTAATTTCAAGTTTGATTCCTGTGAAACCCCTCACGATAAAAGAACGGTGGCGACAAGGTTGGAGTCTATACCGAGGTTTAGCTCGTTGCCATCCACGAACAAAACTCGCACCTGCCCACTCAGACATCATATTTCGCATCAACAAGCGAAACTCGGGGAGGGCAACAACATCCTTGGGAATTGTCGCCGCTAGGCGGACACGATAATTCTAGGGGGTCCCGCATAAGATTATCCCGAGGAATACGTCACAGGCTAGCACGGCTCGAGTGGGTGTAGGGATCGCAATGTTACGATAGATTCGCGCGTTGATGGTGCCATACCCATATAACTTGCGCGCGGCTTCGATGTCGACCATCGTTCGGGCAATGTGGAAGCCGAGAGATGGGACGGAGTCTGCTGGTCCTCGAAGGTCGCGGTACACGCGTATCAGTCTTTCTATTTGGGCGTCTTCATACGGAAATGTGGTGGCTTTAACTTCTAATACTCGTTCTGGCAGATGTTGGTTATCCCAAGGTCGACAACAGTAAAGGTGAACGCACCGTTGGAGCCAAAGGCAAGAGCACTCAGAAATTCAGTCTCCATGAAGATAGGCAGCGATCTTCGATGCATAGGAAACTGCAATGCATGCTTCCAAAATGATGCACTGCGGTCAACTGAGAGTTCTAGGTTGACGGATTTAGATTGGCATATGCAGATAAAGGTGAATTTAATCACATACTGTTATCTGTCCATGTGTAAATCCTGCAGCGAGACCAGGATGCGAGCTCTATACATGGGACATCATCGACATGGAAACACGACATTTCCAAATCATCGATGGGTGGATGTCGAGATACAACGGGGCGAAAGCAAGCGTCGTACTTTTGTACCACTTTAGCCAAAGTTGGGGGATCGCATATGTTGTCCGTCGTTAATAGTCGATTATGATCGTAAGTATAGTAAATCCCTCCATTCAGATGGACGAAGATCTCCCACCCGTCAGGTAGGACTACTTCAGGCTCGCTAATGATGTGTTAGCGCGTGCAGCGAGTGACCATGGAAGGGTTGTAATTACCGGCTGGACTCTGCGATCAGTGACCCTTCCGAAGCAGAATCTTGAGAGTTCGATTCAGCCACAACAGACGGAGTCTCTGCACGGAGCAGTGCAGATATCGGGAGAACAGGCATTCAGAGCTCCTGGGACGGAGTCGGGCTTAAAAGACGAAGTCTTCATTTGTCTCTAATGTGAGACAAGGTAACCACCGTCGCCCCCAGCCTCCGACTGACTGTTAACGGCAGCGAATGAATGTCTGCCCGGTGCCATTCTTTGAGCGGGCAAACAGGCAGTGTATGTTGCCAGGGCAGAACATGCGCCACCTTGAAGGCTCGCACGGTCGGTTCGGAAACCAGTGCTTTCAAACCACCCGATTCCGCGAATGGGAGGGAAGAACAAGGGAGAAAGTGATGCCATCAAGATCGCCAATGCAGTACGTTCTAGTACGTTGTGCCGTCATTTGCTTCCGCTGTCAATCAGCCAGATTTGCCTCCGCTTTTCGCACGACGAAATGAGAACAAGGACCTTTAAATAAAACTAAGACCAAGCGAATGCAGTTGAATGCGCGTACAGAGGGATCACATCGCAAAGAGAATACAAGGGCGTTTGATCGGGGAAGTCGGCTGCAATTTTGCGTGCGTCGTAGAATCAGAACTTGAATACAGGGCGGGAAGTCGCCCGAGCTCTGAGGAAGGAACGAATTCAACCGGTTGGTTTAAAATATGAGTTGTTGAGAGACGGTGGAGCCGTTAGAGTCGTAGCAGGCGATACGAGGAGGTCCACATCCGTCCAATCTTTCCTGCCGGTAAATCGACGAGATGCCTTGGAAATCGTGAATAAAACAATCATTGATCCAGTCGTTTGTGTTTAAGCTGTCTCATCCGCTCTTCCGTCACGCTAGTTGAAGTCACGCATGAGAAACTGGCGAGTGGGGCAGAGCCACATGTAAATGCGTACGGCGTCTTCTTCTCAGCTTCAGTCTTCTCGCGATGTTGTCAGACGTGGTGTAGGCCCGCCTCAATCTGGGGTATGATATATCACGGTCTCTCATAGAGTTCAGCCATGCTATATACAGAGCGCATTGGAAGGAATTGAGAGCACAACCAGACGGAATGTGGTTGCGTTCACTTTTGAAAGAGGTGGGCCGCTCGTGAAGAGAGCGGAGAGCATGTCCCTGATGTTGAATTTCAGGACTCAGGCTGCTGAGTAGGTGTTCTGAATGAGAGTGAAAGCTAAGCACGACAGATCCGTTCGGGACGGGGTGGCACACAGCCTTCGCACGAACCGTGGAACTGGAACAAGAGAATGTCGAAATTTTCAACGCGTCGCATCGTTCCGGGCTTCACGAGGACAGTGACAATTTCCGAGAAAATAAAGGTTTAAGTTATAGTGGACGCACGGGATTGATCGGTTTGTTTCGTGGCACCGTTGAGGATTCCAATAAGTTGCGATCACATTCAAGGAGAAAACCCGCTTTGAAATTCTCAACAGTGATGGAGCCAGGGAGGTGAATTTCATGGGCGTATGAATTGCGCCGGAAGACCCAGATACCAACAGCAAGTTTTAGCCAAAGGCATATATATTGTGTAACGAGACGTAAACGAAAGCAAGTTGAAAACAGTGGAAAAATTCCTTTGTAGATGAGGTCCCGTGGCCAATGAACAGCCTACGGTAGTACTGGATCAAGAATCGCTGCCCGACGCGACGGGCGGGATACCCGGGAATATCGCCTGCATGCCCGGGGTGTTGAACATGTAGTTGTCGTCGCGGCCCTCGTCCATTGCGCGACACTCTTCCAGCAGCTGCCGCAAGTCTTCAAGACCTGATGCCACTCCGCCTTCCGGGTGCGTCGGCGGCACGGTAAATGTCCACTCGCCGCTCACCTCCTCCTCTTCATCCTCGTCCTCGTCCTCGCTTTCGCTCTCACTCTCATTAGGAGGATCCTGCGGCAACTCCCCCAGCAACGCGCCCGTACAATCCTCCAATCTGATACCCGCCCCTCGACACTCCTCCCACCAGCGCTCCCAGCGCGCCATGCCTCCGCCCTCCTCAGCAGGCCCATTCGCCCGGTCCAGCTCCACAAGCAAACTACGGCTCAGCGCCCGCACGCGCCGCAGCGCAGGAAAACGCGCACGCCCACATAGCGCCGTGATCGTACGGTCGTTGGCGCTGGTCACAATAAACGCGGGGATCGGCGCCTCCTGTGCGTGCGCCGCGGCGTACCCAACGCCAAACGCGTACGCGAGACCGTGCAGCCCAACGTTTGTGAGGCGTTCGTGCGCGAGCGGCGGAGCGGTCGGGTCTTCCTCGTCATCATCCGGACGCACGATACGCCAGTCGGCGTTGAAGGCAATGGTGGTCAGGGATGGGCAGGCGGCGAGAATGCGCGGAAGAGGCATCGCGGGGATGGAGTAAAGGTCGAGGAAGAGGAGGTTGGCGCCGTGTACGGTGAGGAAGGCAAGCGTGTCAGGGAGGTCGACGCGCGAGGTGCCACAGGTGAGGGAGACGTGGCGCAGCGAGGGGAGGTCCCACCCTGTAGCCTGCTCGACAAATTCCTGGATGTGTCCCTGGAGTGCGAGTTGCTGCAAGTTGGGCAGGCGGAGACGAATATCGCCCGCGGCACCTAGACGAGTGTCGTCTGGCGTTGCATCCGTCGTCGAGGCCTCGAACTCGATGTGTGCTGCCAGGACAGAAGGTAACGAGTCAAGCGCCCAGATCACTTTTGGCAATGCAGAGGAAGGGACGTTAACATGCAGTGTACGGAGAGATTTTCCGGTGAATGTCGCCAATGCGTCTGCGATGGGGCCAAAGGTCGCTCTTGTCATCGGCCAGTCCACAATGAATATCTCCAGGTTAGGACAGTGGCGTATAATGCTAATGAGTGCGCCTTGGAGTGACTCTGGGGTAGTTCCGCGCGCAGCATTAGCATAGAAACGAGTAAGATGGATCCTGCGAGTCCACCATCCCAATGACGCGGTGGCTGTCGTGGACTGTGCAGACGAAGAGTCCAAAATGGCGCAGAGTGTCAACAATCGGGATGGATCGTTGAAGAAAAGACATCGGAATAAGAATTCCGACCCCAAGTTGCGCCAATTCTTACACGTCCTCACAATGGCCTGAAATCGTGTTAGATTTTCGTTTTCGTTTGGGCCACACATGCCTTTTTTGTCTTATAACTCCTCCTTTGAACGAGATCCAAGGCATCTTGCGGCGAGCGCAGCGTCCATTGTCCGAAAAAGTCTTTGAACCACACAGATTCGGCCATAGTCGTTGGAAGTCCATGGTGGAAGATGACATCCTCATCGGCCGCCAAGTCGAAGACGTGGGTCCATAGTTCAGAGGGGAGATCTAGCATGAGTGCACAAGGATTTCTGTCGCCTTGTAACCGCTGTAATGGACCTATAGACTCCCGTGAATGAACGCGTCGCCGCCAGGTCGTGGCGGTTCGGGTCCTTCGGGAGAACGCGTTTGATGTCACGTGCCATGCCAGGTCGGCACTTCGGCATTCCGGCATGTTCACGCAGGTTCAAACATTTCGGCACTGCGCAGTAGTTGAACAGGACTACTGGAAGTGGGGATAGGGATGACCTTGAATAGTTTATTGAGTCCCCAATAGTGATTTACTTTTCCATAAATTTACGCAGAGAGACTTTCTGTCTGGAACTCGAACGAGTAGTCGAACCTCAACTCTCGTTACATAATTCGCACCGCATTCAAAAGCTGAGTGCAAGGCCAGAATTGTCTCGCCGCTGGCGCACGGCAAGAAAAATATCAGGTCGAGAAACTAAGTATGCCCCCAGCCCGAATCGAACGGGTCCAGGAGTCGACCGATGCGAAATGCTCAAAAGATTTCGCCATTTACAACAAACCCCGCATTCTGGCCGCCTACAGTCGAGGATGCGCCATAGGTGACCGGCCCAGATCATGAGATTCCATAGCATATTGAGGAAGAAAGAGCCGACCTTTCCGGAGGGGCAATTTCGGAATAATCCCCTTAGTACACTCGCAGATATTGATGGCCCCTCCCTTATTCTCAGAGAGCGTCCGGGATGTTGATATTTATGATCTGCGACCTCGATTACACAATTATGGCTGTTCTGACGACTTTTTATCCTCTACGAGCGGCTGTTTCATGTGTGCCGAATTCGACCCAATGAAATATACCTGGGATAAACATGCTTGCCACAGCCCTCACAGGGTACTGGTAATTCCTTTTCTCATATGGCATTCAAAGTATTTCCCACGCAAGGCGACATTGGAGACGCACAGATTCGACTTATGCATGTGTGCGATGTATCATGCATGTCACACCGGCCATGCAGAAAGATTGCATCAAGGCAGAGACAGCTCCCGACCAGCCCTGGGCGGTGATCTTCTGAAGACGCGGCAGCCACCTTCAACCCTTTGCAAGTGGGGAATCCCGGACAATTCTTGGGTGCTTCAATCTTGGAGATTCCGCATGAAGTTACATTGGTTGCGTTCAAGGATGCTTGCGGTCGTGTTGCATGTGCTCAAGTTCAAGTTGTGTCGCTGGGTGCAAGTGTCCTTGGACCTTTACCAGCTGAACCACGAATGGTTGGCAAGTATTCGTTGCGGCGGGAGATATGTAGAAGCCGCCATCAAGGAAAGCCGATGCAGAAGATTTAGCGTTACCGGCAGTGCAGATAAATGAAAGAACAGACCTCAAACGGAGATCTTAGTCAATGAGATCTTTCCATTCCCTCTCTGAAGGTCGAATCCTGGTCTTCTGCGTTCTTTGCCTCTTTAGTGTACTGGGTTGATGCGCTTCTTGTTTTTACCTGTTTTCTTTCACGTCCCAGGATGGATAGGGCCTCAAACAATATTCAGTATAGCCGTTTGCAATGTGATCAATGCGGCAATTCCTGATCGGCAGAAGTAGCCGCTGTATCCAGTTACTTGAGGCGTCCGCCTCTGCAGTTTGACAAGAAATAGTATATAAGGTCCCGCGGTACACAACAATCTCATTCCCCCTTCATCTTCCACGAGCCAGTCTCAAGAGCAAGGTCTCTTTTTCAACCTCCCTTTTTCCTTCATTTTTCGAAGCCCTGGTTTTCGCTAGGTGAACAGTAGGCCCGTGTCGCCCACTTTATTTGATGTTTACCGCGTAATATTTACAGCATCCTATTCGCCTGTGTGCTCCCCGCCGTCATGGGTCTTACCCTGGATACCCCAGTAACAACGGACGCCGATGGCACGCTCGCCGTGACTTGGTCCACCGACCCGTACGCTAAAGCTTTGTTTCCTTCTCGCTTGTCCTGAGATTAAATATGCCAGGACCTTCGCCCTCAAGCTCGTCGGGCCCGCAAGCATCGACATCGCGACTGGCCTCGATCCCACCGCCCTCTCAGCCAAGGTTGGACTCGGGCAAATACCATCCGGGTGTGTTCCCATTGTCGTTTGATTTCATCTATGAATTTAATATTCCCCGCTTCTTCAGGACCTACAAGCTTCAGGCCGTTGTTGGCGATGACATCGACACCGTATTGGCCACCTCGAAGCCCTTCACCGTCAAAGCTGCCGCGGCTGCCGCTCCTCCCGCGGTCGCTGCCCCCAGCGCGGGCGACAAGGCCAAAGCCGCAGCTAAGACGGCCGCCGAGTCCAAGGCAGCCGCCGCAAAGAAGGCGGCAGCGACCAAGGCGGCGGCTGCGGCGAAATCCAAGGCCACTGCGGCGCAAAAAACCAAGGCTAGTGCCGTCGCGGCACCCCCACCCCCCGCTGTTGGTGACTGTCCGGCTGTCGCTGCCACCGCGAACACGTCTGCGGCAGCCCAGGCCGCCGCCGCACAGAAAGCGGCTGCAGCGAGGAAGGTTGCCGCCGCACAGGCGCAGGCTGCGGCGGACATCACAGCCGCGGCAGGAGACTTGACTGCCACTGCCGCGGCACCGAAATCCACGGCTACCGACGCTGCACCTACTGCGGACCGTGGATGCTCGAGTATCGCGGGCATCCCAGTCAGTCCGGGGGAGAATGGAGGTGCCGCATCGGAAGGTTGTGCCGCTGCCGCCACGAACAAAAAGCCCAAGCGCATGATCTCCGCCAAATTTGGCCGAAGGGAGTTGTACCAGGATTGAAGGATTGGCCGGTAGTTCAAATTCCACAACGCAGTATTTAATGATTGAATTCCAAGTGTTTGAGGGATAGATGGAAATTTTGGTATCCATCGTAGCTTGAAGTGCTAGTGACCAGTGGATAGTTCAGGTCGAGGCACGTCTGCCCGAAGGTCAAAAAAAAAAAAAACCTATGGGCAGAGATTCAAGACCTCCTTGATCATCGAGCCCTGAACTTGAGCACCAAAAGAGGGCAATTCTAAATAGTCTCTCGTAGACGGACACTGCAACAAATCTACGCTCGTACTTCGCATGTTGTAAGTTCTAAATGAATCAAAGTTAGTTGAATGTTGAATTCCTCGAGCATGAAGGAAGGCACTTACCTCGAAGTGGGTTGGGGTTCGGAATCTCGAAGTTCAGTTGAACTTGGGCTTCAGCGTCGAGGAACTTGATTTAGGAACCAAAGAATGAATTGGCTTCACTTCGAATAGCCCCGCCAAAGAATCGAACTGACCCGAGTACAAAGAATGACGATAATAATGATGACAAAGTCGAGGTTCAACATCCCGAGATGCCCGAGTTCAAATCGTACTCGTGGAATTAAGGAATGTAACCAAACACTACCTAGTATTCCGTCCTCTTGGGACGTCATTCTTTTAGATCCGCGGCGAGTTTCCCACAGCGGCTGGTTGCTTCGAGAGTTTTCGGTCGGAATTCTCGCTCAACCTAAGGAACAAAATTTAGGCACCTGAGATTCCATCGCACCAACCCCACATGGGATGCTGCCTTCGGCCCGCACAATCAGCGCCAACCTTTTCCTTCAAATAAGTTCGGTCATGAGTTCTACTACCGGGTTCTACCGTGGGGCACGGGGAAAACCTGTGGGATCTGCGTTATGGGGCTTAGAGGGCTGAGTGGTCCAGGGGCGATGGTGTATTTTTACTCGCTTTGTACACCGGGACAATCCTAGGGAACTAGTGTTCGTGATTCGGACCGTGCCGTGTGATACTACCTATCTACTACAGCGCGACATCGAATTGCCACCGCAAGCGGCAGCGGATGATATCCATGATCAATCGAAGGGGGGCCACGCTTTTGTTCTCTACGAAAAATCTTCCCTCGGTGCATCGGCGTCACAGTTGAGTTAGCTGCGTCAGACTCCACTTGCATCCGAGTCATGAAAGCCGTACTTCTGGTGCAGCATATTCGAAACATCTTTTTGAACCTCGTTGGGCTTCACGAAACTGGGTTTGTGGAAGCCTTCCTCGACGTCTTGTGTTCAGCGCGCAGCATTGATCGCGGGCGAGTGCGCACAGTGGCTTACTTTGCCTGCTGTTTGGGAGGTCAAACACAGTGCGACAGTTAGGGAGCATAAATTTAGTATTACAGTCAATTATCAATGTTTCGACCGACTACTCCTTGCATTTCTAGAATAATCCTCCAAATTATACACTCGCGGCATCCGCTCCATCCTGACCGTACGTTCAATTCTCACATGCACCGATGCGTCCTCTTCTGTTAGAGGCGCCGCCGACTCGAGATCAAAGTCAGGAACAGTTAAATCGAATCTTCCGCTCTTGGACTCGAATTGCGAGCGAATGGCGTGGCTCACGTCTCTCGCGGTGGCAATTTGCTGTGTTATTGTGACAGCAGCGCCGATGGATTCGTTACGTCGTTCAACTGATACCTCTGCCCATGATAGTTAGCTTAGGCCGTGACGGAAGACAGGCGAGGCACACCGTAGAGATGAATCAACAGCCGCTGACTCATGATCCATGTTACACAGTAACCCAAGGACGCTCTAGAATTTTATAGATTAGCCTCAGGTTCCCTCCTGAATAAAGAGCATCGTACGCGGCAGTCTAGTGGAGATTTCAGTAGACGCAAGATAAGTAAGGAATATTCCGCACCTGCTGTACTGCTTCGTTCAACGAAGTAAAGCGATTGAATAGCAAGTTGACAAAGTTGATCGCGGTGAGGACTATGAAGTACCAAAGGCCATCAACGAGCATCCTGAAAGTTTGGTCAGCACAAAAGAACATATTATCAACCTGTTCATGGCTCGCATTCTGGTTACTCGTGACATCCTGAGGAATAATGAGCACCCGATGACTGAGGTATAATGCGTTGTCTCACATTGATCCATTCGAGGTCTTCATTCTTAGCAAAAAGAACATGCAGACCACGGTTGTGACGAAGTTGTATATGATTGCAACCACATAGCTGACCCATCCTCCCCAAGCTGACGTCGGGCTGTGGCTGCCACAACTGGAACCATGGTTGAGCTGCACAGTGAAAATACGTTCGTCGGGAATACTGACTTTCCCTAGATGGGATTCAGTACTGGGCACATGAGGAAAGAAGGGCCTTACAATAGGGCCTGTGAATATCACTAGAGACGCAGGTCTATAATGAGACTGTTGAACTCGGGCATGCAGTAGAAAACATACTGGTTCGATGTTGAGCAGTGGAGAGCCATTCCAACTGGTTTGCGATAGATCAGTGGATAAACACGGGGGCAACACATTGCAAACGCACGACGGAGACCGCTAAATAAAACAGAAGTAACGAGTACCCGATAGTTCCAGATTTACGGGAGAGATTGTATGCCCTGACGACGAAACTTCAGTCTAGAGGCGAAAGACGAAATAATTTGAGGTACCGAAGCCCCTGAGTGGGAAGAGCGATGTTAAATTGGAGAAGGTCACAGGTTTGCATTATTTACCAGTATCGCCTGGGAGACCATTGCCTGTACAACTAACAAAGAGTCAACCAAACGGCTCGCGCGAGGGCGATGGAATTCGAGACAGACCTTTGAATAGCGCAGGGATCCCGTAGAATCTGTTGCAGGTCTCCCGATCAACTTTACCGCGTGGAGTCAATACCGTTCCAGAGACACGTTTATGGACTGGTTCATGGACTCACAGCCGGAGTAGAAAAAGCTGAAGTTACTGAGCGTCAACACGAGGATGCTGGTGTATCTGTTGAGTATAGCAAGTGAGAACAATGAGTTACGACGAAAGAAGCGAAACAAGTACCGGATGAGGAGGAAGAGCGCCGAAGACAAGCTATGGGAATACGTTCACAATCCTGGGCGGCATCAGCATGGAGAACCAACGCACGTCAACCGTTTTCCTTTCCACGCCTCCCTCCAAATCCTGAACTCGAAAGGTGAGGTCTGAAGATAGCTGAGTGTCGAATCAGCCGACGAGGCATGCGATCAGCCTGAACACACTCACTCGTAGCTCGCGATCGCTAGAGACGCAACGCGCAGATACGCCGAGGTCTCATAGCTGGTGTTGCTGGCCGCGGTCATAAGCAGACGGGGGACGGAAAGAAAGAAAAGGTGGCTCGATGTGAATCGCAGTCATGGTACCCTTGTGGTCGGACAGCCGTGAGAGGCGGCCGCCGTGAGAGGCTAAATTGCAAAAATGTCATGTTGTAAAGTTACGTATCGCTCGGATCAGTCTCTCAGGATATGCAGCTTTCGGGTTGGCCGCTGGTTGGCCGAGCTTTTGTATCAGTTACAATGCAGCCATGTTTGCGCCGAGTCGGCAAGTTGGCCTTGAATTAGCCACCCGCGGGTGGCAACAGTCCGATTATAACGAATAAAGTCAGCACCCGCATGGAAATCTGTCACTTCGACTGATTGCGCATGGGTTGCATAGATTAACGACGCTACTTAGCCGAACTGCCTAACTACCTCTACCTGACATACTTGACACTAAGTAGGACACTGAAGAGCATTGAAGTGACAAAAATCGCAGGTACTGCAGCCTGGTAAAGCCTTGGTGGCGTGAGAGTTTGACTGAACAAGCCGCCGGCCAGTACTCTGGCTAACGCGAGAGGGAAAAAAACTCTACTAGTAGAGGGGAGATGAGAGGCAGGACGATAGACCAACATGACGAACTGGAATCCGATAATTGCGTCGCACCCTGAATGTCCCCAGAGGGCCGAAAAGAATTTCTCATGCATGTTATAGGATAGATAGTATAGTCAGGAGCCTCTACACTGATCTTTTGTGAGTTTTGAATGGGTCTGAGAGCGTTCTTGGAAGCTTGTTTGCGATCCGCCGAGCCAAATCGGTCCGTTGGCCCGATTTACCTAGTTAACTTACCTTGGATTTGGGGGCCCGGTGACAAATCTGGTGTGCAAGTCACGCAGTGGGGGGTGGCTCAAAGTACCGAAGGAAAGCATAGTCGCGGGCAGATGACTTGTAAATAACGAGATATGCCAAGGAAAGTTGGAGGCAATGCTGTAAGTCGGAAGCACGCCGGCCGTCAGGGCTGGGGAAGTCCTTCCATTTATGGAAGGGCTCGAGGCTGTTCGAGGTCGGGAAAATCTTTCGACCCAGCGACATTTCGGAGGTCCGAGATTGTTGACAGAAATTCGAAGGATGCAGGGGGAATGCGCTGATTGCAAAAAAAAAAAACAGGTAGATTAGTAAAGGAGAAGGCGTGGAGGACGCAACGGCCCAAAGATGGTACAGCGGAGCAGCGGCTGGGCTCATATTATGCCTGAGGAGAGAGAGCCAGCATTCGTCGTGCAGGAGGTCGTGGTGGTGCGGAAGAGAAAGTGTTCGGCTGTCAGCATACCGGAAGATCGGAAATTGATCCGCTTCAAACTTGAAGAATTTTGTTCAAAATATGCAACGACATAATTGGGAGTTGAACGCCTGGCATCTAACCAGCAACAGGATATATTTTAACGGTGCAGTGCTAAGATGATTTCACCGACCTCAGGATGAAAAGTGGCCGTCAATACTGTACTATTTCGACCAAGTGTTCACGGATTTTGGTTTTTTTCGTCTCCGAGATGACCGAAAAATTTCCTTTTGAATCAAGGTGATTTTTACACACATCATACAAAGTCGAGGGTCACCCGTCACTGAACACTTGGTCGAAATAGTACAGTAGGTTGGTCGAGGATAAACAATATCCTAAATCCGCCAAGTGTTGGATGCATCTGGTTTGGCCGCGCCTTGCAATTCTGCCTGGAGATCCTTTCCCTCCCTCGAGCCTCGCAACTTGTGGGCTGCTAATCTTTCAGCCACCCGAAAATGGTCCGAGTTGGAATTAATCGCGTAGAGTACAGGTGTGGATGCGAACTTCGCAGTGGCCGATGTAGGCTTATTACCAGCCAGTTAACAGCCTCTGTACTATAATCTGCGTAATTTTCTGAGGACAATCGTCAGATCGCGTATACTATCGAGACTGGGACTTATCAACCCAGGCGAGTGCGAGCTGCCTCGGAGTTTGAAATCACCAATATATCGACCCATCAATTTTGAATTGAAAACCACGAAAAATAAATTCTTGATTAGAGTAATGCTCCGTTTGAGCTCCGTGAGCAGCGCAGTAAAATGGAGGGGGAAATTCTGGGCGAAGGGAGCAAGAGTGACACCGAAAAGGGTCAACCTGAATGGAGTTCAAACTCGCAAAGAGATGTGAAAAAAATGAGGAGCATTTCAGTGAACAACGGGGAATGCTAGTGTGGTATTACCACTGCAATTATCGATAGGATCACCCTCACCAGAAATTTTCAGACTTCAGACGACAACCTGGGACAACCTGAAACCCAGATTTGGTTCCATATGAGACGGATCAGCGCCCATTGATCGCTATAGCGACGATCTCTGATCGGCCTCTTCTGAAGTTCAAGCTCAACGATCTCTTGCTCTTTTTCCCTTCGTTCGTTCCCTCTTCTTGACTCGCCATTTTTTCGTTCGTCGCTTTCGTTTCCCTTTAATTTGCACCGGCTGCAAGCAGAAGAGCTTTAAAAGGTTTATTCAACGCTGCCTTGTTTGTGAGTACCGGTCTAGAGACTCACTCATCGATGGCTTCATTGATTCGTAGATCTCCCACCTTTTCCTTTCGTTCATTGACCTCAACCCAATGGTTTCCTGGAACAAAATCCTTGGTTTGACGTCCGTCGGCGTCGCGACCGCTCTCCTAGGCATCGTTGCTTTCGACGTGCCCTATGTCAAATCTGTGTACTTCCTCCGCATCGACCTGGCCAACGCCACGGCCTCTACCGCCGCTGCGAACCAAACCACGCCATTTGTCGACCTAGGCGTGCTCGGGTTCTGTACGGACTTGAAGGATGGGCGAGGGCTGCAGTGCTCACCAGCAAAGATTGGATACGCGCTGTCTGGTGTGTAATCCTTCTCCATCCCATGCGCTGGCATACCCCTTCAAATTTGGATTTCACTGACGGACGGTGAATTGTGCAGAGGCGGGCCAATTCATCAACGGAACTCTGCCTCCCGCCCTCTCCGCGGGCGTGAACGCTGTCGCCACGACGCTCACTAAGGTTCTCGTCTTGCACGTCGCTGCGTTCGGCATAGCCCTCATTTCCTTCGCCTTTGCCCTCCTCGCCTTCTTCGGCGCGCCCATCGCCGACTGCTGCAGCTCCTGCTTCTGCGGTTTCGCCGGCTCCGCTGCGTTTGCCGTTTTCGTGAGCCTCCCTCCTTGGTTTTATTTATACACTTCCTAACAAACTAAAAACCCTGGCAGATATTCGACGTTGCTTTCTTTCAGATAATCAAAAAGCGCGTGGAGGAAGAGGGGAACGCGGGCGGCGCTGTCATGGGGAATGCCATTTATCTCACGCTTTTTGCCTTCCTCCTCCTCTTCATCACGCCCATCCTGTTCCTCATCGGACGCTGCTGTGGATGCCTCATCCCTGACACGCATTCGCACTCGCATCACAAGGAGCTGAACTGAACTGAGAAGTGGAGGAGTTGGATTACGGGGTGAAGGAGCTGAGCTGAAGTGAGCAGCATACACACTTTACGACGGTCATGTCATATGCAGCAAGGATAATTCCTCTAATTATTCGGTTCCGTAACGGTCTCTTCCAGCTGGGCCTTCTAGAACCGAGGTATGTGTGTGATCGTGCTTGTCGCACTCCAACCCAGACCACCCTCAATATGGTGCGCGTATACACTGTGCGCATGCGCGACAACTCGTTTCTGGACGCCAACATCTCTGGACGCAAACCACCGAGATCCCGCAGTGACCCGATACTAATTTACTTTGGTAAAGGTCCGTGAATGCTCTGCGCTTTCTGCGGCCACGCTAACTCTATGAACTCTTGACCCAGAACTGTTTTAACCGAGGTCGAGGGCTAGAGCATCCCGTTCGATCTGGGGCGGGTGCCTGGGGAACCTGCTTTCGAGGGAGGAGTGAACCAATCTGCAAAGCCAGGTGCAAAACAATTCCCATGACCATTCGGGACGCCATAAAACTCAGCGCAAAGCATCTGCTGGGACATAATAAAGAACGCACCCGGTGGCCAGCAGCAGCAATGTATCCATTGTACGTGTTCCGAAGGTCTGAGCCTCCCGGGCGATACGGGATGGGTGCGTGAATGCGGCAAGCGCCGTCTTTCGTGCACGCTGGGGCGTCGAGTGTAAAGAAGAACGGTGTGGCGAAAGACTCGAGAAGAGCATGCGGGGATGGGAAACCTCGATGTTCAGGGATGTAAAGGGTACCTTGAGGAACGCACCCACAGACTCGACCCATTGACTTGGAACTGTTCAACTGAGGTCAAGCGTCGAAATATCCCGTTCGATCCGGAGTGGGTGTTTGCAAATTGCGGGGATTTTTCTCTCTCTTTCAGAAACCTGAGGCCAGGGTCATCGCGGGGAGCGCTCTGTAAAGTCTCTCATTACCTTCCCAAGTGCGTATCGAGCAGATTAGCCCGAACCTCAAGCGAATCACAGTAAAGGAACCCGCCCACCGACTCGTCGTCCTTACCCGGAAGTAGTTCAACCGTGGTCGAGGACTGGAGTTTCCTGTTGGATCTGGGTGGGTCCATGTCGGCAAAACACTACATTTTTCTTTCTTCATCTTGCTTTTTGAGCAGACACGCTCGAGAGAAGAGAACAAACAGCAGAAGTATTACCGTTGTGCAAGGTCAAGTACTCTGATGTCGGGCGCCCAAAGAACATCAACTCAAACCACTTGCTGGAATACGTTAAACAGTGCACCTGGTGGCCAGCAGCGTCGACGTACTCAGTCGACCTGCACTGAGGGTTCTGAACCGCCCGTCCGATTCGGGTGGGTGCATGAATGCGGAGAGTAACTTTTTTTTCGTGGACGCTGGGGCGCCGATGGCGAAGAAGCGGTCATCAACTCAAACCTTGAGCTAAAACACCACAGGGAATACACCGACTGACTCGTCGTCTTCATAGTCCAACTGAGGTCCACAATGGAGTCTCCTGGTGGGCCATAATACCCGTCAATTCATGCTTTTTTTTCACAGTTTACGGCGGGTCCAGGCGCCTCCGAAACCAAAGGGAATTGACGATAATACTTGTGTTTTTCTTGTTTGGCGAAGTACTTATACATCACAGTCACCTACCAATGAACGCGAACCCGGAGCTAAAAGTGAGTTCAAACCTCGAGCTAAGATAAAGGAAAAACGCACCACCGACTCATTGTCTTGTCCGGCACCAGTTCAACCGAGGTTAAGGGTCGGAGTATCCCGTTCGATCCGGGGTGGGTGTATACTGTATCTCCCACGATTTTACTTTTCTTCCGAGTCGCACCCCAAGCCGGGATGACTCGACTCCGACCTCGAGGCGAATATCGACAATCCGGGTGTTTCTCCTTCGGTGACCTTCTGGCCCACCTAAACAATCAGCTCAAATCCCGATGAACTTACGATCTAACTCTGTACCAGAGGAAACGCACCCATCGACTCGTCGTCTTGACTCACAACCAGCTCAATCGTCCGAGTCGTTCTGTCGATTCGGGATGGGTGTACAAGATAAGAGCTATCTTATCTTCGGCCGTGTGGCGGATGACGTCCGAGGGCTGGTCGCAAAAGCACGAGAAATTTGGACATAAAAGGCGTCCTGCCTCATCTTTAGGAACGCACCCACCGACTCGTCGGTACCAGTTCAACTGAGGTCCAGCACCGATGTCTGCTGCCGTTCGATCCGGAGTGGGTGTGTAGATAGACATTCTGCGTTTTTCTTTCAGCATGAAGCTTGAAGCAGTGAGAGGGTTGGATTAGCTTAAACCTCGAGCCAACACGAAGTAAGGAACGCACCCACCGACTCGTCGTTGTAAACCGGACCGAGGTCAAGAAGCGGACTCTGCCATTCGACCTGGGTTGGAGGCAGCACCTGGGGCTTTTCGTCTTTTGCCGCCGCCGGAAAATCTTTGCTGTGCGTAAATTTAATTCGCAGTTACGGTCTCAGCCGTCGCGAATGAACGACAATTTCAGGAAGAAGCCACAGAACACACGACATGCACGAGAAGGATACTAGTATGAGTAGATTTATTTTGATGCAGAGTTGAGTACGCCACCGAGCCTTCCTCGAAATACACGGTCAACTCGTCCCTCGCAGCTCTGCTACATCCGTCCACCGCCACCAAGCGACGTTAGATTTTTTTGAAGGTTTAGGCGGCGGGCGCCTGAGCCTTGGCACGGGGGGTCCTGGGCTTGGGTACGTACGAGGGGCAGGCTTTCTGCTGGTGCTCCTGCATGAGAGAAAACGGTTTAGCACTCGGAACACCCACAGGAAAGATAATATGTCAGGAGTAGGGGGGAGGATAAACGCACCGTTGACCCACAAGTGAAGCACTTGGCGGGTTGTGGGCAGTCCCTGATCCCGTGGCCTGCCTCGCCGCAGCGGAAGCTGCCACCAACAACATTAGTATAGCTAGTGCGATAGCAAGACGGGAGATGAACGCACCACTCGATCGGCGCGGTCTTCATCGCCTCAAGCCGTGCGGGATCGGGATTCGGGCAGTTTTTACGCTCGTGCCCCTCGACGCCGCACGCTTTGCAAATTGTAGGCTGCGTGCACTCGCTCGTGAGGTGTCCTTCGCGGCGGCCTGTGGCGAGCGCAAACCATATTGCGTGTGTAGTCGTCGTTGCAAGTCAAGAAAAAATATCAAATAAAAAAATCCACCAAACGTTAGAATTTATCCCGTTAACGGAGAATGCTAGGAGACGCACAGTTCATGCTGAAACAGATGGGTAAGTCCAAGAAGATGAAAATGGGCTCGAAAACGCACCAGATGAAAAACCGCGGACCCTTTATATGCCCTCCTTTCACAGGAACCTCAGTGGATAGCGCTCGGGCATTTACACACCGAGACAGAGAGACAGCGCCAGCGCGGGGGAGCGCTGTGGTGGCAGCGCGGAGAGCAATTTGGCGGGCGGGGATGCGGAGGGCGGCGAGCATCGTCGACGGCGTGAAGAGGAAAAAAGTGGGTCACATCACGCGTAACGCTATCATGATGCCTGTTCACGATCACGTGTCGATGCGCGTGCCTCATTTGGATTAAGTACACGCGTTTCAGTGACTTTGGCGAAGCAGGAACAATGTAATACTCGCAACAGACCAATGTGTGCTTTCGGGAAAATTGGAAGCAAAAGGGTCAGTGAAATTTGCGAACCAATCACGGCTTCAACTTTCAAACTCGGCTTGCAACACCAGATGTCTTTGCTTAATTTTTCCGCACCGTTTCGATCTATATCCCTGCTCTTTTCTCATGTTTCGGATTCCCTCGATTACAGGCGCAGTTTCCTTTAACTTGTGTACTGAAGTAACAAATTCAATGTTCTGTGTGTGATCCAACGGGGAAAAGCACAATGCTTGATTATTCGTCTGTAAAGAGCATCGAAGGATTGTTTTTGTGCACCGGGCCCGAGATGGACGGGCGGCTCCGTTCTCCAAAGCTCGTTCAAAATCAAAGAAAAACTATGCTTTGATGAAACCTTCGTGCGCACAGGCTTCGTCTCTTCAGGACGAAGACAGCGAGTTCCTCAAACCCAATCTTGTTCACCTTTGGATATTGTTCCAAAAAGCCTCTCCTGCATGCATATCCACGATACCACATGTTTTTTGGGACAATATCCACGGTATTGTCGCAAAAAGTCTTTTTGAGTTACAAGTCAAGATAGGGGCTTTATAGGTCAGCAAACATACTTATGAGGCCTTATAAGGGCTTATAAGTACCTATTATCGCTTATAACTCAAGGGAACCCCCTCATGATCAGGATGCATTCCAAATCCAATTTCATTAACGTACACACAGGTGGAGTTGAGCTAGAAAGGCCCTTATCTACTCAAACGGATTTTTTTTCCGACAACCACATAGTTATATATTTCCAAACACAATATACACGAAGGCCGATGGAAATTAGAGTACCCAGGAAACACAAGAGGACCAAGAACCAAGCCGGTGTCGAAACTATACATAATAATTCGACACTCCCGCTCTAGTCACCTCTTCCTAGACACTTTCTCCGCAGACTTGGTGACTAAATTCACAGTAAGTTGAAAATTAATTGAGCTTTTGGGGCCGACGCACCCTTGCCCGAAGCTTTCTCAGTCTTGTCCACGGACTTGATGATACCGACAGCGACGCATATCGCGGACAGCAAAGCGACCGAGCGGTGGATACTCATTGTACGCCTCCACACACTCAATGGCAGGCACCGCAGATATAAATAAAACTCTGGTGAGGGGAATATTCAGACATACCATGGGCTTGCTGGGGACGAGTTTGACGATGCACGAATCCCCGCTCTTGATAAACTTGGGGTTCACCTCGATCGATTTGTTGGTCCGACGATCAACCTTGTCGAGGAGCTCGGCGAATTTACAGGCGATGTGGGCGGTGTGGCAGTCGAGGACGGGAGCATAACCAGCGGAAATCTGCCCTGGGTGATTGAGGACGATGACCTGCGCGGTGAAGGACGCGGCCTCTTTGGCAGGGTCGTTCTTCCAGTCTGAAGCGACGTTTCCGCGGCGAATGTCCTTGACCGAAACACTCCTGGCGATCATTTAGCTCGTATTCATTCAACTCACCGCAATTCATACGCACCGGATGTTGAAACCGACGTTGTCTCCCGGCTGGCCACCCTCCTCCAGCAGCTCGTGGTGCATTTCTACGCTCCTCACCTCAGCCAAGATATTGCCCGGCGCAAAGGTGACGAACATGCCGGCCTTGATGACACCGGTCTCAACGCGCCCAACGGGGACCGTCCCGATACCGCTGATCTTGTACACGTCTTGCAGCGGGAGACGGAGGGGCTTGTCGGAAGGCCGGATTGGCGGCTCGATGGCATCGATGGCCTCGAGGAGGGTCTTTCCCTTGACCACCCCGGCCTTGGTCTCCTTGATCCAGCCTTTGAACCAGGGCATGCTGTTCGGTGCGTGAGGATAATCAATGCATGAGGATTGAAGATTGAGTGAATCGTACTTAATGGACTCCTCCAACATGTTGTCGCCATGCCAGCCTGATATTGGCACGAAAGGGATGCTTTTAGGGTTATACCCAACTTTCTTGAGGAACGCAGACGCCTCCTTGATGATTTCGTTGAAGCGGTCCTCACTCCACTGTCACAAACTTTGAGGATTGCAATAAGAGTAAGTAATGGATCAAACAATAGAACCTTGGCCGTGTCCATCTTGTTAACCGCAACAATGAGCTGGCGCACGCCGAGCGTGAACGCAAGCAGCGCGTGCTCGCGCGTCTGCCCATCCTTATTAATCCCAGCCTCAAACTCACCTGTACCAGCAGCGATGATGAGGATGGCGCAGTCCGCCTGCGAGGTACCCGTGATCATGTTCTTAATAAAATCCCGGTGCCCAGGGGCGTCGATGACCTATCACGGAATGTTGAAGTATTTTCTTTGACTCAAATAAAAAATACGACACACGGTGACGAAGAACTTGGGCGTCTCGAACTTCCACAGGGCGATGTCGATCGTGATACCCCGCTCGCGCTCGGCCTTGAGCTTGTCGAGCACCCAAGCTGGGGACCCAAATGAGCCGCGATGAATATAATGTGTATTCAGAGATAGATCGCCGACCATATTTAAAAGATCCCTTGCCGAGCTCAGCAGCCTCCTTTTCGTACTTCTCGATTGTTCGTTTAAGGATACCACCACACTTGTAGATTAAATGCCCAGTGGTGGTGGATTTGCCGGAGTCGACGTGGCCGATCACTGGGGGGCGAATGACGGAGTGGTTAAGACTATTTTAAACTGGTACTGACCGACCACGTTCACGTGGGTCTTTTCTTTGCCCATGTGTAATATCTGTAAAACGGTGGAGAAGGCGGTTTACGTTAGGGATTCAGACCGCAGAATGGAGTGAGGGGTAATGGAAGGGAGGATGAGTTTACTAGGGCTTTAAATAGCTTTGAGACGCCTATCAAGAGATATGACAAGGGTTGTGAAATCTGACTCGGTTTGCATGAGTCGATATTAGACTTGGAGTCACACTCAAGTTTTTTATTTGGGTCGGTGCGTTAAATGGGCGAGTCGAGGACTCGTTATAGTTTGAAGCGCGAAATTAAAGAAAGAGGTGTCGTGTCTATTGCGCGATCCGACTTGTGTAAAAATCGGATGCAGCAACGTGCGTCAGATGAAGAAGAATGAGCTCGAGACGCGCGGAAATGGTGTATCTGTCTAGCAACCGCAGACGCGTGACATAGGAAACTAATTTAGAGAGGAAGAATATTCACGAGTATTTAACCCCGGAAGTCGAGTGAAAAAAAAAGAGAAAAAGAGAGTAGACAAGAAACTTACCCTGTGGAACTCTTTATATCATCTTAGGTAGAATCCAGTTCTGTCGAGAGCTACACCATTCCGCTCTGTATCACAAATGCGCCAAGTCTCAGGCAATGTTTGCCAGCCGTGGAGAACTTGATGTCCCAGGGGAAAATGGGAACAGGCGGGAAAAAAACTCAAACTTAGACCACATAGCGTTTTGGGGAGTCGAACCCCAGCTCTTTCTCTAGTTCATCTGAACGGGTTGAAGATGGCCACCAGTGGTCCACGATCGTGTGCGTGTATCTATTTGTATTTAGTACTGTACACAGACCCTTGCTTTCACTTGAACGTCCTCGTTTATTGAAGGGTCACCTTGCTTGTCAAGGTCTCTCCAACCTCATAATGGCACCACTTTGCCCAACCCGGTGATCCTAAACCTCCCGATATCGAGTTCTAGATCTTGTCTGGGGTTCTTTTTACTTATTTACCTCTACTTTACCTAAACTTGAACCCGTTAATTCAAGACTCAATGACTCACCCTTGATGAAAATTCTTCACAAAGCCATTGCCCTCGTGCAGAAGAGCTGGCAAAGCACTCAATTTCACGGCTCAGAGACACTGAACTTTTGAGCAAGCAAGCTCTATTCAGACAGCTCTGCAGAGTAGGAGCTTCTAGTCTATAGCTTCCTTGTTTATTCTTTCGACACGGTAGAAAGTCCCAAGTGCAACACACTATCCCAGTAGGACAAGCTTCTCTTGGCGGTGTTTCAAAGTGCTTCTGGATTGCCTAACGAAGATGCGCGTCGGATACCGGAGCAATCACACACGTGATCGCGCTAAGTGTGATGTGTGACGTGACTCTGCTTCAAGTTTTTCCGTCCGCCATGTTTGCCGTTCTGCGTCTCCGTACTGCCCCCGCCGCTTTCCGTGGGGCGCGCATACAAGCCCTCAGGTCTCCGACCGTGGCTCTCCGACCTCTGTCAACCACCGCCCGGCTGTTGGAGGTCGTCATTCCGACTCGGACTAAGATTTTTTGGTACGTCGCATCGAAATTTGTCTTATTCTCTAACATAACTCCTTTGTGTCCTAGCTTCAACTGTAGGTGCAGTCACCCATTTTATCTTACTCTGCTGACTTTCTTTACCTCTTTAAGGCCGCAGAGAGGGCCACCGGTCCCAGCACTGCCGGGAGCCCGTCATCTGCATTGCATGCGGGATCAAGGGCCATGAACGCAAAGCTTGCCCTAACCCCGACCCCGCCCGAATTGAGGCGGTATATGCGACCAAGAAATGGTACCTTGTTCTCCCTTTCCCTGTTTTTTCTCTCTTGACTTATTATTTTCTGGTGTAGCTTCCGTTGCGGCGAGGCCGGACATGAAATTGCGCAGTGCACGCAGCCCCCGCCCAACTGCTATTCCTGCGGTGCGGACGTACGTCATCCGCTGCCTCGTATTCGAATTATTTCCTCAATTTCTCGTCGGCACAGGACCACGAGATTACACATTGCCCGACACACAAGGCCGAGATTGCGGCTAAGCACGCTGCATGGGCGGCCGGCCGTGACGCTGCAAGGGAGGCCAAGGCGGCCAAGCAAGCGGCATCGGATGCTGCCAGGGCTGCAACGGAGGCCGCTGCAAAGGAGACCAAGGCGGCCAAGAAAGCGGCAGCAGATGCCGTATGGGCTGCGGCAACAGAGGAGGAAAAGGTTGCAATCCTCGCGGCAGCAAAGGCGGCGAGGGAGGCAGCAAAGGCGGCGAAAGAGGCAGCAAAAGCTGCCAAGGCTGCACAAACTACCGACGCCACCCCCGCATAGACCTCTGCTGGTACGCCTCTCTCGAGTTGACCGTGCTCACAAACGAAAGTGTGTTGCCGTATATAGCGGAACGGTGTATCTAGTCCATGTATAGTGGATCTTTCTGCGTCAACAACCCCGTCTCTGGTAAATATCTACTGGGTCTTCGCGCGTTTTGAAATTTGGACTGCTCGTCGGCTGTGAAAAGCGTTCGGTTTTTTTTACACCACGACAGAACGCTTCCCGCTCAACAAAGTCGCTGTCATCAAGGCTGGCGCGTACCTGAACCCTTGTAAGAAAAACATTAATTATAAGTGAGAGGCAACGAGCGTATCCTACTAATGCAACACTCGTACAGTTTCGTAGTTTTGGTTTCTCCGATAGGGGGTATACTACAGCGTGAACGTACCCTGAACCTTGATATCGCGCGACGACGAGCCAACAAACACCGTGAACGTGCCCTTCGCCTCAACCCACTGCTGGCTGACCACATCCCACACGCTAACGTCCTTCTGGCGCAGGGGGATCGTCACAGTCTTGCTCTGTCCACGGCCAATCAGGTTGCGCTGGAACCCACGCAGAACCTTGGGCGGCTCGTTGTATGACGCGGGGAAGCCGAGGTAGAGCTGCGAGACCTCGTTACCGGCGAGCGAGCCTGTGTTTTGGACGCGGAACGAGACAGAGAGAACGTCCTCGTAGAGGGCGGCAGGGCCGCCGGACTGTCCGACGGGGGAGGCACCGATGGGGGGCGCGCTGGCGGTGCTGGTGGCGTTGGAGGATGCGGATGCGGATGCGGATGCGGACGCCGACGCAGAACCAGAGAGGGAGCCAGAAGCCGAGCCAGAAGCCGAGCCTGAAATGGCGGAGGCAGAGGCAGAGCCGGTGACGGAAGCGGACAAGCCCGATGCAGAGATGGTGGCGTTGGCACTGGCAGTCTTGCTCGACGCAACGGCGGTGCTGCTGGCATGCGCGCTGGTAGCGCTCGCTGTGGTGTGTTTGGCCTCCGCGCGACGACCATGCGTCTTGGTAGTCCTGAGCCCGCTGTACGCGAACGTGGTGTAGCTCAATCCGAAGCCGAACTCGTAGCGCGGCTCGATGTTTTTGATGTCGAACCATCTGAAGCGCAGTTAGAATTAGGGATTCGCGCGAGGAACAGCAATTGAACGAACCTGTAGTCAATGCCAAGTTCCTCGGTGTAGGTGATTTGCGGGGTGGTGTCGCTGCTCGTGTACAGGATGTCTGCGGGGTAGTCGGTGCGCAGCTTGGCAATGGTATACGGAAGACGTCCACTGGGGTTGGTAGCCTGGGAACCGTCCGAGAACAAGATATCGACAATCGCGTTTCCGCTCTCCTGCCCGGGCAGACCGGCCTGGAGGACAGCAGTGACGTTCGGGTGGTCGATCCAGGACTCGATGGTGACCGGGCCGACGGCATGCTGAACTACGATGGTGTTCCCGCAGACGTTGGCGGTCGCCTGGATGAGCGCCTCGCCGCCGTGCCAGAGGGTGATGTTCTTGCGGTCACCAGCGTTATCGTCGACGGTGATGTAACCCTCGCCGGAGTCGGCGTTGACGAAGACGAGGCAGGTGTCGGCGAGCTGAGCAACGGCGCCGACTTGGTTGAGGTTGAAGTCGTCGAGGACGAAATCGCTAAATATGGTTGGTTACGACGCAATGGTACGTTTGGACTCAGGACTTACATCATTACCTCGGGCTTAATGGATTGAATGTGAGCGCTGATGGCGGCCAGGGGGTCAACGAGATAGGGGAAGTTGGCCGTGCCTGCGCAAATTGTCCAGTTCACCGTAAGCTAAAAGAAATAAAACCCAACGCACCAGATCCCCAGCCCTGTGCGAGGGTCCCTTGGCTGCATCCATGACTGCGAAAATTGTCAGTCCACAAAAATCATCCAATAAGCGGGAGGCGCTTACTCTCCGCCACCGTTAGCACATCCGTTGGCGCCATCAGGGTTGGGTCCGGCGTCAGAACCGAGGACGCTAATACCTGAGAGAAAGTGTCAGCTTTAATACCACCAAGGCAAAGTAGAATCAAACGAACGCTTGAGGTTCTTGACGCTGAGAGGCAAAGCTTTCTTGGTATTCTTGAGCAAGACGGTGCTGGCGGCGCCGATCTGGCGAATGAGCTTGTAGTGGTCGGCCTGGACACTAAGTGAACGAATGGTCAGTATCTATAGCCTTGGACATAAACCAAAGAATTACTTGACGTGTTCGTTGACGCGTTCGCCGTTAAGGAAAGTTGCCTGGGTGAGCTGCGAGAAGTTGATATCGGGGTAGTCCTTGTCCTGCCCGAGCTTGTACCACGCCGCGATCGTGCGGGTAACCATGTCGTCGATACGCGCCTGCGGCACGCTGCCGTTGTTCACCATGTCGATTAGCGCAGCGCCCCACCAGGAGTTGGTCGCGGTCGATGGGTTCGGGTCATTCTGAGGACCGACGCCCTACACACGACGCGTCAACTAACGGTAAATGGACGCATCAAATAAACAACGCACGTAACCGATGAATCCTGGCATGTTCATGTCGAGACCAGCGAGCGCGGGCTGGACACCGTTGATCATCGCGGCCCAGTCGGACACGATGAAACCTACATTTGGTAATTTACGTTAGAAGGGTTCGGAAACAGAACGGGAGGTTGACGGGAGGCATGTGGACGCACCTTGGAATCCAAGCTCCTCCTTTAATATCCCGTTCATGATCTTGCTGTTCTGGCAAGCTTGGGTTTGGTTGACCTTGTTGTAGGAGCACATCACGGAGGCAGCACCAGCGCGGACGGCCTCGGCGAAGGGCCAGAGGTAGAGCTGTGGCGTATATTAGTACGTTTATTCGAAGGTCTCAAGGGAGGTGTACCTCGTGCATGGTACGGTCATCAATGTTGGAAGAGTAGATCTGACTCGACTCTGAGCCACCGCGGAAGTGCTCCTGCTCGTTGGCAATGCTGCAGTACGGGTAAATCAACGTCATCCGTTCGGATGAAAGACAACGTACAAGTGCTTAACAGTGGCCATGACACCTTGGCTCTGGATACCTTCAATGGTGGCGGCAGTGGCGACACCAGACAAAAAGGGGTCCGCGCCGAATCCTTCCCAGTTGCGTCCTGCGGCGGCTTGGCGGCCTGAGAAGCACGATTTAATACGGCGGACGCGAGGAAGGAATGAATGGAACGCACCCATGTTGGTCATGGGTCCGAGCTGCGCGTTGACACCCTTGCCACGGTGCTCAGCGCCCATGGCTTTACCCCGCGCCTCAATCAAGTCTACGTCCCACGTAGCGGCGGCGTTGATCCCGGCGGGGAACGCGCTGACCAGGTCAGCAAAGCGCACACCAAGAGGTGAGTCCTCGAGGCATAGACCTCTCCAGCCAATACGAGGAATGTCCTGAGGCATCAAAATATCAGCTCGCGCGTACAAAATAAACGAAAAACTAATAATAGCGACGTACCCCAGTTTGCCCGACACAACGTGCGAGGACGTCTACGCCAGTAGTGACGTTGATTTTCTCGAGAAGCGTGAGGCCACCGACGAATTTCTTCGCCTTTGCGACGGCGGATGCCCAGTCGCCAGTGCCAAGAACGGGGGGTGCGGGGAGCACGATGGGGGATTCCCATTCCTCGAAACCCGGAGGTGCGGCGTCGGGGCTTCCAGTAGTCACATCGGCGAGGGCAGGCAGCGCAAGGGCCGCGAAGAGGGCGATGAGCTGCATTTTATGTGTGCGTGTCCGCATAAGGGTGGTGAAAGAATGACGAGGAAGGGGAAGGGGGGAAGAGAGGCGGATGCGCTGGTGCTGGCATCCAGCGGCTTTTGTATTCCGGCTGGAAATTGGAATTTTCTACACATGGAGTGCAGGCCTGCTGACCCCCGACATGCTTCGTGATGGCGATGATGTTCGGCGAACTGCTTGAGTGTTTGAAGAGATGTGGTGTTGCCATCTCCCTGATCATAAAAACATACAATGCCGAACTCTGCCGGAGGCGCCCCTGGCCATTCTATAACGTTAACGTCAACGTCTCGTGTGGCTATTTCTCTAATAATTTCTCCCGCCACCTCCCGCCCTTCGCTGGATGGAGTCGCCTCCCCGCGCTCTGTGGGTCATACTGGGCGCAAATGAGTGCATTCATTTTGCTTCACAATCTGCTGCTCTGTCGATCATCACAAGCTGTTGTCAACGTCACCCCGCTTGTATCCCCCGGTCCGTCGCTTCAAGTGTTGTTCCAGTCTCGCTTGAATGAAACTTCCTCCGCGCGCCAAGATATTCTCTGCGAACATGCAGTGCTTCAGTTTGTTTCCATCCAGCATCCAACCCCTATCAGGTCATTCATTCTGGCGCCATAGCAAGGTCTATGTTTTTCCTCCACATCACGTTGCCGTCACTGTGGCAAGCACGTTGACGGCGACAAGCACTCAGGCTAATCTCATGGCGCGAGGCATTTCAAATGGTGCCCGGCCCCTATGTAGAGAGGTGTTGAAGTGGCCTAGGTTGACGATTATCAACGTCGGTCGATGCATCGTGGTCCGAGTCCTCCATCAACAGTTTGTCAACGGTACTTGCGTCAGTTCAACCAGTTGAACATTATATAAACCTTCTGCTCACTTGCAGTCGCCGGGGAGACGCACCACGAATCCAGATTGTTTTTTATGCTTTGGAACGGGTAGCTCCGAGTCGTTGGTTCCTCAAGCTATTCCTGGCCCTCGGTCAAGTTGTTCCGAAGTATGCCTCATCAGAGTTCCACGGAATCGTCTTACCATTATAATTAGTGCATCCCGTCACGAGGGATCCGGGGACGGAGGACTTAGTAAGTTACTGCAGCGACTCTCCGCGCATCGCGGTCGAAGTTGGACCTTGAAGATTATTAGTAAGACTGTCCCTTGAGTTCCGTGCGGATCTATACCCTGTCCGTTACCAACTAAATATATAGAAAGATGAAAACTGTAAAAGGGAAGAGTTCGAATGCGAAAGGTCAACTGCGCTAGGGTATTCTGAGTGCGGCTCACCATCCTTAGCATGGGGTCTTCGCATCATGATCAGGGATTGACGAAGATGGTGCTCAAGTTAAGTTCGTTGTTGGATAATTTAAGAGTTTTCCACCATATGGGTGGGCCAGGAAGAAATGCCATATAGGCACCTCCGCCTAAGTGAAAAAGAGTGAGTACTTCCGGTCCGACGGTGTCGATATCGCGTAAACCAAGTTCGAACCTAGTAATAATACCTATTCGGGAGTGTTTGAATGCCGAGCGGAGGTCGGATTGGCTCCCGCCGGATGCCTTGAAACGCGGCCCAACCAAGTGTATACATACCAGGCTTCTGCTGACTCGCTGGTGTCAACTTCGAATAGCCAGCCAAAGCTCATGGCTCGAACAAACGGTCTGAACACTGACCAGTCATTGCAATAGATGGGTGGGATGAGATGTGAGCTGGTGTGGTTTGGACGGGTTGCCCCGCGCGCGAAGGAAGTAGAGGCATTGGGGGCGCGCTGATCCACATTCCTATCTGAACGGCATCTTGAACTTGGGATCTTGACAGTTTGAGGCGCATGTTATTCGATCGGGTAGACAAGGGGATGATGTGCGAAGCAAGTGAGACAACGGAGGGAACCAGGTCTGCAAGCGGAGGGTATGAGTGGCAGACAAGACGACCCGCCGGTGGGATGGAAACAAAGGCATGGCGAAGGTCGGGAGGCACGTAGAGGCCAGGTCGACACAAGATGATCGTCCGGTGAGGGACTTGTTTACTCGAGCTCGAGGAAGAAAGTTTGTCAGCGGATCAGACGCGATGCAACATAGGTAATAAGAAATTTTAGGCTTTCCGCCAGGCATGCATGGTCTTATGTTCCTTCCATCCTTCCTTCAAGCACGCTACACCACAGAAGAAGACGCGTCCTTTCATCTTGCTACGGGGAAAGAAACCACCCTGATCAGAAATAGGAGAATCGGGACGTACCACCGCATTTCTCCACGGCCCAGCAGCGTCGTCAATCCTCGACTCCCACAAGTCTCCGAGACTGCGCGAGAAGAGCTTGCCGCGCGTGGGATGTACCGGTTGTCGTGCCTGGCACCGATACGTCGGGAACCCGTGCGTCAGGACCGCTGCTTCTTGCCCGTACTAACCCAACTTGAGGCGCTCTTGCGGGGCCCGCGAAAGTATATTCGCCATACTGCGGTGCGCGGACGTACCTCGTGAGGCGTCGCCACTTGCACGGCGCCAGGTCGAGCTCAATGAATAAATTGCACCCGATGCTCGTTGTGTCACGGCACAAAGACATACTTCTTCTTGTGGACAATCTGGATGGTGGCGTTGTTGCACAAGTCCCTGGGATACGGCCAGTCATCTGTGACGTCGGGCTGGATATCCGCCGCGGTGAGCGGGTACGTGGTTCTGAACGAAGTCCAAGTTTCTGGAAACGAGATCGAAGACGTCGATTGTTGGGCCGCCGATGAACAGGATTGCAGTGTCATTGTGAACGAGCATACTTCAGCCTGTGAACATGCCCAGCTGAGCATCCCTCGCGGTAATCGGGAAGTCGGCGCCAGACGGTGAGGTTGTTGAGGTGAATGGCCCAGAGATCGCGATACACGGATCGACTGGTGGGAGTAAGAGTTGGAACGAAAGGCCTGCTGTTCCAGATGAAGCAGACAAGATTTTCTCGGCCGTCGGTTACGCTTCCGGGCTTCGTGATACTGAGCCTCTTCCACGCTTGGAAGGGCGGACGACTGCACTTCCCTGGTGAGGATTGTATGGGGTTTGACATCACGGGTTTGATAGAGTTTTGCGAGGAGAGGCAGATCGACGATAGTTCGGCGATGGTGCGAACTTGAAGCAGCAAGCTCGGGCGTCAAGGGCTGCAGTAAAACGGCGGGTGGTTGCTGTTGCGGCGTTACCAAGACCAGAGCTCTCAAGCGAGACACAGCGCGGGTCAGAGGCATCCCTCCTAGCTGTGGCGAAAATCGTCAGCGGCGTGGAGGAAACAAGCGAGTCCGAGTCACACCATGGGTAACGCGATCATTTCACGGTCACGTGTGTGTATCATTCGTGCACGGACCCGATTGGGTTGGACGCGCTGAGTCAACGAGGGAATATATTTCAGCTTGACTTGAGGCCCGGGGTGCAACAGAATTCTTGAAGAGCAAAGCATGGCTTGTCGAAGAGAGAGGAAAAATACATCACAGAGTCCCTTCTCCCGCCCTGAACCAGCTACCAAGCTGCACCGGCGGTGCGGGCTGCATGGGGATGCGTCAGGGAGACTCAGATCGTATTAATCGCGACTACCGGCAAGATAATTGCTTATCTTCGAAGCCTCTTGCCTCAGATTCTTAATCTTGCTGGGATATCTGTCTGTAAAGGTATCTGAGGTATCCGCCCTTCAGATAGCCAGAGAACCAAGGTAGTTGTTTTGGTGGAGATTTGATCTATCTGGTGGCTAGAATCTGACGGCAGATAGCCAAGCTTGATCGGGTCTCTCTTTCTTTCCGGCCATCGAGGAAGTAGCTCGGGAATCTTAGTGCAACGACTTCGCCATTCGGCCTCAATAACATACTATGTGGTTGATATAATAAATGGTTCAGCATCGCAGTTACTTTCGTGAGAACATCCAGCTTGGGCTGGGTTTCGGGAAGCCGTCTACTGCACCTTAAACGGAAGGTTTCGGGACAGCGGATGCCGATATCACCCGTTTGGGCAACAGAATCGGTTTGTCAAAGACTTTGCATTTCAAGTACAATATATACTCGACTTATTATGCTACTAATATCTCTAGTTTCAGTAACAAGATCAGGAGCCCCGAAACAACCCTTTTTCGGAGTGCTTACTCCCAGGGACATGGCTTCCGCGATACCGGTTTTTTCTTGCGACCGTTGCCAGCTTCTGCTCTGGTAAAAGAATTACGGAGCCGTCACTCTTGGCTCATCAGCACCAGCCGCGATATTTATGCTGTTCGTGATCCCGAAGCATTTTAATCTTCAGTGTCTGACTTTGCGACTCATGCGTTTTTAATTTAATCCCGCCACGCGTTGGTGACGTCGAAAGCCCTTGTATCCTCGCTCTTCCTCCGCAAGACTTTACGGAAAGCCGCAAAGCCGTGATGATTGCCAATGACGCGTGGAACTAAATTCAGAGTACGCTCCGGACTATAAATCTAAATCGAATGTCCATTCGTGCGGTGGGGAGGATAGGACCTTGCTTTTGTTATTGGTCTACATATCATGCCGACGGTGAAAATACCTGGGGTCCAGATTCTGTGGTACGTATTCACGCCTGAAGGAAACACAACATGCACCCTGTCAAACGAGTTCACGGATCTGCTCACCTGCCAAACTTCTCTGTCCACCCTGGGAGTCCATGTTGCGCGCAACATTCATTTTCCCGTGATCCATCATCTCTTCAACTCCATCCCTTGTCAAATAGCTCCACCGCTCCACAGTTCTGCACTATGCCCGTTCCACCCAAATGCAACCACACCATCCTGAAGAACCACGAGGCGGAAAACATATAAAAGAGAGACTAACTCCTGCTTAATCCTCACTCGAACACCCCAAGTTCAAGCCTTCTCCCAGCTAAACAAAACATGTTCGCCAAGCTCTCCATTGTTGTCACCTCGGTGCTCATCGTAGGCTCACTTTCCTCCACCCATTTGTCGTTGCACGCTAATTACCTCGCTCAGACCCTTGCTGCCGCCATTCCGAACGGGACTCCCCCTCCCCCGGTGACGCCGCCGACCTCGCCCCAGTGCTGCGCCAGCGTTGTCCCGGCCAGCAACTCCGCCGCGAGCCTTGTCGCCGCCGTTCTTGGTCTCGACCTCAGTGGCATCCTTGTCGACGTTGGCTTGAGCTGCTCCCCCATCACGGTTCTCGGAAACAACTGCGGAGGGACCACCGTCACCTGCGATGCTCCTGAAAAAGAGTGGGGTATGTTACCACCATTCTTTCAACATTCGCGCTCGATGTTAATATGATTCTGTCTAGGCGGTCTCATTGCCATTAACTGTATCCCCATCACGCTTTGAGATTGGAAAGGATCGGATATTGTGGTTTCGGAATCAGAGTTTGAGTAATCTGTTCTAACGCCCTGGCATTGTCTCGTGTTCAATGTCACGAATAAAATGAGTTTTATCATTTCATTTCCTTTGTGCTCCGGGACTATGAGTCCAAAGTCAGATACGAAGATACGGCCGACTACGCTAATTATAGCTCAGGTAAATAAGTACCTCGTCGGCTCGAATATAATAACAGAAAAATAGAGTCGTCGAGCTATTGCGGCCTCTTTCTCGGTCCTCTCCGTCCATTCTGGATGACACTTGCGCTGTAGAGAAGTCGAGAAAATTGAACCGGGTCAGATCCGGAGCGACACATTTTGTGATGCTGAATGCGGCGGCATTGAGATGTTTAATTGCCGCTACATTCGGAACCGGCAAGAGCTTCGGCGGCCCTCGGAACGCAGTGCCTGCCGGAATGTCCTTCCACCTTGTTTTCGTCGGCATCGGCGCTTCTGCATACGAGCGTCCTCGCTCCAGCTATTAAAATTTAAGACGCGGACTACAAACCTAAAATTGGGTTGACTTTAACCTCGGGCTATTCAACCCCAAAGTCACTGTTAACTGCGGGAATAAGCAGTAAGTGGCCGTTAGGGTTCGGGTTGGTGGTTTGAGTTAGGGTTTGGGTTGGTTAGGGTTCGGGTTCAGGTTCGGGTTCAGGTTAGTGTTAGGGTTGGTTAGGTGTGAGGGTTGAGGGATGTATTTGCCTCGGAAAAGAACAGGCAAAGGTGTTGACAATTCTATGTTTTTTTGACAGAATCAGACCATCAAAGTGATGTAAATTGCCCAGAGTGTCGCAGCTCGTCATAACCTGGCGGCCCGTCTTCGGTGAGTATGAGTTCGAGAGTGTCGCCGTTGACACATCCCCGGAACCCTCTGGCTTCTACCAAGGCAAACCACTTGTCGAGGCCCGTGACTCGTGACCACGACCAAAATTCGACATTTGAACGAAAAAGTACAGCAAATTTGTAAATCAACTGACGCGGGTTGTCCATTTTAAAGACTACTTAGTCTACTCCGAGATTTCCGAGTCCAAGATAATATTTTACTTTGAAGATGTTGCCTACTTCATTTGTTTCGCCTGCTGTTTCTTGGTTAGGAAGCGGCCAAATTTAGGTGGTCATGTTGTTGCGATACTTGAACTTCCTGCGAAAGTAGCTAATTTCCCCTCCTTAGGGCAGATTAGGATAATCAGACCAAATCCGGCCAACTTTCCCTGATTTTCTTTGGGGATCCAAATTTCCCCTAATTTAGGACGGGAGAGTTATTCCTGAGGCCGTGGCGGACCGCTACTCGTTGTCTCATTCCTTTTGGTGTTGGACAGGGATATGATTAGTTCGACTTCTCTTTCTCAACATACCTGCCTCAATCTCCGGAAAGTAGTCTACGCCGATGCCACGGCCAAGTAAAAATTATTCATCCTTCCTCGTTTGTACTGTGAATCCCACAGGAAGAAAGAATTCCTGTGGTTCTTAGAATGAACAGACAGCAGGTTCCTGTACCTGGTAAGTGTTGCGATCTGTCAAGAAATTCCTTGGTAAGTAACTCAGCTGCTTTAAAGGCCCTCCCGTTGAAGGCCTTGAGATCATTCCAACGGGATGCAGCTTTCGATGTTCCACCGCCTTCTGCTCTCAACACTCTTCGCTATCCCTTCGGTGAAAGGTTACGCCGTGGTGATTGACAACAAGTAGGGTCACAAGTTTCAAGGATGATCATGGTTATTTTCCTGACAAATGGTCCAGTTGCGGATTTGGCACACCAACAATTGTTCAAAATGACCAAATCGTAGCGGTTGCAACTACAGCAGGCGCCGCGGCAGTGGCGTTCCTCACTCTCGGCTCGTTTGGCGACTCTATTGAAGCGTGTGTACTCGCATAATAGCTCCATTCCTTTCCCAACCTGTTCGCCCAGACTTCTGCAAACGGGTACATTTCGTTAGATACCGCTGAGGACGTCACGAACATTAAAGTCCGACAGAACCTTGTTGCTCCAATGACCTTACCAAAGTCTACAATACATCTGTGTTGGCCTCGGTGCGGACGTCTGGGACCGAAACGGAAATTTTCTTGAAGTGGGCCTCAGCCTCTCTACGTGAAGTTCGAGCACTCATGTTCATCGCAGAAGCCGGGTGGGAACTTTTGTAGCAGTCAGCACCGAGTATGTTACCAATTACCTATCTTTTGGCTACTCTACTCACCATCGCCAGTTTTTTCCAAGAATGCCCTGGCGTAGGAACTATTTGTGCGTTTGTTTTTCCGTTGTTCTTCAATTTGGAATTTTTATTGACCCAGGATTATTAGGCGCGAGTCTATCAAACTGCAATACTGGGGAAGCGACGTGCCCAGGCGAGGTCAGTACGTTCCGACGGTTTGACCGAAATTGATGGTAATTCATTCAGGCCGATATCGGAGTCACCTTTTGTTCGGATACCATCTAAGGGTACGAACCATCTTGTGAGAATGTTATTTGTGGTCTAGGCGAGGTGGCAGGAGGTGAAATCGGCTCAAATAAAATAGTGTTGTAACTGCGTCCACGGAAAAATATATTGGTCGGATGTCGGAAAGCTCAGGACGTGACCTCAAGAACGAAGGCCAGAGTCTATATTAGTCTCTCGTAGACAGACGCTTCAACGGTAAGCTCGGAACTCGCTTGTTGAAAGTCTATATATGATGTGATATAGTATGTGTATCAGAGGTCAAATTCGAGAGCTGCTGTCCGACGTTCTTCGGATATTATAAATTACGAGGACAAAACTTTAGTTTTTCTCGTTTTTATATATTGATTCTTCAACCCATAAAATGGGTGACAAGGGGGAACAAATTGGATTGTTGATGCCCCCGAGGTTTTCCGACCTTCACTACATTTCTGTTAAGTAGCTGTTCGTCAAAATGTAGTCTAACTCCGAAAAACTTACTGTTGCCAAAGTTTGTATACATTGCCGTCGCCGGCCAGAAAGCAGCCACACCAGTCCCAAAGGCGCCACACACACATTATTTATTGGATCGGTTGCGTTGAAGACCAGGTTCATCACATAGGCGCTCTCAAATGCCCCAGCACTGGATGCAACACCAACTCTTCGAGGTCTAGGAGGCTCCAGGTGAATGTGTGAATTATGACCGACTGCTGCGTGGGGTCGGGCACCGGAAGCCTGACATGCGTGAAATCAATTGGAATTTAATGATCATGTCAGTTCGAAGAAAAGGCGACATACGCACCGTCCCTGAGCCTGATACTACGCTGCGTACGTGCCCTCGACAATCTGGTCCGAAACTTTTGGCAGAATGACTCTGCGAAAATCGGGTCTTGGACGGTTGGACCTCAAGTTTACTACTAAAAATTCAACTCAATTTTTCATGTTTTTCGATTCGCAGAATAACAGGTATCCTTCAACATCTAGAATTGTTCACGTCGCGAGCAGAGTAAAAAATGATTGCGAAGGTAAGTACAGCTGTTTCTCGAACTATTTTCTAGTTCGAAACCAGGAAGTCTGAGGGGAGCCTGACCAGTCCGTGGTAACACAAAACAGCACATACCTGGTTCGATGAGGGTGAGCAGCCATGTTCAGTTGAAGCGCCTCTTGTAGAGCTGACACTCTGGCTTCTGTACCACGTCCCTTCGCAGCAAACCGGCGCCAGCGAGTTGAGGAACGCCTGGCTTCTGTACCACGCGCCTTCTCTCCAAACCGGCGTCAGCGAGTTGCGTACCCGAGGTACGAGCAATCATTCGGAAAAGACTAGACATAACCTCAAAGAATCTTGAAACCGGTTCAACTGTTACCCGCGCGCTACTGGGCTACGGGCGTGTTCGACCGCAACCCCGGGCACACACGTGAGCTCCTCAAGCGCTAATACAGCGCTGGATTTGCTCCTTCTGTTCAGCAACTTGAATAACTGAATCGTAGTCACGCGCAGAAATCGAGACGCTGAGTACAGGTACGTAGACTTTTGAATCTCTTCCATCAGGTTGTCCACATTTACAGCTCCGTTCTCCGCGGATTGAGGTAAATCTGGACTAGAGTATTCAGTTTCCCGAGTATTGCGAAGGTACTATCACGGGGTAAGGCAAATTTCGAAGCATGGCAGGGAAGACGACCTTTAGTATGCGTTACTTAGCCCCGGTCGAATCCACAGACTGTGACGCGGCTGCTTAAGCCTGCCTTTGGGCGTCTTCTTTATTTATCGTGAGGAATGTACCAGTTTGTTCGCACTGCACCAAGAGTATAAGGGCACCGGCCCGCTGGCCAATGGCCACTCAATTGGGGGACAAGAAAATCATCGAACCATGAATGCAAGCAGCTCCATATTTGACATACATACAGTGGAAGTTGTACGAGTCACCATGTGAAGTGCTCGATGTACTAGGGACGCACTCAAGGCATTTCTCTCGCAAATTGCGATGGTGAGTCTTTTTTAGCACCCTCTTTCCTGGCATGCATCGATGGTTCAACACGCTTCGTTTCAACTTGGAGCAAATCCACCCACCCAAAAATTCAGAAAAGATTTACTCGACGAAACCCATGAGGAATCTCGGTCCCCTTATTTTTTTGTAGTCTAGTCGTGCAACAAACTCACCCGCGGAGATGCCCGATTGGAATTGATCGCTCTGAGTCACGGTGACGTGATCAGTCACACTCTCTCTCTTTCACTCCCACCATGGCCGCCGTCTCGCCCTTTGCCCGCAGCGGGTCCTCTTTCGACGACGCTCGAATAACCGGACGTGAGCAAACCGTAGGCGCCTTTGCTTACCCTTGTTTATCCCCGTCCCTTCTTGTACCGCAAACACAAATAGGATCTTTACAGATTGAGGAAATGTACAGCGTACCGGAGAGCTTCCTCGAAATTGAGGTACGGAATCCGCAAACCCATGGTGAGTATCCATTTGACCCGCTTTTATCTGGAAAAAAAAGACTGAATTAGATGGTGTGATACGCAGGATTCGGACGCAAGATGTACACCGACTACGAAATTGTGTGCAGGGTGCGCCGATCGTCCGATAAGCATAAAACGGTCTTTGTTTTATTGACTGACTAGCGTGTTGTGTTTGACCGCAGACTAACATCCCTGCCTTCAAACTCCGACACTCCCTCGTCCGCCGACGCTACTCCGACTTTGAGGCCTTCCACGACATCCTCGAGCGCGAGTCCACCCGCGTCAACATCCCCCTGCTCCCCGGCAAGGTCTTCACCAACCGTTTCTCCGATGAGGTCATCGAGAGCAGGCGCGAGGGGCTTGAAAGGTTTCTGAGCGTCGTCGCGGGGCACCCGCTGCTCCAGGTGCGGATTTTGCTCGGTGTCGAGTCTGTGCTGGCGCTGATCATGCTTGTGTCTTTCCTCCTTCCTTGCGTGGTTTTGCAGACGGGGAGCAAGGTCCTGTGCGCCTTCCTGCAGGATCCCGCCTGGGACAAGGCGCAGTGGATCTGAGACACGCTACCTCCATACCGAGTTGGTGTGTTCTTTCTCTTATGCGGTAGTATTCAAACTGTGAAGTTATGTCGGTGATAATTCTTTTGCTCATGCTTCTCTTCCTTTGCGTCTCCGAAGAAAATGGCAGCGGCTTTGTTCTCCAGCGCAACCAAAAGAAAAGGCGGCTCCAATCGCTGCTGAGTACCCACCCCGGGTGATTGCGAATAAATTCTCATCGTCATAAGCCCCGCAGTAGCGCTGCGAGCTACAGGATGCATTTCTCATGGTACTTAGCATAGACTTTCTCAACGGCGACTGTCTTTGTTCTGCTGCCATTCTCCTCGCGTTGATATCGACCTTCTGCTTCAAGTGAAGCTTATGGCCAGCGCTGCGGACTTGGACTTGAATTTGGCTCGGCTTTTTCCAATAGTGGGCGTGCGTATCTGGTTCGCAAGAATCATGCTCGCCGTGATTCAAGTTCAGACAATAACTTGAGTCTGACTCTCGGTCTGATGATTACCGCTGACCTAATTCATCCTTGTGGGCAATAACGGCTGGCTCCAACGTATCCTCGGACAAAGAACCTCGCGCCGCCGCCGCGCCACATACCTTCTCCTTTACGAAAAAGGTCACGCTCCTCAGTCCGGCATATTGTTCGCAGCGGCTCGACGGTGGACTTCTAGCCTTCGCGACAATAAATTAAAAAAAGGAACTTCTGGAGGCTATTATGTATACCACCGCGATCTACCCAACAAATTGGACCACTAGAAATACCGCAGCAACGGCTCCCAGAAGGAAGGGTCGAAGTCCGGACGCGGCTCCTTTACTCTGGGCAGCGTTCGGTGCAGTAGCCGTTCCGGCTGGGCCCTGGGTCGCCTGTTCGCTGGGTGCCGCCGTACTGCCCTGTCCGCCGAAGCCCGGGAATCCCGCCCCTGGAAACTCACTCGGAAGGCCAGGGAACCCGCTTGGAAAACCGCTGAACGGTGGGATGCTCCCTGAGAACGAGAACGAAGTTTCATCAGCCGTCGCGGTGGTTGTGATGGCGGCCACAGGTGCGATTGTCGTCGTAGGTAAGGCCGCCTCGATCAAGACGTCCCAGGAACTGCTCGCATCTACGCAGCTACCCCCCGCTGACACCCATTCGCCGTTACCCTCCATGAACTCGATGAAGCCGGCGTCGGTAATCTGTGATGTGGGCGAACCCCCTTGGCTAATGTAGTCCGGCAAGACGGAATACGCGATCGCGTCTTCATCTGTGCCACACTTCTCCGAATATACGCTGTATGCGGATGCCATCGCGGTGCCCGTCAGCGTCGGCGAGGGGTCGATTTGGTAGGTCAATCTGGAGAAATGTTGTTATTGAACCGTAAAGGGAGCAATGAAATACCCACGTCTGCTGACGGATCCGATTATTCTGCACTCGACCACAAGCCACCGACGCTGAGAGAAGAATGACAAGAAAATGGATCGGTCGTGCGGGATTCAACATTATGGAAGGGACACAGGTTGGATGGACACGTTCATACAAGAGTTTGTGTCATACTTATATATCTACACCCGCGGTCACCTCAGACGGAACTCACTGCAGAGAAGAATAGTGGAGGCAACTGTAGAGCTCGGCGATCTTGAGTGCAGGCTATGCTATCCGCTCCGTTAAGAGACGCGGAGCGGGGTCGGATAAGCGCCGACATGGTTCTGAATCATGATTATTTTTCCGTGGCCCACGAGGGAGATGAGATTGGAGAGGAAAGACATCAGCACCAGTATGGAATCTATTGTATCGCCCAAGATCACTCCGTGCAAGTTGGGGTCTCCTCTTTCCTTTTACTGTGTTCTTGAAAGTTTGAAATAGGCTTTGGGTTGGCTTTTCCGTGCAAACGAGATCTGAAGGTCCTAGGTGTCCTGTTGGCATACCACGCCCGGGGGGTCTGAACGCAACACACACACAGCATAAAACCGGCAGCATTAGTCTGTGAATGAGTCAGGACTAAGATCAGCGGGGAGGGCGCACCAGATTGTATTGCGCGCACCGCTTGAACATAGTAACGGCGGACTCCGCTTATTCGCAACCGGTGTTGACCATGTATTACACCAGCTCCGCCACGGCGTTGTAGAAGTCTGGATAACACGACTGCCTGAACGGAACGACTCACTGAGTCACCCCGCTCATTGAACTATTATTGAAGGTGCAAACACAGGCCGACGTCGACCGCGGTAATCGCCATCGTCAGATTGATGCGCCTTCGAGGGAACGGCACATTATCGGGTGGAATGGTACAATTATTATTTTTTGGCGGGAGGGGACATTTGGATGGTGATCTCGGTACGACGCTCCGGATTCGAAGCCGCAAGCCGGGTGGGAATCGGGAGTCATAGGAAGATACGGACTTGTATTCACGCACATTCACAGGTAAACATTCTCTGGCAATCCACCAAGGTAAGTTGTTGTAGACCTCGGAGGTTACCTTCAGTCACTCAGAAGTAATACTAATTCTTGGGTACTAGGGCCCGGATCGGAGCGGCAGCGGAGCTGTGCGAGTAATCTGAGCAATCAAAACAAGCAAAAACCGATTCCATGAGACATACGAGACGAGACTCGTCACGAGAGCTAACAGGCATGGCATACAATTATTTTCTGGTTGTTAGCCCACATCAGCAAACCCTGGGTTTGCTACGTAGTGCTACGTAGTACTACGTAGTTCCTGTAGTTCTGTAGCAAGGGTACCCTCTATGTAGTTCTACGTAGTTCGGGGGGGTTTCTACGTAGTTCGGGGGGTTTCTACGTAGTTCTATGTAGTTTGGGGGTTCTACGTAGTTCCTCTGGGAACGGGGGTTTTATTAAGAAAATTTATTGTTATTCGTGCTGGTTCCTTTACTGTTCAAGGCTTTTCATTTGAACTTACATCTAATCGAAGATTGTGCTGTGCCATTGTTGACTACATTATCTAATTAAATTAAACTGCTACTTGACAGGATCGAACTCGCGACCTCGCGCGTTCAGACAAAAGACGGAAGAAGGTGCATTACCAACTAGACTAAGAGACCATTGTGGGTACACGGCCACCATTCCAATAAGGGTACCCTTTGATCTCGGGGCCAGTTTACTTCTCCGAGTAACTTCTTCAAGTTCTTGCCTTTCCACTCACTCCTCTGTGACAATGAATCTGTGACAATGAATCCTTTCCTTAGTAAATAACTCTGAAATTTCAAGGCATGTGAAATATTTGCAGAACTAAAAATAGACCCAAAACGAAAGTTGTAGTGCTCGAAAAAAGCTATAAGAGTTGCCTAGCACAAATTTTCCTTAAACAGCTTAGTTGAAGCACAAAACACAAAATACTTTCCCAGACACAACACTTTTGAAAGCCAGAACAATTAAACACCAGGACTTTTGGTGACTCAAAGGACAAACCACACCTCGCTTCAATATACCCACTCATTCATAATGAGTTTTTTAGAACAACCACATTCAGTCATCAGAATTCACCTGAACTACTTTGCACTACACAATATTGTTGATCCTCTTCTCCTTTGACCAATATAATCCACTATACAAAATCCAAGACAAGTGGGTGGTCTATATAGTGCTACATAGTGCCCCTATTAAACTACATAGAACTACGTAACTGAGCCGAAACTACATAGTACTACATAGAACACATGGAACTACATAATATTACATAGAAACCCCCAAACTACAGCAAACTACATAGTACTACATAGATGGCCCAAAACTATGTGAACTACAGAGAGCTACAGCCAACTATGGGAAAAACCAGGGTTTGCTGATGCAGGCTTGCAACGGCCATTATTATTCACCGTTCTTCAGATTATAGTATAGGCCACTGAGAGTGTTTTTCTTCTTGAGAAGGAGAGTCAGCTCTTGCACTGCTCATCGGTGGCGCCACCTCCAGAGTTGTTTCAGTCTTCAACGTGAAAGTTGGGATATACTCGGGCAATGTTCCAGTGCAGAAAGCAACCGACTGTAACGATAACAGATTTGAGGAAAATACAACGCAATGCGCCTCATAAAGCATCACTTGGCGGAGCGCAGTCTCTGAGCCCATGGTGTAGGCTGCTAAACACGCAGGATTCAAGCCTTCCGAAAATTCAACTTGAACGAAGGATAAATTCGGGCTTGAAAGTCGAGTGAAAATCGAAACGTCCCTTGCTCTTGCACCGTCTCTAGCGTTTCAAAAGAATTCAGTTGACGGGCGCTATAAGCATTCACTTGCAGAAAGTTGGCAGAAAGCGCAAGTCAGAAGTGTGAGTATTTTCCCCACCGGCTGCAAATCCGAGTTGGAACATCCTTTCGATCGCATCATTCGGCCGAACTTGTCACAAGCTCTTCCTGAACCACCATGTTGCCACCAGCCAGGATACTTATATGCGACAACATCTGCGATTTTCGATGAATCCCCCAAAGCCTCCGTGCTTCCGCTCTGATCTAGCCTGTTTTAACTTTTCACATCGTCGGCACGGCGTCGCATTTTTTTCGGAATCATCTACAGTACCCAGATGAACACTCGCCAACCTCGATCATGGTCTGTCCAGCACACTCAGTTATGGCGGCTATGTCGGCCCGCCTGACCTTGATCCTCACTCAATCACCCCATCTTATCGGTCCCTCGTTATCATCGATCGCGGGGACGATAGACGACGAGTCTCTGCACCGTCTTGACTCAGTCCTCGCCGACCTCGATGTGCCGTTCCTGCGTACCGTGCATGTTCGAGTGACGAAATATGGCACAATATTGGGCGCACTGACTAATCAGGGGTTTCTACAACGGATGCAAGGGCTGCGGGAGTTATCTCCGCGCCTCGATGCGCGGGGATGCCTTACCTTGAAATTTATCAGCAGTGTGTAGTGTCCTCGTGCGGTATCCTCATCATTTGGATTCATTGCGCTCAACAGAGGAAGGGGTTCAGGGTGGGGTATAAAGTATAAACAACGTATAATTTGGACCTGGTATATGGCCCCAGTTGCCTGGGCTTCCTTACCTCCCGTTTCTACTTTTTTTTGGCCCATTGTTATTTTCGAGTTATCACCCCCGATAAAACTTCATACTGACACGACGGGCAAAAACCCAGGCACACGAAAATTGTGTGCCTTAAATGCATATCCGACGCACATCCTCCCTGCTAGTCACAAGATTAACAAAGTGGTGGTCACAGTTCAATTACGGTTCTTTGTTAGACAAAGGACTGACAAAGGATAGACAATGGGCAGGCGAGGATTTCCCCGGTGCCAGGAAATCTCATCTGCCCTTTGTCGAGCCTTTGTCCCCTCTTTGTGTAGCAAAGAACCCTTGTTTAATTGTCACACTATCTTTGTCTGCTGGTTCGATATTTGGGAGGAATGTGCGAGGTAAGTGTATTTAAGGCACACGACAACCGTGTGCCTGGGTTTTTGCCCCTCGTGTTAGAGACCATAAAATGCACCTCGAACATTAAAACCAGGTGGTGGTGGTCAGTTGAACCGGTTTTGTGAGTGGCGGGAAGTCCGGAGGAGGCGGACCGGCACTAGGGGTGGGAAGCACATTCCCTATATAGAAGAGGCTGTAGCAATTCGCCGCCAAATCTGAATTTTTCAAAGCTAACCTTCTGGACCATTAAAAAATATTCTGGAGAGGTAGAACTCGAGATTGAGGGTCTCAGATTACTGATTGTTAAACCCCCCTAAATTGAGCAAAATCCAGTTGAGGGGGAATTTTTCAAACTCCACGCTCAGCCCTTTAACCAATGCCAAGTTGTACCAATCTACCTACGGCAAACAACCTCACTCTGTCTACACTCCTGGATCGACTCTAAATATGCTTCTTGCTGGGATCCTTGAGAGATTGGTTGAAACATGTGTGCAAAGCGTACCTCCAATTATTGTATAGTCCAGAATTAAAACACTACTCAAAGTAGCTCTCTTCCTCGCCATGCTCATCCTCCGGGATCCGACTCGAATACCTCCAAGCCTGCCAACAATTTACCGCCAACACAGCATCCCATAGCACCTCCGCATACGAGATGCCCGGCATAAGCTCAGACCGTCCAACAAGCCACGATGCGGACCCAGCATGGCCCAGTGCGACGGAAACAACACTCACTACTACACTCGCCTTGTACCGCCCAGCAAACACCTTCCCGCGGTAGTTCAACACCAGCTGCATGATTGCGCCGGTCAGCTTGAGTGCCTCCACGACTACACTGATGTTCAAGGAGTATTGGCCGGGAATGTCACCCACGATGGTGGGGGGTGCGCCGTATGCAACCAGCATTCGATTCTCCAGGTTCACGGTGTAGAAGGCGAGCACGAGCGCCGCGAGTATCTACGCGAAGAGTGAGTTGAGATGTCGTACAAAGATTAAGTGGAGTGAAGCCCACCCCACACTTCCACCACCAGTCTGTGCGGGCATCCAATCGCGCGCTAGCGCGTTCCTGGTGCGTCGCAGGCATCCACTTCACGCGTGGGATCAACCCAGTGCGGAAGACCCGCACGCGTGAGATCGCTTTGAGGAGGAACAGCGGCTCCAAACGGTGGCATTGGAGTGCTAGCGCTACGAGGGTGTTTCCTTCACGGGATGTGAGTTGGGAGAGACCGTTGTATAGCGCAGCTGCGAGCGAGAGTAGATCGCCTGCGGCAACGCAGACTGTACCAGGGACACTTATTCCGGTGGTGCTCGTCCGGGTGACCCAGTACATGCAATTCAGCGCGAAGAGGAGGACCATGGATAGGATACTGCGAGGAAGAAGTTAGTGGTGATTTAGCCTGGACGCGATTGCGAGCAAGCCACCGTACAATAACATAAGTCTCGCGAGTCTGCGTCGTGGGTGGGAATCTCCGCGATGGCGATGGCCGTGAAGACTGGCTAAGTGCTCCGAGATGTTTGAGCAACAATGCATGGCCAAGGAACCATTCTTACCGAAGGTCTCTGCGACATCTTGCTTCATTGCGCGGACGTACTCGCTGTCGGTATAGTTACTCCGCTGGAGCGGCATTAACCTCATTTCCCCGAGTAAGTAGTTCCGGGGGGAGACGCTCGCCACGGATACCCGCCAGGTAATGTTCATATGGTCTTCGCAGAATAAGCTGTGAGTATAGTATGTATCAGAAGACTCACCGGACAAAGAACGATTTTCCGTGCTTGACTCATGCTCCCCCTCTGTTGCACACCGCTCTCGAACGACTGGTACGGGGATAATATCCTGCAGTAATTGATGATGTCAACACACAACTGGGAATAATTATGTCGAAGCGAAACCTTCGGCCCTGCCGCGTTATGCAGCACGTCCATGAACGGTGCATATGCACTCTCCTCGCGGAACCCACCATCCGCGTCAGGATCGGGGACAGCAAGTTGCACCATCGTCTCCCAGTTGCCGTTGAACAAATATAATCTGCGGCAAAAATTCAGGTGCGGAGGCTCCTCCATCGATTTGCGGCACTGCGCTGGAATTGAGTCTATTTGACACCCGCGCAAACTGGATCTCACGGAGATGTTCCGCATGTTGTCGTGCCGGTGCAAATACAGGTCGCGTCGAAACAGACGTGTTTCACGGACGATCCGGAGGTGAGTTCTGGTGAGGAAGGGATTAGGAGCCCGTACACGCCGTTCAGGAGGACATACCGAGTGATAATGTGTGGATGCCTGTTCAGGATTTCTTCGTCGTCTGAGGTGCGACTGTAAGGGCCGAGGGGACACATGCTGGCTACGGAGTGACGTTCGATGAGAGGTATCGTGAATGCAAAGGAATCTAGCGCAACGGCTTGTAGGGTTCGGTGAAATTCGGTCGGCGAGTTTTGGGGAAACCTATGGCGTTCATTGGACATTGACGAAAGAAATAAACGAACAAGGTTGAAAGTACGCACGGAAGGCTCCTGAACCGCGGTCGGTTAACAGCATCCGGTATCGAAGAGGTGTAGTTTTTGAAATGGTCGAAGGGACCTGGAGAGTGCGGTAGGATCATAAACGAGGCGCGCAGGTCGTTGTTGTTTCCTGGGTGCGCCTTGCTGGAACATGTAGTCAGATCTCTCGTGGACTGGTTCAAAAAGAAAAGCTCCCACAATATTTGAGTTGGAATCTGGAACGAGACATTGGCATAGGTATCTGGGTCCGAAAGGCGCAATCCACGGAACACGATGTCCGAGAAAATAGTCTTCTCGAGGGCGGTGACCATGTTGTACCATCGGTCGTACGACACGCGAAGTTTGTCTGCCGCAGATGTCATGTCGGGCACCTCCTCGGATATATTCCGCGCTCGTGCCATCTCGCGTCGACGCCGGTACTCCTCCTGCTGTTCGTGACGAGTCGCCACTTGCCAAACCGTCACTGCAATGTCGAAGGTGTCGTTTGCGCCAATGAGTGGTTGGACAACATCGCTGCGATTGGAGACCAAGCCGATATCTGTCTCGTTGACAAAGAACTTGCGGTTAGGGAATTGGTAGAATCGCGTTCGAGTCAGGAGGCGAATGAGGGCAAGGGAGGGTTCGGAAAGGATGAAAAGAATGAGTGCAGTATTAGCAAGTACGACCAGAGTCCCTTTTGAACAGATCCACCGCCGTTTCCGTCCGGTATGAGTTGGGGCTTTCTCCAGCATCGTGGTTTGTTGAAGGGTAGTTTAGCCGAAAGCTGAAGGCAGTGCTAGTGATTCGGATCGACCGATCAACGCTTCAAGTTCTCGACGGGCGCGCCGAAGCGGGCAAACCAGACCGTCCCGTCGTGATGGATAAGAATCAGGATAAATTGATCAGCGCGGTCCCTTTCGGAATAGAGCATGTCGCATCCTTCTCTGGCTTCCCTGAAGTCAGCTTCTCCAGGGAGAATGCGCAGGCAATCGCGCAATTGTGGGACGCTATTCGAGCGTTGATCGTCCTCTCTTGCGGCCCGTGGTGCCTACCGCAACGATGCAAAGCGCAAAGCAGATTTCGGCGTTACAGCTAAGTTCAAAACGATAGACAGTAATTTTTTTCGCGTTCAAGTTCGGGCCGAGCACAGCCTGAGCATAAACAACGCGGTGGTAGAGCTTTGGAGTCGGCGTCATCTCAAAGCCTCAGGCCTCAAGCTGTGCTCCGGCCCGAACTTGAACTCAAAAAAAATTACTGTCTATCGTTTTGAACTTAGCTGTAAGTTGCTGTGGTTGCTTTCTGTCAGACGTGATCAAAATATAATGTATGATGTACGAATCCTTAACATCCTACTCGGAGTCATTTTCTATACCTCAACATTTCATTCAACCAGTTCGGCAAACCTCGCCGACACTCTGATATGATCCGACTGGTAACCGTCAATCTCGTCACATCGAAACTCTCGTCGCTCCAGTTTCCCGTCCAACTCCCGTCAGCTCTCCCGTCACCGCCTCAGTGCCCTAACTCAATGGCCCGTCGCACAAACTCGAAACAGTCGGAACGACTTACATTGAGTTGCGGTCTAAGGAACTCCCTCTCAAACTCGTCGAATCGACGTCGACAAGACGTCGATCGGACTCGATCCTGTTCTTGCTTCGCTTCCCACTGAATGCCGTGGTCTATACCAAAGCTGCTCGTGATTCCATTGTACTCTGTGCACACTCGAGGCACTGCGCAGACAGGACGCATGACTATCCCACCGAAAAGCACGGCATGCAATGTGAAGTTGTGAGCTGCGCCATGGCGGTTGCAGGGACAGCTTTCTAACACTCATTCAGTCCTTTGTCTCTCCCCTTCCGTCTACATGTCTCACTTCGGCTGTCGCCTGCCTACTCCGATCGGGGCGCTTTTCTAGTGCCGCGAAGACGCCATGCTTTCAATTGGGAACAAGATCCCTCTGTTTCCGCGGACCCTGCCTATAAAGCAGGAGACACCTGCGCAACCGATTCCCGTTTTGGAACAAAGGTCGGCCTATCAGAGAGCTCTAGATCTCGAATGTACGAGAAGACAACCGCCAAAGCGGCTGAATCGCACTCCGCGCCAGCGGAGCTCACGATGTTGCGACCCTCTGCGACTGGTTCTGAAAAGCAATACTTCGCATCAAGCGGCGCGGATCAGCCTCGTCTGCCCGCCTGGTTCACGGTCCTAGCTTGAGGGAAACACAATGCTACTCTGGTGGGTCAACGCCGACCTCTCCACATATTTCTTGGGTTCAAGTCGATCCACCAGTATACCTCCTCACCAGTGAGCAATTTCAAGGTTAATGCGGAAGTGCGGGAGCTGATGCTTTGGCCGTCTTTACATACTTCGCTGTGTGGCAATTTCACGTTGCGATGTCACTCCACAGGACTCCCGATTCGGCGCTGTACACCAATGGTACACCGAGGGCCCAAGCAAGGTCGTAACATTATATATACAACTTTCCGTTCGCCGGAGGACCTGAAGCATGGAGGACGAGTATATTCAGCAGCCCCGCACACCTTTCGTCGCCGCGCTCCGTCTATTCACTGTAGGATGGCTACACCATCTTCGCCACCAAGCCGCCTTGCAGACTCTGTACCCCGACCAATATCCCCACGATCCGACCCTTCTACCACCCCGATTTCCTTACACCCAAATCTCACTCGGCACGACGCCACCATTTCTCTCTGATTTCCTCCCGTATCCCCGCACCTCCTACCCAGTCTGGTTGAAATATTATGACCGGAATCCAGACGCAGATTCGTTGCTGTGGATGATGAACTTTGGTAGGTGGCGCCGCTGAGAGTGTCCTTGACCTTTCTGATGTGGGCGCAAACAGAAGATATTCTTCTCGGGGTGTTTGAGATCCCAGCCCGAGTTTACGATGACCCGCATCGCACCTTTCGTATCGCCCACGACCTTGTCCTCGAGGGCATGTTGGAATCCGTCTCCCACCGTGCGACGGTCATCCTTGATTACACCTACCACCCTCTCAATGCCGGACCGGGAGTACAACTCAGCCACGCGATGGAGGACGTTCATTTAGTGAATCAGTTGACCTCGGTGCGAGGACGCCTGATAGCGACCAGAAGTATGCAAGGGTGCCTCCGCTGCAATCTGCTGGTTCCGTATCCTCGAGAGCTCTGTTACGCTTGCGAGCAGTATTTGTCGCTCCACACCACACCGAGATTAGCTTGAACCGATACTTAACCGACACTGCGCGTACGTACCTCCACCTTGAACCAAAACTTCGCGCTAACCCATCCTCCGGTGAAAGGTTGTCGCCGGCTTTTTTCCGTTCCGGTGGGCATCGTTCAGTTTGCTGTCTGTATATTTTCGGCTTTAGCTTTCGTCGTATGGACCTTCTGTCGGCTTTCATTGGCAGTAGCGTTGTCGACAGATAATAGGGCATTTGTGCGTCGTGTACTCATTGTATTTTATGGACTATCAGGACGCGATGGGCTGTTGCAAGAACAAGGGCGCCCTTGTACAAAGTACAAGGGCTATGTATTCGCACCGTTTCAAAATCCGAGCCGGTGGTTAACGTCCGGGACGGGCTACATGGGGATGAATACGTTTGCTGTACGGTATGTATCTTCTTTCTCCTACCGCCATGATGGACTTGCCACAAGAACTCATCGACGCCATCTTGGGGGATGTTGTTGGAAACGAAAATCTAGAAGCTTGCGCCTTGACTGCACGGGTCTTTTTAGCTCCCAGTCAACGCCGTCTTTTCCGAAGGATGTGTCTGCGCTGGGACTCGTCATCTCGAGTTGCCTCAGCCTTTCCACGGGCGCTCTCGTTCCTTCAGGAAAACCCTCACCTTGCACTATATTTCCGCGATCTGACATTCGATCTCCCAAAGTCCCACGCCGACCAGTCGACATTGGAAGCCGTTCTGCGTATGCTGGGTAACCTAGAGCGTGTCGCCATCAACGGTTACGGCCAGGAATGGGACGAATTACTGGGGTCTTTGACTTCGGCCATCTTAACCACCATTTCGTTACCCTCCCTCCTGCGCTTTCATCTGCGCCGTCTCGCCAGTGTACCTCATACTCCACGCGGCCTCCTCCGTGCGCGTCTTGTCCCTCAATCGGATCGTTCCGCAGCGTCATGGGAATATCCCCGACTATATCCCGCCAAATATACACCTCGAGCATCTCATTCTTCCTTGGTCCCTGACGACTCAGACGTTGCTCCAGGTTTGCGAGTTTCTCCTCGCCGCGCAGAACCTTCGACGACTTTCAGTGAATGCAACGGCGATGATCTTCTATGAGGTTCCCAATGCACATTTATTCTGCCGCCACTTTTTTTTTTCAAAATCATGTTTCTGCCACTTTTTCTTTCTTTTCAGCCCAATGCCGCCACTTTTCTCTCTGAAGTCGATGTGAAAAAAAAGTGGCGGAAAACTCGACTGCTGCCACTTTTTTTTTTCAGTAAGCCGCGACTTTTTCAGTTGCCCGCCACTTTTTTTTGTTCTCGGATTTAGATGCGCCATCTTTTCTGTTCATTTGCGATTATGACTGCTGGGTTCCCAAAACGGTTTAAGCCCTAGGCCGTTAGATTTTACCGGTTCATTTGCGAAGGAGTCGTGATGCAATCATTGATGGAATTAAAATGGTGATGTTTACTACTGCAGTGCAAAATTCCAGGAGAGGCCTAGATAGAGGGTTACCAAGACAAGAGAGAGCACAAAGAAAAACCAGGAATGCCGCAAAGGATGAGGTGAACTTGTTCAAGAAAGATTGCTGCGTAGAGATTCCGGGATTATGAGGCGGGATAAGCTGAGATAGATAGATCTAAGGACAAGCCCAGCTAGAGGGCACAGGAGAGGCCCAGATAGAGAGTTGACAGAACAGTGATTCACCATAACCAAGGACGAGGTGGAAGTAAGAGGAAGAGGTTACCGATCAATCGCGATCACATGTTTGAGCCATCTGATGGTGATCCAGGCGATGACTTTGTTGAGACGATTGAATCTGCCTTAACTGGCCGTGACTGCACAGTTGCAGGCGGTCGCAATAATACCACAGATGAGAAGAAAGTGGCGGAATATAAATCCGAGAACAAAAAAAAAGTGGCGGCTTACTGAAAAAAAAGTGGCGGCAGTCGAGTTTTCCGCCACTTTTTTTTGGCATCGACTTCAGACAGAAAAGTGGCGGCATTGGGACGAAAACCAAGAAAAAAGTGGCGGAAACATGATTTTGAAAAAAAAAAGTAGCGGCAGAATAAATGTGCATTGGGAACCTCATAATCTTCTGCGCACCTCCGCCATCTTGACGTCGATTTTGGAGGCTGCTCCCAGTCCTCGAGAACCTGACGTTGACGATTACGAAATCTGTCGACGCTGAGGGGGCTTGGTTTATTCCCCTGATTTTGGCCCCCACTCTTGACACCCTCCCAACGGTCACCCCCCATCTCATTGTGCTAGTATTGACAATTCTCCTATGCACCCTCCCGACTTTACCTCGGTGGGAGGACCACGCTCCATTCGCTCTTTTCGATAAGTCCACCTATCGGGATCGCCTTCCACGCCTTCACGAAATCCACTGCTCCCTCGGGCATCTGGATCCATTCGTCGCTTCAAAACCGCGCACAATCAGTTTGTTGCGCTAATGGAAGCAAAATTGCCGTCGCCCTCTATCGATGGAACGGTCACCTTTGACCGGGAGGCTCACCGAACGCGTTTAAACTACATGCATCATTTACCCTGATGTTGGTGTCTCACCTAGAAGGCCGATTCAAAGGCGCCGGCGCCGTCGCTGCACACAGAACGATGTCTTATTGGGCCAGAAGTAGCCATATCTTGAAAGACAGCGAGGAAACTTTTTTGATGACCACGCGGAAAGTTCAAACAACTAAATGTGGGCGAGTATCATGCTCCTCGCCTATGTTACTCGTACAGGTGGTAGTTATCCGATTTCTTGGGCGCCATTTCGAAACAACTTTCGCATTCGCGATTTAGAATCTTGAAACCGCATGATGAGGCGTCCATTTCGCTTGGGCTTTCTCTGCGAATGAATTAAAATAATCATCTCCTGGAATCCACTTCGACTAGGGGTTGAGATATGACAACTGATAAACGCAAATACATTATGATTGAATACCAAGTAAGTAGTAGCCCAATAGAGATACAAAGGAAGATAATCCAAAAATGTATACCTACATACGATTTACTTTTGGTCGTGAACTGTCGTGCCCTGTTTGCACCGGCTCTCATACCCATGCCATCATGTTATGGAGTGAAAGGATGTAGTCGAACATGAGCCCACTCCAGACGATCCAGCCTAATTGACCATTGAGATTGAAGTTCGCTATGGATGAGTCGTAAGTAAGTTGATGGATCCCCCAAACGGGGGAGTAAATGACATACCCCAACAACTCTTCGGGACGTCGAGGTCAACGGTCAGGAATTGCCACACGAGGTGTAGCATGGTCCCGCCAATGGATATCACGAAGTATGGAATGCCCTGGCCATTCAGCACACCCACCCCACCGAGCATAACCACGAAGGTAACGCCGCACGCGACCAGTAAGGGCCGAATCCAGGTACCAAACAGGAGAGCGGTGGATTTTACTCCCATTTTGAGATCGTCGCGGATGTCCTGGCAAGCGTATATAGTATCTTGAGTAGCAGATCCGTGAGTATGACATGATTGGCAATCTACTGGATCGGCGACCTACCATAAAGCATGGTCCAACTATGGAGCAAACTATGAGTATCGTTGGCAGAGTCCAAGCCAAACACATACCACCAACAACTCGCCATCGCCACGCAGAGGATCGGATAATTGACGGTCCTGACGACCGAGATCCAAGCAGTGATGAAGCCGAAATTCATCGCAAACCCAAGCCATGCCTGAGGCCAATAGGTCACCCGTTTTAGAAGGGGATATATTGCGAATCTGGCTCCAATCGGTTTTCAGCTCGCATAGAAGGATGACCGGTACTTACAGCGGAATGAACTGGAACAATGCGACCCATAATCTGCCCTCAAGCATCAGCGGAGCCGGTGAAGAAATCGAACGAAGGTCAACATACGCTAAGTCACATTCCGTAAAGTAGAAGAAGGTCACTCCGAGAGCATACTGGGTGATGAGGTATAGAGTGGCTGCGAGTACCGAGACACGCCCGCTAGGGAGGGGCCTGCTTCGTGTTCTCTCTAGTCGATAATCAGTCGCGTGAGCGCCGACCGTAAGATGGACTAACCGACTCCTGCGTCCATCTTGCGGTCAAAGATGTCGTTCACAGTGCAAGCTGAGCTACGAAGCAGAAACGCGCCAACGAGCGCTTTTCCTACGTTGGCAACATAGCTGCCAATGGGGAGGTCCACTGAGTATGCGGCCATGGTCAGTCCCCAAGCTAGCAGGATTGAGATAAATTTCAGGAGATTCGAAAGTCAGCTGCGCTGCGCACCGAATGGCCAAAACATCAGGATGGTTCCAGTGGGCTTCCATAGAGTCAGTGTATATCTGGGGTAAATAACGACGACAAGCAGCACCTTTTCGAGTCGGATTAATTCCAAGTACGGTCGGCATGACTCAGACACAAGCCCCAGCGGAAATTTGGGGGTCGGTTTGGGGTGCTCGTGGTGAGTAATGAGGATAGTGGTTTCCGTTTTGGTTGAAGGATGATGATCCATTTTGGAAGGAAGGGTGAAGAGGGCAAATGGGTACGAACGAGATAGGGAAACTCACAATGTACACCGAGTATTTAAGGTTTCCCTCCCCCAAAATAATTCCTGCTGCGACACAACATCTGAGCCGGATAATCCTGATCACAATTTAGCATGTGTCTCGAGAAGCCGGGTAAAACAACATTCAAAACTTATCAAGATGGATCTCACTTGACTTGGCTGGGTGTATGGCGGTTAGACAGCCAGGATGATCAAGGGTAAGCCACCCTATAACACTGCGAAACCCATCGATTGACGGCGGCGGGAATGCTATGCGACAGGTAAGCGTAATCATGAGCGTCCTAGTCCGTCGAGTGCAAGCGAGGGCACCGGGTTGTTGAATCAAGGTTGAGAATAGCTTGCGCCTCAAGACACTTCTAGTTTGCATCAGGATCGCCTGAGAAATCAGGCTGACCATACGGTCCTGAAAACGCGGACTGGACGCTGCTCTAGGAAACGGCAAAGACTGAGCCATTAAGCCGCACCCATGCCTCCTCGGGCACGACGGAACAAAATAATTGGTGCGGGGACACCGGGCGAGACGGTGCCGAAGACCGTACGAGCGTACGAAGTCGCCGCAACACGTAAAGGATTAGCCTTGGTTGAAACCACGCGAAGGACTGAAACTGCTCACCCCGTCGGCGTCTCACTAAGTGGCCGGTGATTTTGCATGTCGGAGGCGAGGAGCTGAGGCGTTCAATTTCTTGGAAATATTAAGCAGTGAAATTCTGCATCCCGAGAGACTCGGACTTGCGCAAAATTGCGCTTCATCGGATACGCAAGCGCGTCAAATCTGGGGTGGAGAGTTCTAGGAGTGGCGGTGACGGAACGCCTGAGCTGTAAAAGTCAATTCCACACGGTGCATCGCGGCAATAGGGTACACGGCACGCCTCAATGACCGCTGGCGCTTTCCGGAAAGCTTTTTTCGTGTGATGCGCTCCCCGAGATGGCCGGACATGCGGCAGACAAAATCCGAATGCAGCCACAATGTCAGCGGCACAGGTTTGGCAGTGGGCGAAAAATGGCGCAGGCCGTTGCGCTCGGGGCCTCGTGGCCGGCAGCGTCAAGGATTCCCGCGACGATGTCACGGTGCAGAGATGGGATAGCCGAGCCGCAGGGGTAAGGATCGACGAGAGTAATTCCCGAAGAAAAGTATTGACGGAGCAAAAGGTCGCATGTCGAGCGGAAGCGAAGGAGGGCCCCGATGAGTCGCAGAGTGGGTCTTCATCGAGCGTCTCCGAGGTCGAAATATATGATCCAAGGCTATGACCAGCGTACAAACGTGAGAATTTAGCAAGTACAATATCGTCTTACTCCCCGTCCCCGAAATACTCCTCGACCAGCGCCTTCTTCCGCAGAGCGAGTAGTACCGCCTCCATCTCGGTGTGGGTTGGAAGCTTCGGCGGGAGGAGGTTCTCAACCGTAAGTAAGGGGATGTGGGATACCGCCGCACGAGCATGCACCAGTGTTTGGTCGGCCTCCGATGGTGAGTCCGCCTTGGCCCGCTTGACACCGAGCGACGAGAGCATGTCAGCGTCGCTGTCAGTTATTTTGCGTTTCGTCCCGGTGTGCGCAGCGTCGGGGGAGATCGACGCCACATAGGGGGGTTGTCTCGGGATAGCAAAAAGTATACTTTTTGCGGGTAGACCCAACGCCTCGCGCAAATTTGAGCAGACGTCTTCCCAATCTGACAACGATGTCAGAAATCCATCCGCGGATCGTGAATCAACTGACCTCCTTCCTCGGCATGGTGTTCAAACTCCAGGAGAGGGCCGTCCATGTCGTCAACATCACCGTAGTAGGCGGGGCCTTGTCCTAAAATTTTCTTGTAACACACCAGAGCAGCGTTATCTTCATCCTCGGACGTTTTGCGACTCCGGAATAGTTCCCTGACCCCAGGGAGATCTTTTGCGCGGCCAAAATGTCTACCAAGGAGGTCGATGAAAAGAACTGAGATCGACGAAAACCCCATACTTGTATCCCTTCGTCCCGGGCACCTCCTTACCGTCGTCATCGAGCATCGTCACGTTGCGCCGATAATTCGCGCCACCCAGCGCGACGATCTGACTCTCCCAGTGCCGTTTTTCGCGCATAAGTTTATTAATCTCGTCGTTGAGATCCCGGGTCTCGTAGTCGCTCAAGCCAGCTAAAAGGAAGCTCAGGACGCGGGCTAAAGGACGTGGGCCACACAGAGGCGCACCGTCTTGAATTTTGGCCACTTTTCAGCTGATTTCTCGCAGCAATTCGCCTCTCCATCGCTCACACTCTCGTAAACTCCTGCACGCGCTGGCCATACGCGAGCGACGATCTGACCGAGTCCCCAGCCTAAGCTCTGCGGCCTGGGCCTCCCGAAACGGTACAGCATAGACTGCGCTTTTTCCTGATTTCGAGACTATATAAACTCAGAAATTAACTGTTAAAACCCACAGACGAAGCAATCGCGACTTGCCATGTTGCCGTTCGGGACAAGGTGATTGTGATGGTGTTACGGCATGGGAAGCCGGAGGCAAACACAACCACATATCGCGCTTGCTTCTTTCCTCATCCAAGGCGAATCGATTTCCGTCGATCTATGCCACACTCACACGACCCGTTGGAGGTAGAGGAGGGTATGCTTTTTGAAGCCAATTCTGCATGAATCAACTGACTTTTGTGCCAGAACAACTTCACTTTTCGAATGTGATCACCACTTTTCAAAATTATGCTCAGTACTCGGTGGGTGTCCAGGCGAGTCGCGAATATTAAAAATAATGGTAATTAGCTTTCCGCCAACAATCGGCGCAGAAAAGATTTCTATACTCTGCCGAAACCTGATCAAGACCTGCTGAGTGTGCTGGGGTACAAGGCGAAGCTTGATCAAGTCGATGCAGCGATCGTGGCCAATGCAGATTTTCTTTCCGAAGTAGTCTCTGACCCCGAGATATTCGGGCACGATCTTGCCTCTGTGGTCGAGGGAGAACCTTCCGCTGAATCTCATTCACCGATGAATGATTCTCCCATGGAGCACTCCCACGAGCGCGTATCTTCAGGTGCGCTGGTGCGTTTTGTTGGGATTGAAACACTCTTTACTCGCATCAGGACATTCACACTCGCATGGACACAGCCATACACACTCGCATCATGGCGCTCCTCGGACCCGACGACGATACAAGCCCACGGACTTTGATATGGACAAACTGCGAAGCACGCTCAAACAGTTTGTGCGTGATTGGAGCGTAGAGGTAGGCCGGACGGTCTTTTCATCTCTTTCGTGCCTATCGAGACGATCTCCTGGATATGACAGGGGCAGGAAGAGAGAGACGCCTGCTATAACCCCATGAAAGATGCATTGTTGCTCCACTTTGCCGACATTCCCGTCGCCGAGAGGTACGGTGTGTGCTGAGATTCACCATCATACTGATGATGAAAAATGCAGAGGTCGCCTCCGCGTGCTAGTTCCTGGCGCTGGTCTGGGAAGACTAGCGCATGATGTCGCTGGTTTAGGTGAGTGTTCCACTAAACACGGCGCACCCGACCAAATCCATCTCTGGCAGGGTTCACATGCCAGGGAAATGAATTCTCGCACTGTAAGAACATCACTTCCGAGTCTCGTCTGCTTCTCGCACTGATGAGCAGTAGACATGCTTCTCAGCTCACACCTAATCCTCAACCGGTAAGATGACTCGACTTCCTCTCTTGTTTACTCGAGCATTGATAGCTCAAACAACTAGGACGGACAAGGTCAACGCCTATACGATATACCCTTATGTCCACTCCTTCTCCAACGTCGCCTCCCATGAAACCATGTTACGTCCGGTCACCATCCCAGACGTCCTACCTTCTGGTCTCCCCGACGGTGTGGACTTCTCCCTTGTTGCTGGTCAGTGCTTCTTGCTTTGAAACGCCAATGTTATCTCCGAGCTAAGACCGTAACAGGGGACTTTGAGGAGATCTTTGGTACTGAAGGCAACGAGCCTCAGGCGGGGCAATGGGACGCTGTCCTGACGTGCTTTTTCATCGATACGGTGTGTATCTTCCATCCTATCCTCGGTGAAGACACCTCATATCGATTCAGGCCAAAAATATTGTCAATTACCTCCGTATCATCCATCGGATCCTTGCGCAAGGCGGTGTTTGGGTCAACATGGGCACGTTCTATCCCATATCCGACTATCCATGCTAATTTGCTCCAGGCCCGCTACTATGGCACTGGGAGAACAACACCACCAACGACCCGTCGATCGAGCTCAGCCTCGAGGAGGTAAAGAACCTCGCGCGCGCAATTGGGTTCCGTATATCCGTGAGTGACTCGAACTTGATGTGAGGACTAGAGTTCTCATTGCGGGCAGAACGAACGCACCATCGACACGACGTACACGAGCAATGCACAAGGCATGCTGGGGTATGTGTATCATGCCGCCTTCTGGACGGCCACGAAAATCTAGCCACGATTACAATGAATGGCGATAGTTAAATCTGAGAGAGGTACGCCGATGGTTCTTACCAACAATAAGGGAGGAAGAGCGTCAAAGTGTCTTCTGGATGAGGAGGACAAAGCGTGAACGTCAGACCGATCGAACCTTTCCTTCGGAATTTTATGTTGCTTCACGTCGAGAAAGACGACAGAGAATCACGGGAGTCCAATCCAAGACCAAACCATATTCAAGTTAAACCTGGATGGAAGAAAAGGATTGAGGTCAACCGACCCACGCGGTGGAAGGAGTTTATATTTCTTTGTAAACCCAAGGTTCGAGGCAAGAACAACAAGGTTCAAATGGGGGTTTATTTTATTATTTTTTAATTTGTCAATGACCCGCGTTAGTGCTCAGAGAGCGCTTCTTCTCCGCCATCTCGGTTTCCTGTGCCATCTGTTGAATTCGCCTCCGAGCTCCTCGATCTACGCTCACGACTTCGGTCGGGCTCTGAATTTATTGTTTCTGTCCCTGCTGACGACGATTATTCACTCAGCGTTTCGCACCGCACAAAGGAGAGATAAACACTTTCTTTAACCGAGACCTGACTGACAAACTCAATCTGTCTTCGAAGAACAGAATTTGGGATTATATATCTGCGACCTCTTGGGGATATAGTTTTCCGTTGCAGTGCCAGTCTTCAACATTGGTGTCGCTGAATCAAGCCTTGATAGTCCGTTGAGATCTGACCCGGATCTTTCATCGCAATTTTGAATTCACTTTGAGTCAGCACTTGGATTACCCGCCTCATTTCGCCCAGCCAAGTAGTATCAATGCCGACCAGGATCAGCATCTAGCCGAAAACGTATTAATATTATTTAACTTCGCACCACAAAATGATACACAAACAATGGGATTACGCCCAAACCGCAGGAGGAATATTCGAGAGGAGACTTGACATGCCAGATTGGATGAAACACCCGCCTCTCAGTGGCATGCCATGTTCTTAGGATCATCACGGCGCACGTCCAATGTCCCTGAGAATATGAAGTGCCCCACGGTCGCACCAAGCACGGTCGCAAGGATGAGATACGCCTGAAGTACACGATTAGCAGCGACGCAAAGCTAATAAATGGAAGGGCGTACATTGTAGGTCATGAACACGAGCATGAGGAAGAAGGATAAGAAGATTGACGCCCCGTACAGAGCTGCGCGCAGTGCGCGGTAGTGGAGCGGGATTTTGAGCCTTAAAGTTCCGCCACAGATTCAGCGGATAACATCATAAGAAAATAAATGAGTCGGATTCACCCTTTGGATGTGCTGCCGGCGGATGTGGTACTCACGTCCCTTGCGTCTTCACCTAAGCTGACGGCACCTGGCAGTTCGCGGACGAGCCGGGCGTCGAGGGTTTTCTGAGTCGCGCGCAGAGCTTCGTAGAGAACACCGAGAGCCATGATGACCGCGCAGGAGACGAGAAACGTCGTAGTGGAACTGACGTGCCAGGTGCGGAAGACGATACAAGTATCGACGATCTGTGTGTTCCTTGGTGGTGATACACTCAGCACGACGGGGAGCAGTCCCGACTGGAACGCACCAGAGCATGTTCATCGCGCATCGGGGCATGGGCATGTGGTGGTCCATTGTGAGTCAGTTGCGTGGGAGGCTGGTGGCAGAGATCTGAAGGCTGCGTGGTCCTTTGCAAGTTTGCGCTGATCATCTGATCCGTTCCACCCTATCTCATCGGCCCCGAATCTAATCATCGCGATTCAGAGGAGAGTTCGAGCGAGTTCGAATCGATGTATTGAACCATTTCCCGGGCCTCCCGCTTTCCACAACTTAGCGCCGGGTGAGGCGAAGACGACGTAACTCGGCTACGGTTGAAGTCAGTATGTCGAACGTTTCACCGAATACAAACCTGCGAGCTACTAGAAGAAAATCGTGCAAGAATCGTGTCAGCAGTAGGCAGGCTTCGTTCTCATTTCTCTCAACGACTGTGAATTTCGTGCCCGTTAACCAGGACATATCTCTAAACGTACACCCAAAGGAGGAATTAACACCCCCCAAAAATGAACGGACACCTTGAGCCCCGACGAACAATTGGCCATTCATTGGACAGTCAGCAGCGGCCTCTCGGAAATCCCCCGCCGGGTTATTATCAGTTGGTGCAATAGGGGTTGTGGCTCAACTTTTGACCGGTGATGGACATTCGTAGTAATACCTGGAATAAAATTCTTCCCGAGCTCGGAGGTGAATCTAACCGGCCTTACAATTCTGCGGAGTTCAATAAGAACAGCTCCTTGTGTTCCACCATGTCAGGAGCTCGATGGTGTACAGACGTCAGTCCTAGACATTTGCTCCTTTAGTAACCCACTTACTTCCGCGTGGCGCCAAGCTCCTAAAGTGAGACATGAGAGTCTGGTGCGGTATTTAGGTCGATGAATGCCATGCATATTAGCACCACTCCACACCCACCCCCCACCGATCATCCTTACCGACCGTACCACGATGCAGACATACATGTCCACCACACACCCCACATCAGCCACGCATCGTTCTACAGCCCCGCGCTCGTTGCGGGAGCGGCGGGATTTACTCTGGTGCTCGGAATGTATCCGCAGGCTGGAGTTTCCGCTCAGAATGAATGGCGTCAAGTCGAGGCCAGGCCATTACCTCGGGTACAGTCGTTCCATAATGCAGCCCGGGATGCGACGACGAGCTTCTCCGCATCGGAGCTCCTGAGACGTTCAAATTGAAAGAGATGAAGTTGAGGTGTGTTCATTTCGCCAGAAGATTTCCAGGACCTCGATTTACAGGATTTCAGCACCCAGTGAAGCGCGAGGGAGAGAACCACTCGGAGGAACAGGGAAGATGGCCAGTTGCTGAGTTGTTAAATAGCAGAGGCGTAGCACCCGAGAGGCTCCGCGTTGAGCCGAATGAGGTTCAGAAATGTTATCGAGAGCTTCGTGTGCCAGATGAAATGAAAACACACGATTATTTTGGTTAATTCTGTGGAAGACAGTCCGCCGGATTGCGAAGACACGTCTTGGGTTCTGTGCGATGTTGAATTTTCTAGACGCATGCAAGTGTGGGCGTCCGTAAGCTGAGTGGATCCGGGAGAATTCCAGAAAACTGAAAATTCACCTCGATTCCCCTTGGCCAAGGGAGCAGGCTCCGGCCCGCTCGACCGGAGCGAGCACGTTAAGAGGGAGAGTGTGTAGACGCGACATAAAGCTGCTTCGTGAGCCACGCAAGACGTGTCTGTTAGAGAGAGAACTCAGGTGGGAGTATATAGAGAGACGGGCGTCGAGGAGGTTAAAGGAATTTACTTTGAATTTACTAGAAAGAACTGAGAACGTCGGACGATGCGTGGCTCTTTTCAATTTTGTACCTGAAGCGAGGGTGCTAATCGATTCTTGGTGCGAGTTCCTCAGCAAGCCGGGCCAAAGAGCGTGGTGGTGGTGAGGGGCCAAGATGGATTGTTTGGCGGCAGTATGTTTGGGTCAGAAGCCATCGGAGTTTCAATTTCAATTCAGGGGTTCGGAGGCCAAAACAAAATCTCCCGGAATTCTTATACAAGTACATGGAACATACAAACATACACACTTGCCGCGTTAGCTTCCGCATTTTTCATACATTTTTTCTCTCTCTCAAGCCCCAGCCGCAGCCTCCCCCTTCATCCCCTCAAACTGCACCGTAAACTCATCCATCGCATCCAGCGTCTCCAAAAAGTGACCCAGCCTCACCTCCTCCCGCCGCCCCCGCGCCAGCGAATGCGCCGTCCGCACCGCGTTCTTGATCTGCCGCCCGTTCACCTCGCGCTGCGCGAGCATCGCGATCTGCGCGTCGTCAATGACGCTCTGCAGGTTCGCGCGCGCGATGAAGGCGCGCCACACTTGCGCGCGCGAGGCCTCGGAGAGCTCGCCAAAGTGGAGGGCGACGTGGATGCGCGAGAGGAAGGCCTCGTCGAAGGCCTGGACGCGGTTAGTGGTGAGGAAGAGGATGCCGCGGTAGTATTCGACGTGGCGGAGGCTGCGCGGGCGGTGAGTGAAGGTAAGGCAAGGCGCAGGAGGAGGAGGGAGGACGTACAAGACTGCGACCATGGCGTTGCGCTTGAGGTCGTGCAGCGATCGCCGTTCGAGGAATACATCCGCCTGTGGTGCGGATTCCAAGGTCAGTCTTTGCGGTCACGACATGCTGAGTATAGGGAGGGAGCCCACCTCATCGATGAGCACGATGGCCTTCCACGCCGTGGCGACGTCGAAAACGCGCTCCAGCGCCGCGTCGAGATCGGTGGCGCGAGTACCGAGGTCGCCGCCACCGATAACATAAAGGGGGCGCTGAACGTGCTCGCTCGTAGCCTCTGCTGAGAAAGTCTTGCCTGCGAAATCGCATTAGCGCGGCGACGAAGAGGAAGAAGGGGTACAGGACATACCGACGCCCGGCGGCCCGAAGAGATTGACCACGAGGCCCGCACCCTTGCCCTTGACAAAGTCGTCGAAGCCGGCTTCCTCGTGGTGCGCCTCGACGAGCGAACGGAGAAGCGTCTTGCGGTCGGCGGGGAGAACGAGGTTGGCGAAGGCGTCAGCGTTCCACTGAACGGGGGCAACTTTGGTGACATCGAACTCGACTGTGGAGAGGTCAGTATGAGAAACGAGCGGGGGTATGAGGATGAAGGCGGGAGGAGAGGAGGGTGCAGGTGAGTGTTAGAACGAATCGAAATACGTACGCCAAATTTTATCGGACAACGAAAACCCATACACCACCGTGGGCGTCAGCAGCAAGTCATCCGGGGAGAGCTCCGCAGTCTCCGTGGTAGCATTGGCCTGAGAGTGTACGAGCGCGCCTGCGAGGTGGTCAACGTGGGTCACATAATCAGCTCACACATGAAGACACGCACCATCGCTAAACGCCTGTCCGGGCATGGGCGGAGGAGGCACAATATTCCCGTACATATCATACCCCATCTGCCCCGCCATCCCGTTGATCCCGTTGCCGTCGAGGTCATTCTTCGGCGGCACGGGTGTGGGGAACGCGTAGTTTGGGTTAAGGCGATGGAATGTTGCTGCAAAGCGCCTTCAGTATCGTGGAGGACGGTGGAAACGAGGGTGAGACGTACCGCGGTCAATCATCACGCGTCCTTTCACCTGCAGAAGGGAAAGTGTAAGTTGCAGCAAGATATTTACGCAGGTGACCACCTACATTATGCCGCATGAGTTTCGGCCCGACCTTAAGCGCCGCAATCCCATTGTATTGCATGTGGTGGACCCCAATCAGGTCCAGCCACTTCTGTCCACGAAGCACGACCATCTCCCGCAGCTGCGCCTCCGCAGCGTGGAACTTGAGCGGAAAGGCATCCAACGAGTCGATGCGCACAGCGCCCTTGAAGTACGGGATGTACATGCTCGCGGAGACACGCCCCATCACCACGGTCTGCGTCATCGGGCGGTCGACGAGATCCACGCCCTCGAGCGCGAGCTGATAGACCGGCACGCCCTCGATGGCGGTGCGCACAAAGTACTGGAGCTGAAAAAGGCGCTCGAGGCCGGTGACGGCGCAGCGCGCGACGATGAGGGTGCGGGGGACGAAGATGGCGTAGAGGAGATCGAAGGTGATCTCGCCGTGCGAAGTCAGGCGCCCGATGGTGGCGATGGTGGTGCGGTAGTCGGTGGCAAGGAAGGAGAGGAGGAGGTTCACGGAGGAGAGAATGTTGCTCTCCTGTTCCGTGCGGCGCTTGCGCGCGATGAGGGCGTCGCGGTATCCATTGAAGTTTTGGAGCCAGGTCAAGAATATCTCGGGCTCGAGCTGCGGCCGCGTCAGAAGAAAGCCACGAACGACTGCGCGGTGAGCTTACCTCGAGTGGGTCAGAGTTCCACGAGACCCCGGGCCAAGTCTTGATGACATCCTGGCAGGCCTTCAAGAGGTATTCACTCTTGATTACAATCTTGAATGTCGGCTGCCGGTTTTCTTGCTGCGGGATCGTACGCACGATACTGAGTGAGACTGGTCAATCTAAGGCCCGTTGCAAGTGGGGAAGCCCTTACACGAAGCTGTAATCCTTCCAGGGATCGTTGTTTCCACCGCCGAGAATGGGCAATGTCTCGACGGTGACCTTCGAATTCATGTTCTAAATCCTTTCAGCTTTCATCCAAGGTTACCGTTCCGCGAGGACATACCTTGTACTTCCATGCCTTCGACCATCGCGAGTAGAAGTAGTCTACGCGCTTGATCTTGGAGGACGCAGGCGGGAGGGGCTCGTCCCTGACAATGGTCGAAGCTTTCGATTCAGAGTCGTCATCGTCAAACGACGAGGAACCCGAGGCTTTCGGTGATTTGACTAGGGAGGAGAATCGTCGGTGCATGGTGGGGGGCGATGGAAAGTCAAGGGACCCACAGTGTTCTTTAATACCTCCAGCTCCTCTCGAGCGTCAATCAAGTGTCACATTTAGAACAGAAAGCTGTATTTCTTCGATATGACTCGGAAAGTAGAGGCTGCGCAAACGATTGAGTAGGTTTCGCTCCCGAAGAACACGTTGACTTTGAGGGTAATCGTGGTTCATTAACGTTGATTGTGAGTTGTCGTGGTCTGTGGTGAGAGGGTAGATCAGCGCTGGATCAGCGTTCCGTGTTGTGTTGTTCCGCGATCATGATGGCAGAGTATCCGAGAATGGAAACACCCCGAGGCTTATGTCCCCTGAATGTATGCCTACAGGAAGCGCAACATTTAGATTGTGCAGCCTGGATCTCGGCCATTTCTCAGTGAAATCCCTCGCTTCAAGGAAGTTCCGACCACCCAGCCAGGTCTCTTCCAGACGCTTCAACATCAACTTGTGCGAAGCGTGCGCGGCAAGGTGTGATAGAGGTCGTCGATGTTCTCCAAACGAATTTTGGCCCCGGTTCAGTACGGGGAAGACTATCCAGCGTAACTCCAACTGAGTAATATTAATGAGACCTTTACGAATTTTACATGTCCGAAGAATGAACCCCATAACGAGAGGTAATTAATAGACCGTTGTCTTTGCCCACATTCACGCCACAAATCCCTATTGACCCACAATATTGAAAACGAGAGTGATCACCTCAAAGGCCACTTGAAAATGTGTGAGCCGAGGAATAAAAAAAGCCTTGGTATGGGATCACTCACAAGAGTTTAGAAATGGAGCCTGTTCATTCGTTTAGCAAGAACCGCGGTGAAAATGACAGAGGTGTGCATACTTTGCAATTTGGCCAGGCAAGAGAAGGCAGAGGAAATTGAGGATGATCACAAATTGCACTGTAAGAGGTTCAGATCCCGAATGTAGTGGATTGAAGCATGTTAACACACAGTCAGCTCAAGAGTCGTTCCTTTAGGAAGCGTCGCCGCCGGGGGATTCGGGAGAGTGGGCGGCGGAATGACCTCGGAGCAGTCCTGGAGAATATGTGGGTTCTGTCCAAGCAGTGCCAACTTTGCCATCGAGGTAGCAAAACGGGATGCCATCGGATTCTGGTTGTCTGGGAGCACATCAGACAAGGAACGGTGAATATACAATTGGCACCTACTAACGAAGCCCGACCAGTAGCAAGAGGTGCGAGGGTACCTGAGTGCGACGAATCAAGGCGGGCACTCCTAAATAACCATGGGCCATACTGTGCAAGTGCGGCGTCGGATTGGAGGCGGAGCTCGCCCTCGAAGGGAGACATCGCTTCGCTTGGGTGCGCTCCGTCACCAGGCCAAACAGTTCCATGCAGCAGGGTCTAGGTTGGCACAATTGTTAGACACCGAACACTCAGCCGACTGGAAACTGACCTCGAGGTAAAATTTCGTGTCGAAGACGCTTGGAGTGGTGTCGAACGGAGTTCCGGAGATGGTCTGACGCTAGATGAGATTGTATGCCTCTCTCGGTATTCGAGGAAGACGCACAGGATCAACGGTGTCCTGCAAACCGATGCTGTGTGACGCGAGAAGGTCCACGAGCTCCTGAGGCGTTAGGCCAGCGTCCTGAACACGGGCAAGGATTTTATCTACGGAGTCGAATGCCTCCGTGACGAGATCCACGGGTGACGCGTGAGTCGCGCTGGGGCGACCGGCCAAAAAGGAAATGCGGGGGCCGCCAGCGCAGTTACGGACACTGCCGGCAGCGGCCAATTGGATTCTGGGAACGGTATTAATAAACTGACGTTCAAATAAGTGCAGAGTATCACCATACGACACGCCCCATTTGTCGGCAAAGCGCTTTTCCGAGTGGACGATCTCCTCCAGACCTTCCTGTGAAATCGTCAGTCTGGTCCATTACGAGAGTGTATCTCCCACATTGGCGGGGTATCCCAATTCCGCACTCGCGAACATAATCAATGAGCCATCTAGTTACCAGGCGAGCGTGAGGGAACATCCTACAAAGTGAAACAGTTTCTTTACCTGCGCCGTCACCTCTAAAAACCGCCGCTCAGCGTCAACCTCGAGGATACTGCAGTCTAAAACATACCCAACTTTCCTCTGAGACTTGAGCAGAGGCGAGTAACCTATGGCATCGTGGAACGAAAGCTTTTTAGGTGGACATTAACTACTCAGAATGTGAAGAGCGAGAGTCCACGTACTCGAAGGGCATCATGAGCATCTTCGCCGCATATTCCTCCGTCGAATCTGGAGAGTCGGTGAGAGAAAGGTCGGTCAACTGACAGAAACGATACTCGCAAGTTCGCTTGGATATCATCCAAGACGTTGTACCAAACACAACACTGATCCACGTAATTAGGGAGATCAGACAAATGGAATGAACACATACGCTACCGCTCGTTGCGGTTCGCCCTTTGCTACAAGTGGCGCGGGGAGAGGGCGTTGCCGAGATAGTCGTGATGTAAACGAGGGACAGGGTAGAAAGAGTGAATAATTTCATGATGGCCGAAGGTTAGTGTGGTGGAGGAGAAGGGCAAGGAGAAGAGCGGTGAGGGACTGGTCTTTTAAGGCACAAGAATCCACCCTATGTGTCACCGAGAAAAATCGGTAGGACTTGGAAGAAGGGGAGTACGATCGAGCGGATCACAACCTCTAGCCAAGTTGGAGATGAAAACGATATTTTATTCAACTCTCACCTGTTACTCTCGGGGAGCGCCTTGAACCTGGGAATACTTGAACCAAAACCACAAATTGCCAGACATAGATCAGCCCTGGATTGAAAGTATGAGGGCGGAATGAAAACATCTTGGCAAAACGCGGTTGGCTTGTCAGGACGGCAGACCAAGAGACAGGAGAGGACCTTCCGATCACCAAGGCACGAACTCGGACTCAAAAAGAATATGAGGAAAGACATTGCAGTTCTGCGCAAATTTCATTGAGCACCCCGTCAAAAGAACTCCACGGCCCCTCGTCGGGTAGAGACGACACCAATAACTTTGCTCTCAAAGTCGAACATGTCCCCACCCTTGAGCACGACCAATTCATCGGCGTCGCAGGCGTGTGAGTTGATACCGAGCGCTTTCTCGATATTGGTTGAGGAGAGTGCGAGTGCTGTCGCGTAGTCGATAGCGCCGTTGGAATCCAGCGCCGCCTGAGTAGAAGACCGAGTTGTGAAGAAATGGACAGGGAAGCCAACGAAAGACGCACCCAAGCAATCTCAAAACGAGCGTTGCGCGCGTCATAATCGGCGCTCACACCCAGACCAACATTGACACCGTGCTTGAGGAGTGTCGTTGTTGCCGTCTCGGTGGTGAGTGGTGGACCTGGGAGGCTGCCACAGAAAGTTAGCATTTATTTTTCATTTCCGTGTTTTGATGGCGTACATTCTGCGCGCGTCCCAATTTCCCGGGTACGGCCGTGCGGGCGACAGGATGACGCTAACGCGCGCTGCACCAATCTCCGCCGCGAGCAGATGCGCTTCAGACGCGCCGGTGAAGGTCATCTGAAGTGTATATGGCGCGCGCGCTTCATAGTCGTGTTTCAGCTGCAACAGACTTGCCATAATGTCGGCGTTGTTGACTTTGATGACGAGTGGAATTTCTCCCTGTGGCTGTCGGTAAATGAAGCGAAACATGCCTGGCGATACGTACCTTGCGGACGCGGATCCAAGGTCCTTCTGGTTTGCCATCGAATAATAGTCTTCGCAGAGCTGCCACCTGCGTGCTTACACTCGCAATCATCGCCGAATGTAATGAGATGTGGAGGGACGATTCCTCCTGCACAATTGCACCGGGCGCGAGTGCGTGGGGTGATCCAACATCGAATGCTGTCCCGACGCCCTGGAGGAACCCATTGCCGATCGGCGCAACGACCGCCGTCGTCACCCCTGCGCGATATGCCAACCTAGCAAGATCAAATATCCGGCATCCCGCGACATGGAAAGAGCACCTACAGCGTATTCCGTCCACCAAACTGCAACCCATCGACAGCGCGGATAACCGTATGCCCAAGGATACTCGGCACCCGCATAGTAAGCGCGTCAAACACCGGCCCGTCCCTCGTCGACGCCTCCAACAAAATCTCGCTCAGCCCAAGGTCCGAGCCGAACGTCGTCAGCCCCGGCGCGATCGTCCCACGCTGCAGATCCACTACCTCCGCGCCCGCAGCGATGAAATCCGCACACGCACCGGCGCCGTGCGCGCCCGCGCACGCGATGCGCCCTGCGTGCACAATCACGGTGAGGTTATTCATCTCGCCTGGCGCGGCAGCGGAATCGGAAAGGGGCAGGATCCCGCCCGCGCGGCGCACCCACGCGCTGCGCACGCCGATGAAGGCTATGGTGCCTGGTGCGTGTCGGCCCGTAAGCGGGGGGAGCCCCTCATGCGCGATCGTGTCGCGGACCTCCTGTTCCCAGGAGGGCGTATGCGGGACGTGTTGGAACGCGTCGGGTTTGGGGAAGGTGGCGGGGTTGTGTAGCTGGGGGATGCCATCGATGAAGACTTGGATCGGGGTTGCGCCGAGGGCGAGGGGGTGCGAGTCCCAGAGGACGAGATCTAAGTTGGAAGAAAAGAAAATTAAGACGGATAATAATTGGGCCCAGTGGATCGCACCTGCATCGTAGCCTATCGTAATCTATTTCAGTATGTACTCAGGCGGGAGCAGCGCAGAAACAAATACCTTCCGCAATAGTACCCACCCGCCAACCCACCCCGAGCGCATTTGCCGGCGTCGATGTTACAGACCCAATCGCCAATCCAGTATTGAAACTGTAGTAGTGCGCCTGCTGCGCTTCGTACATGAGGTAGCGCGAGTTGAGCACCGGATGGTCGGACTACCATGTAGCAGAATGATGAAATCCGTTGAACACCGACGGAGCGCCGTACCTTCATGATGACGGGGAGTCCATTATCCGCAAGGATACGTGGGGCGAATTCAGAGCCACGGTAAGCTTCGCGTTTTTTCCTGAAGTTCGTTGAGTAAGAGTGAGGGACAGAGGTTGAGGAGCGCAGACGGACCGGAAGTTGGACGCAAAGAGTGCGACGGCGGGTGGATTTCCCTGCAGATCATATGTAACTTAAGTGAGGAAGTAGGGAACAAGAACAGACAGACCCATGCGCGCTTGAGAAGGTCGGGGACGAGGTATGCCTCTCCCGCGTGGTGGACTGACGCGATGGGGAATTTGAACTCGTTGGAGAGCTTTGGGCGCGGGCAGTTAGAAGACATGGTCAAGCCGAGCAGTTGGTCAACTTACGCGGATAAGAGCATCGAAGTCGACAGCCTGGTGAGTTAAATAAGATGATGCTTCTTCAAACAAGAATATTTATCCCAGAACGCACTTCGTAGCAATGGACCGAAAGCTACGAAGAAAATAAGGGTTCAGCCCTATTGGAGAGATAACGCACTTACCTTGACGCGTCCGCGTAGGACATCCACCAGCGCTTCCCACTGCAAGCTTTCCGGAAACGCGCTGCGACCATCCCATTTGCCGGTTTGTGCCGCGGCACAAAAATCATCTTGGGCCTCCCGAATTTTGCGTGCTTCGTTGTAAGCTTGACGGAAATTCCAGGCGGCGTCCATGCGGGTCTGGCCATAAACCACGGTCCGGGTTCTCACCTGTGGGATTCAAAGGATGGTTAGGCGCGTAAGGACTGGGAACTACGAGCACATACCGCAGGCGTGTCTGAAAGGATATTAGCATTTCGTCTCAAACTTTTAGCCTAAAACAAAGTAGCATTTGCGTACTTCATATGACGCCACGTCTGGCGCGTGGAGCTATTGAGGAAGAGCGACTGAGGCGGCTCGAGAACCATCGCGGAGGAGGAGCGTTCGACGGTGGGTCGCAATTTAACGAGGAACGCCTGTCCGCCTGCGATAATTAAGCAAGAGAAAGAGATTATTGTTGACTCCACAACAGACCGATATTATTTGCGCTCCCTGGGAGGATTTGAGCTGTTGTGACGCCGCCAGCTACCGCCAGCCTGTAGGCATCATCATGGGTGTTGAGACCATCGATACTGCGCAGCCAGGGCAAAATGGGTGCATTTAGAGAGTTACCGTCGCTTGCGCCTGCAGAGGAAGGCTCTCATCTCAAAGCCAGCTCGTCAAAATACCGGGACATACTGACCAGATAATGCAGGCGCCGAGTTGACGCCCAGGTGCGAGTGTGCGTCGACCAGTCCAGGTGATATCCACTTCCCCGCAGCATCGATGACGTCGAGGTTTTTCGCAGCCATAAAGTGCTCTGGGATGTATCCAACGGCCATGATAACACCCTTATCGAGGAGAACGTCGCCATAAATTACTTCGGTACCATTCCGCGCCCCAGTCAGAATTTTGGCATTTTTGAGGAGGGTGGGCCGCGTCCCAGATACGAAACGGTCAGAACCAGAATTTACACGCGTCGCGGTGAATCCTAGGGGTGGATCCAAGGGTGAATTTAGCGACGAGCATTGCGCGGGAATCTGGTATGTTTGGCGCGTCAGGAAGCGGCTAGGAAGGGCCCATAGACCTAGAGTAAGTGCGAGGAGGAATTTAGCGGCGAAGAGGACCCTCATTCGTCTTTCGACGAGCATCTTGACGAGGGAAGGAAGAGAAAGGCGTTACGGTGGCGTGATGATACGAGTGATTGCCGGTACGGGACGGGATCTCGGCCCGTTGAGTGGTCCCGGGCCGTTGGAGGCCCCGATTTGTTCAATTTTTTTTAGGGCGGGACAGTTTTCATCTGGACCCAATTCCGGGAAGACTTCATCTGAATTCCACCTAGGGTCTGACAAAGTCGAGCTTTTATCTGAAAACGCCAAATCGCCAATAAAATCGTATACAGTGTATTCTTCTCGCTGTGCCTTGCTCAACTTCTAAATACTTCAAAAATACATTGCCTAGTCCGAATTTTGATTGGGAATGAACGTTCCCTTTCCCCTTCTTCTTTGGGCCAAATGCTTTGACTGTCAAGATCTTCATGGTTGAGCTTGTTGAACAATGTGCTATCAGCAAAGGAGAGTTCAATGCTGACGTTGGCCGATTTGAGGGTTTGCTGGAGAGGCGAGGCACATTCATGGCGCGTCGTAGACTTGCAGCTGTAGCACAAGCAAAGAGTCGGTTGTTAAAATTGTTGTGGAACGGGTATATTTGTTTTGTGCGACATTCCCGCAGAATAATGACAAGGAAGGAAACTACCCCACCAAAGGCCCCCCAAACCAGGCCAGAACCGAGCTGAAGTTTATCTGAATTTAGCCAGGCATTCTTTTATGTGAATCGGTTGTCCGCCGTTGGCGCACCAAAACCTCGAGTTCTCATCGGATTTGGTCCAGGGATCTCTCGAACCTCGGTGAGTTTTTATTTGAACTCCGAGTCAACATTCCGGCGGACAGTTGGCAGACAGGCATCTGAGGAAATTTCGAGGGTCTGGGCGCAGACTCTGATATGCCGATGTAGTTGGACACTGCCACAGTCCCTAAGCGAACCGCTTGCTGCACCAGCCTCTCCCCATGCCAAAACTATGGGACGAAATCATCGACCACCTTTCTGAGTCCCCCGATCTGCGCTCCGCCTCAAATTTCGTGCCTCGCGCCCAATCCCACATCTTCCAAGCTATTCGCCGGGCTACTCCTTTGGCGCAGATGGCAGGGCTCGCGGGCAAGCTCACTGAAGACCTCACGACTTCCTCCCTACATCTCATCACCCATGTTCAAATCCGATTCCTTGGCAATGGCGACAGCGAAAGTCTTGCCTCCGTGGGCCAGATTCCCTGGACCTGCTTGCGGAGCCTCACATTGAATATCAAAGTCGGTCGCTGGAAAGCGTCCATCGCCTGGTAGGTATTCCGACTCTGAATCAATTCCCTCTGCTCACAGACATCCCTATCGACGATGCCGGGCCCGAGCTCACCACGATGTTGACGCACCTCCCGGATTCCAATCGCGTGACGCAATACACCTGGCAGCTCTCCCCATTGACGAGGATTTTATGGGCAACCATCAACTGCGCGATTTCGAGGAGATTGCGGCAGGGCACAAGATGAGTGCCCTGTAGAAGGTCGAGGTGAAATCTACAATGCCACTCCCGACTGTGTGAACGACGTACTTTGTCGATGCGGTGGATCCATGGAACGCGCGCTACCGCGCCTCCATGCAAAAGGTCTTGTCTCCGGCGTATCGTTCTCCCACCAACAAATGTGAATTTTGCTTGTTCATATCACTTCACACTCCGAGAAATTGTTAAATTCTGCCCTGTGTCAGGCCCTGACGGTTCGCGCTGGACCGAACTTCGCAAGAAGGAACCAGATATCCTTTTTATAAACGCAGTCTTTGTTTTCTCTCGCCGTTGATGTACCTTCTTACGTAGGAAGGAAGATAACAAGGGCGACATACAACGCGCCAAGCGGGTATCGAGAGTACAAGTAAAGAAAGAGGAATACGGGGCGATTGAGGACGACAATACAAAAAACTCAGATCACCCAACCCAGCCCCAGCGCGGACGCCGCAACCCAAACACCAATCGGCACCTGCTGACCCCCACATGCAGACGAAGGCTGGCTCGCGCCGCCGCTGCTCGGGGGAGTATTCCCGCTCTGATACGAGCCATCCACAGTAGCGCTGTGCACCGGAAAGCCGTTTTGAGTGCAGGTCTGGATCAGGTCTGACAATTACCGCGTGCGGTCAGTCAGCATTCGACATCCAATTGGAAGAGGACGAGGAAGAGGGTAAGTACGCCTAGAGTACATACCGTCAAGGGGCTCCTGGAACTGCTCGGTGTCCTCGTTGGCTGGTTCGACGGTGATGGCGATACAATCAAGGCATTGTGCGTACTGCTGTATGCCGCTATCAGAGCAGGTGCCGGGGAACCCCGACTACATAAACACGGCGTATCGTTAGCATTGCGGACCTGGGCGTAAGGGGCAAGTAGAATGGTGAACCGTGTCGAGATCCAGCACCGTGCCGTTGCTGAGGCGGCAGATGGTGTTGCAAGCGGTTACGTTGGTGGTGTTTTGCGCGAGGACTGGAGCGGTAACTGGAAACCAAGACGTCAGCACGGCTCAAAACGAAAAGGTGTGGAGGTATATGCGTACAGAAGCGTCCTGCGAGTGTGAGGGAGACGAAGACAAAAGGAATAGGAGGAAGCATGGGAAAAGGAATGTGGGCGAGTGAGGGGGAGATTAGTGGTTACCCAGACGAGAGCTGCACTCTTTTTATGCTCGAGCCACGAATAGCTGTAATACTTGGAACGGTTAGATTATATCCAAGCGGGAAAAAAAAGTCAAACAATCTCGAGGCGAGGCTCTCAACAGTCAAGAAGTGTCAGTTGTCTGCGATAGCCATCTCGTCTTCATCGCACGAAGCTTCCCGCCCTACTATCGCCACTGTTGTGCTGATGGCATTCCCGCTGAGAAGTTGATGATCACTGCCCAAGTTCAAACCTAGCAATTCCCAAACGCGTGCAAGGTGTAGACTTCGTCCAGGACGCCATCGTAGTAGCAGAGCAAAGCAGAGATCATGCGGCAAAAGTTCAAAATTTTTTGCCTGGGACCATCTTGAAGCTGAGGAAACGCGTAAGACGACTACTGGTGGCGTAGTAAGCGTCAGTAGGTATGCGAAGCCAGGTTCGACAGCAGTCTAGCAGTTTAGCGCTGATTTAATGTGCGTGTCGGAAAACCGAATTTGCCTGGCCAGGAAGCATCTGTTCTGGCCCTAGCTGATCAGCCCATGAGAGCTGCTTTCGGGGGCTGAACATGCTCAATAATTCTATATAACCGCCAGTACTATCAGTGAATGCCTATCAGGCCAAACTAGGGTAAATGATCCATGTAGTTCAAGCGCGTTCGGTGAACCTCCCGGCCAAAGGTAACCATTGCATCGCTAGAGGGCGACGGCAGCTTTGCTTCCATCAGCGCAACAAACTGACTGTGCGCGGCTTCGAAATATTCGCCCTCACATGCGACGAATGGATCCAGATACCCGAGGGAGCAGTGGATTTCGTGAAGGCGGGGAAGGCGATCCCGATAGGTGGAGCTCTCGAAAAGAGCGAATGGAGTGTGGTCCTCCCATCGAGGTATAGTCGGGAGGGTACGTAGGAGAATTGTCAATCCCAGCACAATGAGATGCGGGGTGACCTTGGGGAGGGCGTCAAGAGTGGGGGCCAAAATCAGGGGAATAAACCAAGCCCCCTCAGCGTCGACAGATTTTGTAATCGTCAACGTCAGGTTCTCGAGGACTGGGAGCAGGGGCAGATCAAGTGGTTGGAACGATCCTGTGTGGGGTCAACGATCTATACGAGGTGCCAATAAGATAGTGCAGGACCAACGGTCACCAACCTCCAAAATCGATGTCAAGATGGCGGAGGTGCGCAGAAGATGCAGTTGCAAGTACAAAATGATATCCCGCATTCACTGAAAGTCGTCGAAGGTTCTGCGCGGCGAGGAGAAACTCGCAAACCTGGAGCAACGTCTGAGTCGTCAGGGACCAAGGAAGAATGAGATGCTCCAGGTTCGTATTTGGCGGGATATAGTCGGGGATATCCCCATGACGCTGCGGGACGATTCGATTGAGGGACAAGACGCGCACGGAGGAGGCCGCGTGGAGTATGACAGAATGAGGTACACTGGCGAGACGGCGCAGATGAAAGCGCAGGAGGGAGGGTAACGAAATGGTGGTTAAGATGGCCGAAGTCAAAGACCCCAGTAATTCGTCCCATTCCTGGCCGTAACCGTTGATGCACTCCCGAGGTCGATGGATTTTTGGGACCGAAACATGGGTTCCAAACTTGTCTTCTTTTTGGATCTATTTTTATCACCAATCTAAGTTACAATGAAAATAATCGCTGTTTTGGGCTATGTTCCATGTGTAAGCAGGGAGATAAACATACATTGTTTCCTGACCTATGCACTCACTCCAAAATTCTTTGTGTTTCCCATTTCTTTTGCCCCAAGAAATTGTTCCCTTTGAGCCCCAAACAGTAAGAGAACAATGGGAACATGTCTGTTTAGAGCCCAAACAGCACCCTGTTCCTGCACTAAACAGAAAGCAAACATACACTATTTTCGAGAGAAGTTTGCGATCTGAACACCCTTAATTTTGGTCTGAATTCTCAGAGTCAAAAAGAAATCCAAAAACTTACCATGTTGCATCCACTTTTTGGTGTGTTGTAAAATTGGGCAAAACCAAAGACATGTTTGGAGGCCATGTTTTAGTCCCAAAAATTCATGGGTCCCAGGAGTGATGGCGACACGCTCTAGGTTACCCAGCATAGTGCAAGGTGAGGGTTTTGCTGAAGGAACGAGAGCGCCCGTGGAAAGGCTGAGGCAACTCGAGATGACGAGTCCCAGCGCAGACACATCCTTCGGAAAAGACGGCGTTGACTGGGAGCTAAAAAGACCCGTGCAGTCAAGGCGCAAGCTTCTAGATTTTCGTTTCCAACATCCCCCAAGATGGCGTCGATGAGTTCTTGTGGCAAGTCCATCATGGCGGTAGGAGAAAGAAGAGACCGTACAGCAAACGTATTCATCCCCATGTAGCCCGTCCCGGACGTTAACCACCGGCCCGGATTTTGAACGTGCGAATGCACAGCCCTTGTAAGAATTCGACCCTTGTACTTTGTATAAGGGCGCCCTTGTTCTTGCAACAGCCCATCGCGTCCTGATAGTCCATAAAATACAATAAGTACACGACGCACAAATGCCCTATTATCTGTCGACAACGCTACTGGCAACGAATGCCGACAGAAGGTCCATACGAAAGCTAAAGCCGAAAATATACAGACAGCAAACTGAACGATGCCCAGGAACGGAGAACAGTCGGCGACAACCTTTCACGGGAGGATGGGTGAGCGCGGAGTTTTGGTTCAAGGTGGAGGTACGTACGCTCACTGTCGGTTAAGTATCGGTTCAAGCTAATCTCCGTGTGGTGTGGAGCGACAGGTACTGCTCGCATGTGTAACAGAGCTCTCGAGGATACGGAACCAGTAGATTGCAGCGGAGGCACCCTTGCATACTTCTGGTCGCTATCAGGCGTCCTTGCACCGAGGTCAACTGATTCACTAAATGAACATCCTCCATCGCGTAGCTGCGTTGTACTCCCGGCCTCGCATTGAGAGGGTGGTAGGCGTAATCAAGGATGAATGTCGCACGGTGGGAGACGGATTCCAACATGGCCTCGAGGACAAGGTCGTGGGCGATACGAAAGGTGCGATGCGGGTCATCGTAAACTCGGGCTGGGATCTCAAACACCCCGAGAAGAATATCTTCTGTTTGCGCCACATCAGAAAGGTCAAGGACACTCTCAGCGGGGCCACCTACCAAAGTTCATCATCCACAGCAACGAATCTGCGTCTGGATTCCGGCCATAATATTTCAACCAGACTTGGTGGGAGGTGCGGGGATACGGGAGGAAATCAGAGAGAAATGGTGGCGTCGTGCCGAGTGAGATTTGGGTGTAAGGAAATCGGGGTGGTAGAAGGGTCGGATCGTGGGGATATTGGTCGGGGTACAGAGTCTGCAAGGCGGCTTGGTGGCGAAGATGGTGTAGCCATCCTACAGTGAATAGACGGAGCGCGGCGACGAAAGGTGTGTGGGGCTGCTGAATATACTCGTCCTCCATGCTTCAGGTCCTCCGGCGAAGGGAAAGTTGTATATATAATGTTACGACCTTGCTTTGGCCCTCGGTGTACCATTGGTGTACAGCGCCGAATCGGGAGCCCTGTGGAGTGACATCGCAATGTGAAATTGCCACACGGCGAAGTATGGAAAGACGGCCAAAGCATCAGCTCCCGCCCCTCCGCATTAACCTTGAAATTGCTCACTTGCGAGGAGGTATACTGGTGGATCGACTTGAACCCAAGAAATATGTGGAGCGGTCGGCGTTGACCCACCAGAGTAGCATTGTGTTTCCGTCAAGCTAGGACCGTGAACCAGGCGGGCAGACGAGGCTGTTCCGCGCCGCTTGATGCGAAGCATAGCTTTTCAGAACCAGTCATAGAGGGTCGCAACATCGTGAGCTCCGCTGGCGCGGAGTGCGATTCAGCCGCTTTGGCGGTTGTCTTCTCGTACATTCGAGAGCTTTCCGATGGGTCGACCTTTGTTCCAAAATGGGAATCGGTTCCGCAGGTGTCTCCTGCTTTAGGCAGGATCCGCGGAAACAGATGGATCTTGTTCCCGATTGAGAGCATCCCGTCCTGGTGGGACCGGATCGGAACAGGTGCACGATAGCCGAACTGAGACATGTAGACGGAAGGGGGAGATACAAAGGACTGAATGGGTGTTAGAAAGCTGTACCTGCAACCGCGCCATGATACTTCACATTGGGTGCCGTGTTTTTCGGTGGGATGGTCATTTGTCTCGTCCGCGGAGGACTGAGTATCACATCGTGCACAAAGACTCGTGTGACGAGACCAGGACCATCCAGCTTTGGTATCGAACACTGGGGATTCGGGAAGCCGCAAGCGCAACAACGATAGAGCAGGACTTGAGGAGATTGAAAGCTATGAGAAAGTCCGTGGCGCGCAAGAGAGCTTTCCGAATTGTCTGGATACTGTGAGTGAGGGAATGCTTGAGACTGATATTGTCACAGTACACTGGCCCGCGGCGCACCGCAAGGGCATTGAGAGAGGTGGCGACGGGCGTCGGGAACAACGAGAAGTTTATGTGATCGCGGTCTGATCGATTACATCAGAGCGTCGGCGGAAGTTTGCCGAGATTTTTATTTTTATTTTATTTTGGAGCGTTTGGGATAATGATTTCAACTTAGTCTGCAGAAGCATTCTGCTTGTGTTGCTGGTTTTGGGCGAGTCACCGAGAATTTTATCAAGTTGAAAAGAAATTTGCGAATTTAGCGGATGCAGAATTATCAAGTTAGCAGGGTGAAAGGAGCACGTCGTAGGTGAAATGCGGATATAAGATTCTATCAAGTGTGCCACAAAGTATTTACTCGAACACAGGCGATGTGAAATCAATCGTTTACAGTCAGTAGGCACGTTACTTCGAAGCAGGCACCACGGGCCGCAAGAGAGGCTGAGAATCAAAGCTCGAATACCGCGCGAGGATTGCGGGATATCCTCCATATTCTCCCTGGCGAAGTATAAGTAAATCTTAAGCTGTAGTCATGCAACAACTTGAACGAGAACATACGATGAAATTGTTGGGGAATCCAGGTTCGAAGGGAAGGATGGCGTCGATGTAGGCCATCTGCTCTTCAGTCAAAGTGATGTCGAGTGCCTCAATGTTCGCCATGAGCTGCTCCACATTGCGGCCACCGACGATGGGGTACACAAAAGGCGCCTTATGCAGTGCGTATGCAATGGCGACTGTGATATCAATAGGGAGGTTGAAGCTTGAGTTTCATGGTTGAAATAGGAACTGAAAAGAACAACTCACCGGCAGCGATGTGCTTCGCACCGACCTGCTCCGCAACAACTTCGAGCGCCGTGCACATTGTCTTCTCTGACTCAGTGCGCTCCCATGGTCCGTGAGCTATGACGCCGCCGGCTTTGTACTGGATCGCGCGCCCTTTCTCACCCGTAACCCGGCGCCGCTCCTCCTCGGCATCGCTTCGGATACGGCCTCCACCGACCACCCTGAACAGAGCGAGCGCGATGCCTGTTTAGGAGGAAGTGCGTTCAGTCAGAGTACAGGCACTTAAAGGAGGCGCTGACCTTCGTGCTTACACATTGGGATGATCTCCCGTTCAAGGTCCCTCTGGAGCACAGAATAAGCGCCTTGGAAGATCACGAAACTATAAGAATATGTCAGAAAACCTATATTGTACGATATCTCTGTCGTGTGCAGTAACTCACGGGGTCTTCCCGTTCGCTTTGGCGTACTCGTTAGCTTTGACCACGAACCATGCGGGACTGTCGGAGATGCCCTGTTGCTATAAGTGGAAAACAGGGCTTATTTCAACTTGGGGAACTCACTAGATAGAGAACCCTTCCTGCCACAACGAAGTTGTGCAGGCCGTCCATTATCTCTTCGACGGAGGTATGTAAATCCCAAAAGTGCACGTAGAATATATCAATGTACGTTGTCCTTAATTTGAGGAGGCTAGCCTCGAGACTGAGCCTCATGGATTTGACATTATTGCCCAAGATGAGTTCTTTGCGTTTGATGGTGTCGTCCGCTCCGTCCAGCGGGAAGGTATACTGCACCAATTGGAAATATTTTGTCTTCGAGGGCAGCGGAAACATGACATACCTTGGTGGCGACCACGAGCTGGTCCCGACAACCCCTGGCCTCCGCCCACTCTCCGATCACTCGTTCGGAGTTTCCGTCTTGACTATTCAAAGCAAGTAAGTATGGGCACCCAGAAGGGATAACAAATTGGACGGCGACTGACTATGAATTCGCGGTGTCAATGTGGTTCCCTATACTCCTTGAATCAATGGACGAAATTTGTACAAGTTGTAATTCAGTTGAACTCACCACCGGCATCAAAAAACGCATCCAACAACTTGAACGCGGACTCTTTGTCCATGGCAGGCACACCCATGCCTACGTGTTTGTCTCCGAAGCTCAACGCACCCAGAGCCAGCGGTGAGACATGAATAGCGGCCCGAGGAGCAAGCTGGCGGTATCGTCCAAGTTTAGTGGTAGTAGTGGGAGACATCGTGTATTTCCTATTTCGTTGGTTGAGTCCAATTGGGGTTTGTGGGAGTTTTGTTGGGTGGTTTGAGTAGGCGTGTCAAAGTGCCTTTATAGGTTCGACCTATTGACTTACTTGACAGCCATTACCGTCGGTAGGTAGGAGACGTATGCCAAATTCAACTTCAACTCAGTTTTCCCGTGCTTGGGTCGGGCGGCCCAAGGGGTCATTCTGCTGGAGTAAGCAAATTGCGGGTGGGCTTCCGTGCCGGACCTCGGCATCACAATCGTCGGAACCATGGGAAGGCTTTTCTTGCAGGGTACTTACGGCAAGGGGATCCCATTACCCGAAATATATACCCCGACTCGATATTTTTTTCTCAGCTCAGTGGCTTGACCCCCCCCCCCCCCCCCCTCGTGGGAAATTGCCTTTTTAGGAAGGCCCCTATGTACCGTTTCGCCTCAAAACGCACAACGGGTCGGAGGTTTGTGCTCAGACACAATGTATTCAGTACTTGTATTGCAATTGAAGTGTTCCCAGACCATTTTGACTCTTGTTCAAGTTACTTTTATTTTTCGGACTGCGTCGGAAGGGATTGATGGATTGATGGCGACCGCATTGGGTGTGGCTGTACACTCACGTACACGCTTCCACGCCCAGATATAGTAATAATGTTTTGGTCTCTACCTCGAAAACGGGCTTAAATGGCACCTGGATGCCATATACATTTGTGTTCAGAGGGCAAAACTGGACCATCTGGGAGGTACATTGAACCATTCTTGGAATGGGAGCCCCTTGACTTACGGACCCGGGTGGTCGCCTGTGGTCGCGTTGGTCACTAGTGGGCCAAAATACTTCGCCGCGCCCACTTGGCGCGGCGGTCATGCGACGGTGCCGCGGCGGTGACGCGGCGGTCAATTTTTTGAACAGCGCCGATCGCGTGTTAGAGGACTCTTAAGACCAACAATTTGAATCGTAATGTTGCGTTTTGAAGCCGTGCGGCCTGACGCGGCGAAGTGTACGATGTGGCAGTGCCAGCGCCGCGTCAGGACTCCAGCGCCGTTCTTGCTCCTTGCTCACCCCAGAGGCCCAGAACTCTTCTGGAGGGTGTATTTGATTTACTCAATGCGGTCCATCAACGTTTGAAAGGGAAGTATTGGGTTTTGAAGCCGCGCGGCGCGGCGTCAGTAATTTCGTGCCATTCTCGCTTACAGAGGCCCAGAAATCCTCTAGAATGTGTGTTTAGCTCATTCAATGCTGCTTGCCAACCTTTGAGCAAAAATACTGAGGTTTGAAGGTGCGCGGCGCGACGCGGCGAAGTGCACGGCGGCGCCGCATCACTGTTTTTGCGCCGTTCTCGCTCCTTGAACAACCCAGCGACACCAAAGCCTCCTAGAACATGAACTCAACTCACCTGATCCTGTACGCGAAAGTTGGAATCAAAATATTGGGTTTTACAGCGGCGGCGCGCGGCGCCGTGTCAGTTTTTCTTTGGCGCCGTTCTCGCTCCTTGAACAACCCGGCAACACCGAGGTCTCCTAGAACATGAAATCAACTTACCTGATCCCGTACACAAAAGTTGGAACCAAAACATTGGGTTGAACTCACCCTCGGCGGCATTGACGACACGGCGTTCACTGGTGAAATTACCTACACCACCCGCGTCGCTCCCTACTGGGGTGTCTCCGTCTCGAACTTCGCTTTCGGCTCCACCAGCCTCGGCACGACCGCCGCCTCAGGCATCGTTGACACCGGCACCACCCTCCTCTACGTTTCCACCGCCGTCTACCACAAATTCCTTACCGCCTCCAAGGGCAAGCTCGACAACACCAGCGGCCTGGTGAAGTTTACCACCAAGCCCACCTCTAACTTCACCTTCGTGGTCGGCGGCACCGCGCAGTACTCCAACTGGGGCATCTCCAGCACGTCCGGTTTCCACCCCTTCATCGGTGACGGTGGATCGGAGGCGCCCAACACCATTCTCGGCATGAGCTTCCTCGAGTTCTACTACTCCGTGTTCGACACTGACAACAACCGCGTTGGGCTTGCACCTGCGGCATGAATGGGATGGTTTGAACGTGTACCAAGATTAGCATTGTCACTTGTATACCTGTAGAATCGCATCGTTCCTTCACTGAGAGAATCATACACAGACAGCGAAAGCTGTAAATCAGTGTGAAAACGAGTCAAATCTCAGTGCACAGACGGTGACAGACCTCCTCCACCACGGCTTTGTGCGGCGCAAAAGAATGAATATTAGGCGCGTAAATCCGGGCCTGGGTTCAACGGGTCAATACAACAAACTCTGAACCCTTGGAGATTGCTTGGAGATGAGAGCCTGCATCGGCATCGCGGCTCCGGACATTCCCGGGCTGCGATCACTGCGGCTTTACTGCAATCACCCCGGATCGATGCGGCTTCACTGCGGCCACTACGGCCGTCGTTCCCGACGGAGGTTCGGCTTGTACTGTTGTGTAAGCATTGTAGTTTGTAAGTAGATAGCGGTAGATAGTTGCTTTAATTTTTCTGCAATCCAACACCCCACCCACTCAATGTTGTGTGAATTTTTGGGCGACTTGCGCGGGGTCCTCACCTTATGGTCTCGTTGGGTCGAGGCAGCAAGTTGAGGAGGCGTTGAGGAGCAAGCCACGGACGGGGTTAGTACCTAACTGGAATGAGAGGAACAAAAGCAAAGCGGTGGTTGAAAAACTCTGACCATCGAAAACGAAAACGCACCCACGTGAGTCACGTGACCCGCCAATATTGCAGCGCTGTCCGCGGAATCCAGGACCGCGACAGAATCGTTGAGGGAGGAAGCGTAGAGAACGGAGGAGAGGATGACGGATCGGGTGGGTGGTTCTATGGAGGACTTGTATCGTGCGTCTGCAGGGCAGTGCGGTAAAGATCTTGCAGTTTCGGGCTTTCCTAGGCTGTCAACTGCGCGAGCTCATTAAAAATTGCCTCAGGAGTTCCTATGCAAGATTCAATTGAATCCAATAGCTCGGATCGACAGCTTTTAGCCGAAGTGAAATGTGAATGTTGATTCTTGCGCGGCACAGTCTGGCACAGTGGTGGAACTCCGGGTGTGGAGGAATTTCGTTTCTGTAATGGTGCACGGGTGTGTTAATTTATTTTGGCATGTCCCTGAGAGGAGATGGCCGGGGATGGTCCATGGAGGGTGAACCAAAGAAATGTGAACGAACACGAGGCAAACATGAGGCGTCTTGTTAAAGAACGGTTAAACTCGTGAAAGAACGGTTAAATTCTGTTTTCGTAATACCGGCCTTTGGAGCGGGTTGCGTAGTGTGCAGCTATTACTCAGCGAACGGGAACCGAGTGAGGAGATGTGTAATTTTGCTGACCCGATGTCTGACAAGTGCTGGGAAACAGTTTCGAAGACCGCACGAGCAGACACACATATAAATACCAGCTTCACCCGACTCCTCTTTGGCTCAAACCACCAGAAAATACTCTTTCTTATCTAAAGCTTCACAGCATTCCGTCACCACACTTCCACAACCACCCGATTGAACATGCCCACTCCAGTACTTGTCTTCGGCGCCACTGGAGGCGTCGGCTCCGCTTGCGCCCGCCATGCCCAGTCCCTCGGCGCGAGCGTCACTCTCGCCGTCCGCGACATCGCGAAGCCCATCCCGGGTCTTTCTGCGGAACAGGAGAAAGCGGGCGGCTACAAGCGCGTCCAGGCCGACCTCACGCAGCCAGAGACCGTCAGCGCGGCCGTAAAGCAGTCCGGTGCCAAGCACGCCTTCGTCTACCTCGTTTTCCCTCGCCCGGGGCAGCCCGACGCCAACCGTCCGGCCTTGGAGGCACTCAAGGCCGCGGGCGTGGAGTTTGTTGTCTTCCTCAGCAGCTTCAGCGTGCAGATGCACGAGCCTGAGATCGGCAGCATCCCACCCTCGGAGATTATCCCCTACGCCCACGCCCAGGTCGAAATCGCTCTGGAGGAGATCTTTGGGAAGTCGGGCTACGTCGCCCTGCGTCCTGGTGGATTCGCGAGCAATTTATTGCGCCAGGCCGGTATGGTCAAAGCGGGGGCCGTCAAGATGCCGTACCCTGAGGCCAAATTCGACTGGATCGTGCCTGAGGATATTGGGCGCGCGGGCGGAACCATCCTTGTCGGTGGCCCGAGCAGCACAGGCGGGGAGAAGACTATCTTGTTGCTCGGGGCAGAATCGATGAGTCAAGGAGATGCGATGAAGACTATTGGTAGAGTGGTTGGAAAAGAGGTGACTGTGGAAGCCGTCGGCGACGAGCAAGCGGTGAAAGGCATGGTTGCGAGTGGGGTTCCAGAGCCATTCGCGAAGTATCTGGTTAAGAGCCTGAGCAAGGGGGGGGCGGAAACTTATTTCGCGAGCAAGCACAAGGTTGGGGTGGAGAATGTAAGGAAGTACGCTGGGAAAGTAACCACGTTCGTGGAGTGGGCAACGGATAACAAGGTGGTCTTTGAGTAAGCGAGGTTGGATGCGTTACTTAGGGACTTATTGTTTGTAAAATAGTTGACTAGACTGCGATTTTTGTGTACCAACCAAATTCAGGCATCCAAGCCGTTTGCGTGTACCATAGTAGTTAGTCTAGTATTTGCATTTGCCGAAGCCGCCGCTGAGCCGGTGTCAGGTTGGTCTAATTCCCACGGTTCAAACTTGGGACTGAGCCATGCAAGAGCCATTCATTGCCTGTAGTACAAGTACTCCTGACGAACGAGTGTCTTCACCTGCAATCTGATTTATGTGGTCAATATGGGATCCAATTTTACTTGATCTGTGTTCATATTGGGCTGGAGGCACCACGGGTCGGCTTGTGGATGGGTAATCGATCTTCATTAGGGTATGTTACATAATGGGTGGGCTTTTCTGGCAGCGTTCAGGTTTTAGGAGTGTCTTAAAGAACAAGCCGACACACGCAGTGATCCGATACTGACAGCGAGTACGTCCGGGCAATGAAGTAGGATGCCGCAGAGACTTTCGGTAATAATTCGTTGTCCGGTTCTTTGGTCATTAATCTGTTACTCAAATATTCAGCCCAGCCTTCACGGCCGTCATTACCGCGAGGATTCCCATCCACAACACAGACTCGCGAGACTTACTTATTGTCCGATGCATTTGCTTCGATACTAAATCAATTTTGACCCCTCCACCGCGGCATCCTTTCCATGGTCCTAATTTTCACGCTGAAAGGCACGTACTGGGTCACCCGCATGAGCAACACCGGAATCAAAGCGGAATCAATATCTCTGGCACAGCCTGCGTCGCCGCTGGCGACTTCCTCTCACTCGCAGCCGCGTTATGCAACGGTCTCTCTAGACCGGTCGGCGGCGCAAACAGTCTTGTAGCGCTGGCGCACCAATACCACCGCCTGGAGCCGCTGTCCTGCCCAAAGCAATATGGCGCGTGCAGGTGTATGTTCCACCGGGGCGATCCTGCGGCTGAAGTGGGTATCTGCGACTCGCCCCAGGAACGCGCTCGTGCGCGATTGGATGCGCACACAGACCGGGGTGAGTCGTTCGCATTTCATTTACGTGCTTGCTTTCGCGTTTGCTCAATCTTATATCCACTTCGGCGCCTAAATTTTCACGGCGCTCGTGCTCGCCTTCCACGTTCTGGAGCTGCAAAATCAAATGCTCGTCCCGGCACTCGCACCGAATACCGCTGTGGGCGACATCCCCAGTCAATACTCGAAGGACGTGAGCGCAGTCGTTGACGCGCTTGTAATGAACGGCCGGATTATGCAGCATGTCTTGAACTACCGCGGACGGACTTTGGCTGGGAAGTACAAGGCGAGCTGGGCGTTCTTTTCACCGTCCCACCTCTGTGACCCACAACCAGAGTGACTCACACGGCAGTGTCACCCTGGTTAATTTGCTTTCGCTGCGCCTGATGACAATGTCAAAAGTCGAGAATAGAATCAATCTGTACGAGTGTAGCAAGTCTGTTTACAGTTTTCCAAGGGGGAATCGGGGTTAAAATATCGGACGTGGTCGAAATTATGGACCGTTTGTTCCCCCATTTCCTACCCCCAACTGTAAGCTCCCAGTAACAGCCTTCATAGGGATTCTTAAGCTGCTACGACCTCAACCGCGCGGGCAATTGTCCGTCCACAATCAAATCCGGGCTCGGCACCGTATAATTCCCAAAGCACCCGAACGCAAAATCCACCTCGACCACGCGCTGCTGCATCCCCTTCACGAATGTGTCGAATTCACACAAGCCGTCTGCATTGTGCGTGCAGCCAGCGATGCCGGTAAGGGGGACAACGGCGTCGTTGAGGAGCCAGCGAATGTGTGTTGGGGTGGTAGTTGAGTTGGCGTTGGAGGCGGCGTTGGAGGATGGAGTAGAAGGGCAGGAGAGGACTTGGCCGACCATGTTGGAGCCGAAGGGGGAGATTTGGTTGACGACGTAGGACTAAGTTAGGATTGAAGTCAGGCTATATTTCTCGATGAAGACAGAAGTATTTACGCGATCAGCGGGGATATGCGTCGCAGGCAACGGACCCGTCGCAGCGAGACTCGTAAAGTTCATCGCAACAACGACTAAACAATGGCAACAAAGGATCATGATCAGAATGGCCTCCTCGAATAGAACAAAAGCACGTACTGGCAGAAATGACCGTGTCATGCGTAGCGTCCACGAAAATCGGCTGCGAGAGCGGGAAAGTGATATTGCTGCCCACAATCGTACCATTCACAGTCGAGGCGAACTCGGTGATGCGGGTCTGCGAGAGGCGCGACGCGAGCTCTTGCACCCAGCCGATGCCCTGCGCCGCGACGGCGGGGTTTCCTGGACCGTTGTTGTACCAGAACGCGAGGTCTAGAAATCGGTGTGGGTGATTAATCAAGTTGAAGCGGGATCGGGGAGAAGAACGCACCAACGGCATATTCATACCCCTTCCATTCTTCCTCGGTGAACAAGTCGCAGAAGGCGGAGTATCCTAGAGCCACGGTCTGGGCAAAGTGAAGTGTGAATGCTCAGCGAAACAAATATTTTGAGAGGGAAACGCTCACCTCATAGGCACAAGTCTGCTGCATCGCAAACAACCACGTCGCATTGAGGGTCAAACCCTTCAGATGCGGAGCGAGTCGCTTCTGCGCATCCGCGAGGTAAATCGAAACCCACTGGTTTGTGGAGTTCGTGGCCGTGGTAGCGATGATGTTATTGGCATTGGGACACTGCTCGTACGGTGCGAGAGTGGCTATAGAATTTGAGATGGGTTTCTGCGCATCAAATCGATGGACTGCTGCTCGCGACTCACAGTTGAACCCCAATTCTTCGATTTCGATGAGCTGGTGGTAGTCGTTCTGGTATTCTTGCACCCCGAAGAAGCCTGCAGCGAAGTGAAGGCTAGGAGTACGCAGATTAGCATGAGGCCCGAGTAATAATTGTACTTGACTCACGCCGAATCCACCATGCGCTCTAAATAAAGGGAGATGGGTCAAGCTGTTGGACTGCTCAACAAACGGAATTTATAAACCCGTACCTTCCGAAGTCGTCCGCCACACGGGCAAGTCCGTGAATCCTTTCAGTAAGTCACCTTCAATCCTGAGTTAAACGGCGAAGTGGATAACATGTAATGAGGCAACTCACCATATTTCACGCGGAAGCCGACGCCAAGTTCAAATCTAACCACCTTTCAGTTAGACAAGGGCCAAATCAGATCACGCAGCAGCGTACAATTGCGCCCGCCCAAACGGTGTAAGTATCTCAGCGCCTAATTTGTATGTCCAGGTGTTCAGGAACGCCAGAGGTCCAGAGGCGCTGAGATTGCCGGTCGCTGCCACAGCATGCAGCGCCGCCGCAAAGCTCGATGGTGCAGAGCCAGAGGTAGGATAACGAGCACCGTGGCGGTGGAGAAGATGCACTTGCGTCAGACTGCAGCCGTCGGGAACCTTGGGCGAGGAATTGGGTAGACCGAGATTGTTGTTGGATCGGAAGGGGGATAGGTTGCCCCAGCTGTGGATGACGTCGAAGGTTTTTTTGTCAGAAGTTCCGGGCGCGATTAGCGGGAAAACATTGCTGTAATCGGGTGAGACGGGTGCTGTTTCGATGGCAAAGGCCTCGTCGCCAGCTACCACATGAAGTGAGTCGAGAAGATGAGAAGATGGATAGGATACTGACTTGGAGTGGGTCCAAACACATTCACCTGCGTCGCGTCGGGGAAAAAGGATGCGTCGGAAGTTAGAGTGACCTCAGGCGGCGGGAAAACTGCTGTCGAGGTGGAACCGACGAATGAGGATGCGGCAGCCGCACAAGCTGAACGAGCAACAAGCGATCCTATGAGGAGCAGCGCAGTTCGTAGCATGGTGGGTGGATGAGACACGAATCGATGAACGCATAAAGCCCGTGTCGCCTTTTATATATACGCACTGCTCCGCGTCATACGTAACTTCGAAGGTTCTTGGGCGGTAATTTTAGCAAGGACCGCCAGCGCGGAGATTCAACCGCATGCCGGAGCCACTAAACAGAGCCGGGAACGCGCAAGACGCAATCCAGGTCAACCAGCAATTTGCAAACCGGTTGCATGAATCCTTGAACTGAAAAGGTTAAAAATCCCGGGCTTGATGAACTCAGTGCCCATTGAAGACTTGCCCAGAATAACAGCAAAAACGGCCGTCCAGGAGCGAGAGAGATGGAAGTCAGAAGCATTGTCGCAAAAGTCCCTTTTGGGTTATAAGGGCTTAGGAAGGCTTACAGAGTTATAGGCGGCTTATAATTAACTTACAACTGGTTTACAGCTGGGATATAAGTACGTGTAACTGCCTATAACCCTCCCGCCTTCCAGTAGTGTTAAGTGATATTTGAGAGCTGAAACCGCCTCTCAAAGATCGTGAATGACCAAGTAAATGATATATTCAATTTCCGGCAGCAAGATTTCGGATATTACCTCCAGCTCTTGACGGAGGGACTGCAAAAGAAGAAGCCCAGCGTACTCGAAATCTTCCGTGTATGGGACCGGAAGTTTTACCCCAACTCCGAGGAGGGTTTGGCAGGTTGGTGTCGACTCGGATGATGAAGGAGCTGAAGGTAGACGGGCGGCGCTTGAGGCGATGAATGCTGAGGAGGTGGCAGACGAGGACGAAAATGTGTAGTAGTCGCTCCCAATTAAACTTCAATGGATACGGCGCAATGTAAAACAGTCTAATTCCAAAATTCAATGTATTGAGATTTGAATCTACATACGTGTCACATCCTCCGCAAGGTTCCAAACAGCTCGACAGACTCCTTGTTAATACTTCCCAACTCCTCCTGCATGGCGCCGTCAGAGGAACAATGTGTGCTGGCAGCGGAACGATGCGGCGTTCGTGTCAGTCTGTGGCCACGATTGAGCGCGTGCGGGGGGTAACAGTCTGGTAAATGTGGTGTTGCAGAGTTTAGAAGGGTTCTCGATGGTACGATTGTATTACGCACCTCGCACCTTCAAGCGCGGAGCATAGCGCGCGCTCATTCGTGTCATCTCGCTTCTCCAAATCCATCATTCACGCTTCCGTGTGAAGAGATGATTCAGCAGCGACGCATCCTCGAGATTGAGCCATCCGATAAGGGCGGTATTCCGTCAACGATGAGCTTGAGGGGAGAGGACACGCTGGAATCGAGATGTCGGGTTTGGCTCAACTTGAAGCTCGTGACTCGTGAGTTGTTATGTTGTGGCTTTCCCTCAGGCTCGGAGTCTGAGATGCGGGCATTGCGGCGGATATCGATTCATTGTAAAGCACAGGGGGCGGCCGAGTACTGGCGAGCGAGAGAAGAGCACAACCAGGTACCGTTTTGGGCAGTTGTGGAGTATGCCGTAACCGCCCCATATTTAACTCCGCAGCTTGGTGACACATAACTCCACCTCTCTCTTCAATCGACCACCACCTCCCTCGCTCGCGCAAACCACCGCCTCGTCCACCACCCTCCTCCTCGCTATACGCATTCGATACCTCCCCTTCCCGCTCATAAGCAAAAGTGCGTTGCATTCGGCTCTCGCTGAAGAATCTTTCTGACCTAAATCTGCGAGCTCCTTGGTCTGGGAGTACTTGCTGGATGGCCAACAACTTGTTGCTGGTGAGCCTTGACTTCCCCCGCCATTCAAAATATACCTGATCAACTTCTTCCAGCTCGCTGTGTAGTATGTTTTCCTCTCTGGGTACGTGATTATTACCGCCTTCATTAGTTCCATCGTATCGTTGCATGTGCGTAGATTACATTGTGGAATAAAATGTTATCCCATGTTGTGGAGTGCCTGTCAGTAATTGGGAAACGGGTGAAGGGGCGAGTTTTTTTTTTGGCTGGGTCGCTTCGGAATGACCTACAAGTCCGAATAACCGAGCTTAAGCGGTTATAAGTGCTATAAGTTCCGTAAGAACTCATAACTCACTTTAGGGGCATTTTGAATTTTATAGAGCCCCTGGAAATCTTAAAGGCCCATACGGCCTTATAGTCTCTTGTACCGAGGTGTAACTCATTTCGGACTTTTGCGACAATGGTGTCATACGTGGATCAGGCCCCAGACCCGATTTGGTAATCCAGATCGCATTTGGTCTGGAGAGCTATCTCAGTTGCTTTGAAAGTTTTGACGAGATTCTGTGTGCAGCGATGCTGCAAAAATTGATGAAGTGCGGGCTTTGCTTACTTGATCACTCCCCAGTGCCGCAGGCACAAATTTTCCCTCCTGTGCAGAGAGAAGGAAATAGCCAACATATTCAAGCTTTCGAGGACGGAACTACCGCACTGAAGCCACTGAAAGTAGAGAAGAAATCACGGTATTACATAAATGCGACTACGTTAGAACACATAAGGGGGTACTGGGAGGTCGTCTTCAATATGAATCGTGTCATTGTAGTCGACCAGCATGGCATTCTGCATCCCCCACTCGCGTATCGGCTCAAAGTTCCGGCACGTATGCGGAATGCGGGCCTTGGGAGTGCTTTGGTTGTAACGGCTGTTCCATTGCCATCTAAGAATTTGCGACGTTCAAATGGTCCATCCCTAGGAGGGAAGGAGGGACGTACACAATGACACTAGTATCGGAGTGGCACATGATGGCATGCCGGATCCAGTCGACGCAGTGGCTTACATGCTCCCGCGACCTTTCGTTTGTTTTGATATTCCACTCCGGATAATAATCGGGATCGAGGGCCTATTTGGCGAGTAAGAATGAGGAACGTCGAGGTTTCGTAGTCTTATATCTATGTACCATTCGGACCATGTTCTAGATCCAACGTCAGGGTGAGAAAGAAGGCGGAAGAGGTCGCACCACACACCAAACAATGAAGTTCGTGAAACACGTCCAACTCTGCAATATAGAATCCCGGGTCGCCCGGAATTGGACTCGTTTTGTTCGGCAATTGGGCTGCCGCGCTTTTTGGTATGCGCGAAATTCCGACTAAATTAGGAGAGTCAGCTGAAACGAGTTCGGGACTTCGACGACAGGGCGCACAACTGTAAAGATCTTCCCAAGCCTGATCGAGGGCTGGCGATGAGGGTACTTGAAATGGCGATAAATCAGCTCCAAAACCCAGCGGATACACTTTAACCGTCTCTTCGACCAAGTGCTGAGCGGGTGCTGCAATGGATCAGGTTAATTTGCAACGAGAGCCCCCACGCACAATAAAGTCGCGGAGTCGCCGTCAAAGGCCGCCAGTAAAGTGCCGCCACCAATGCGACGCTCTGAAAGCATATTATTGCGAAGAGAATCGGCACCAGGCCCCAAGGTCGTGAGGTACGCAGACGGGTGTGCTTTTCGTCAGACTCGTCGCCCACAGCATCGGTCGAAAGACTTTCGTAAGGGGCGCTATGCATGTGAGACGATGGGCGTTTTTGCTGAAGAATACCAAGCCGCAAGCGTACCAGGTCAATCCGGCCTCCGTGACAACGCCCCAGTTCGACATTTCACCATCACATCCGATGTAATGGTGAAATGTCGATGTGATGGTGAAATGTCGAATGTGATGGTGAAATCATCTGAAATGTCGAACTAGGGTGTGGAGTCCACCTTACTCTTTTCTCCGTGTTTAATGCAGCATGCTGTTAAATGTGTGGGAACAATCCCGTGGCCGCCATGTAGCGTCGTCCAGGCAACAAAGTCCTGAAGTTCATATCCCGCGCTGATCACCACATCGCGTACTCTCCACCATCGGGCGTTGCGCCTGAACTTGAAGACAGCTCCCGCTACCACGGCAGGGGCGCACGCGTAAAGTCAGTCCCGGTGCCTGGTTTCCAATTGTTACAGACCGTTTGCGTCAGTACTTGCTCATGCGGTTCTGCACACAATAAATACACCACCCTCACAGGCATTTCATCCTTCCTTCCTCGCCCAACTCTTGCAATGATTAGCGCCAAATTTGTCTGTTTACTCTTGGCCCTCGGCGCCATCGCTGCTCCTACTCAACTCGTTGAGCGGGACGTAGACCAGGCCAACAACGGGTGGAAGGTGAGTACTGTAGCGTAAAACACTTAAACCCCAACTCACCGGACATGTATCCAGGCCGAGGCACGGAGCGTCGATTCTCTGAACGGCGGTGCAGCCCTCCCGATCTGGGTCGAGCGCAGCGTCGACTCGCTGAACGGCGGTGCAGCCCTTCCGATCTGGGTCGAGCGCAGCGTCGACTCGCTGAACGGCGGCAAGGCCCTCCCGGTTTGGGTCGAACGCAGCGTCGACTCGCTGAACGGCGGTGCAGCCCTCCCGATCTGGGTCAAGCGCGGTGTCGATTCGTTGAACGGCGGCAAAGCCCTCCCGGTTTGGGTCGAGCGCGATGTCGACTCGCTGAACGGCGGTGCAGCCCTCCCGATCTGGGTCGAGCGCGATGTCGATTCGTTGAACGGCGGTGCAGCCCTCCCGATCTGGGTCGAGCGCGATGTCGACTCGCTGAACGGCGGTGCAGCCCTCCCGATCTGGGTCGAGCGCGATGTCGACTCGCTGAACGGCGGTGCAGCCCTCCCGATCTGGGTCGAGCGCGATGTCGACTCGCTGAACGGCGGCAAAGCCCTCCCGGTTTGGGTCGAGCGCGGCGTCGACTCGCTGAACGGCGGTGCAGCCCTCCCGATCTGGGTCGAGCGCGATGTCGACTCGCTGAACGGCGGCAAAGCCCTCCCGATCTGGGTCGAGCGCGATGTCGACTCGCTGAACGGCGGTGAAGCCCTCCCTATCTGGGTCGAATGAGCGCACAAGCTCGAAGGTGCGTGTTCTGCGTTGGATGCGCGATTACTCGTTCTTGATTAACACACCTACCTATAGATTTGAAACAGACCAGCCATCCCAGCACACACGTTCACAGCCTTCTTTTGTTCCGAAAAATACCGTACTTCAATATATTGAATGCCTCAGATTGAGTTTCTGTAAATCTATCAGTGGATTGCCGGTGGGTGCGTACCGAAGGTGCAGATGCTCAATTCCGGGTGAACACTTGGATTTAATGAACTAGGATTCTGCCCCATCCATCGCATCTCCACTCACATTCCGTTTCTTTTCCTTGCGTGTTATCCCTCATATGAATTTACGCTCCAGCGCCAATCTCCTTCAAATAGCCAACACGGTGAGGGGTTCACGTCCGTGTCGCTGCTGCGATTGTGCGGGATCCATTTGGGTTCGTCCTGCGAGGGTAAAATTGATTAGTTTCGAAGTAGGGCATGGCGAATTAGGACCGCTAGAAGCAGATGGCGTGCCGGAAATGGGAAATGGCGCCGGGCCGTATGGCACAAAATGGCGCCATGCACAAAGGGCTGTCCGTGAAAGACCGCAGGCGCTCATACATGTTTGTTTAGCTAACGATTCCGCGTGAACTTCGAAGAGAATAAAGCAGGAAGGAATTGAAAGCAGCGCACCTGGAAAAGACGGAGTGCCTCGATTCGGTTGGCCTCGTCCAAAGTGAATCAGTGGTAAATCCCGGCAGGGAGGACGATGAGATCACCCGGCTCGACTGCCAGACGGATCCAGGCGTACGTGGGGGTTCTGGGGCAGAGTGGTATTAAACAACGATACGCGGAGGATTAAATAGCAAAACAGCGACGCACCTCGGACGTCAAAGAACCTACTTCCACTCAAAAATATATCGAATCTCCTCGTCCTCATGCATGTGTCCATCGCTTGAATCAAAATTCATACATTCTTCGGCAAATCGCCGACTCACTCCTCGAAAAACCCCTTGATCTGAGTCTCGTATATCTCACCCATTCCTTCCGAATTTCTTCGCTCGATATTTGTACCCTAGCTCCTTCGCGATCGCATTCACGGAATTTTCTTATCCGTCGACCGGGATGGTCCAGGAGCGCACATTGAGACCTTTGAGGACATCGGAGGCACATTGAGACCTTTGAGGACATCGGAGGCTACACGACGGAGGGTGCGTAGTCATAAGGCAGCCGCTGGTCTCCAGGTGTCGAAGTAGTACGCGCGCATTGGTGGTGCTGTAGCCCGTAGCGGCGGCGGCGGCGTAGCCCAGTGTTGTCGAAGTCACAAAGGTGACCCATTGTCGCAGTCAAGGACCTCGGACCGACGCCACCGGAGATCCCCGAGCGATGACGCGCTCGGATGACGTGATGTTGAAAAAAAAGACTAAGACTAAAAAGTAGAAGAGGAATGGCAGGGAATGGCGATGCTGGCCTGGTCAGTCATCAAAGGTCTGTTGCGCGTACGAGTTGCAGAGAAATCTGCGCCCCATTCAGATCCATGGATGTACTGGGGTTTAATACGCACGCAGCAACTGCAGCGGGAGCAAGGCTCTCGCGGGACGAAAACACGTGTACTATGGTCTGGGGTGGGTTCAGCGATGATACTAGGTAGTTAGCTTGATCGGGAAACTCAGTGAAGAGATCGTTAGCAACGATGCCAGTGGAGATGAATGCCGCAGGAATGCCGTTGGTGAGCCCTAGGGCATATTGCATATCAATCTTTGTAAACTCAGCATATATACGAAACTACAGCCCGGCCCACATACTGTGATTTCGCCGGCTCCACCTGGAAGCTGTTTGTTTATGCCGTCGTCCACAGAGATGAGGGCGAATGTTGTGTTGGGATTCAGGTCTGGACGGAATTCTTTCAAAAATCCCTGGGTTGACATTAAATTCCCAAGCTCACGGCACCACATAAATGAACTCGTACGGTAACATCCCGCAGGTTCGCAAAGTCGTTTGAAAACCCAGAGATACCGAAAAGGTCCGCCACCGGGGGTGCAGGGGTGATGGGAATCTCATATAAGGCCTGAAGGCAGGAAGGCGTCCAGCCGACAGAGCAATCGGACGATACGGAAGTCCTAGGTGCAACTGCTGCTTTGGTTGTCGTTGCCGTTGTACTGGCGACAGATGAGAGCCGTTTCATCGTCGCGGTAACGGGAAACCTGAGTGTACTTGACCGTAAGAGTGAGGCAAAAATCAGCGCGAGAATACGAACGTGATAGTAGGGTAAACTGCTTTGATGCTAGCCTTCAGGTTGCTTGGAATGGAATAGGAAAGTGTGCGGTGAACAGTTTCGTGGCCTCATTTTGAAAAGTGGAAAAGTCGGCGGCGAAGAGTTGATTGGCCTGGGATACGGCCATATTTACATTGAGCCAGTCCCCGGCAGACGTCATCGGAGACGAAGTGAGGTTGTTGGATGCAAGCCATGCGTTCACTTGCGATACCGTATAAAAAGCTGCATACCGCTTTTTGCACAATCAAAAGGCGGCATGCCGCTTGGGCACAAGCTCTCTATTTACCAGGAGGTCAATTATTGTCGCGGTCCTCCATGAATCTAGACGCTCGAGGCCAGTTGTAGGGCTCAAGAAAATGAGGTGGTATTGTTTATTTTGCAAAGGACAAGAACCATCGCAAAATTCAAAACGTGAATTCCTCTCCGATGATACCCTCTGTAACCGTCCACAGCTTCGCAGCAGTAGCCTGTCAAATATCTTTGTGAGTAAAGGGAAAACAATGAGAAAATGATCGAACTTACAGCATCAGCACTGTGCGCTACTCTCTGATCGTTTGCCTCCACGCAATCAACGAGATATGCGCCGGGTGTGGCTGTGGGATCACATGAGAAGAATACTCGAGGAGGAGGGAAGTTGAACAGACCGTCAAGCTCCGGGTCAAATGCTGCAGCTACGGTGCTAGAAAATTATGGAATGTTATAACAACACAGATAGACAGTAGGTTGAGTTACGTGGCGGCACCCTGCGGGATCGTCTTCCATGCAAATTTGTCCGTGTTGGGGGATCCATCGGGATGAACCAGGCCTACGCGTGGAGTTAGCAGTGGAGCCAACCAGCCAAAAAAACTCACCGAATTGCACGAAATCCGCTCTAGTCTCCTCCTTCTGCTGAATATTCGTGAAGATTGCTAGGCAAAATTATTCGTGGGGGCGCTCAAGAGGCGGAATGATATACACAACGTACTTCCAGGGTGAAGACTGTACGCATTAATCTTCCCCTGCGATCGCTTGGAGAGTTCGATTGCGGAAAGAACATTCGCTGACTTTGCCTCGAAGTACCTCGGAAACGCCGCAAAGTTTACAGGATTTCCCCGGGCGACCGTGTCCAAGTCGATTCCTTGCCCGAATCCGTGGGCCTCGCTCGATACATAAACGACACGCGGGGTATAACTCGCGGTTCTGGCGGCAAGAAGCTTGGGGGCCAGCAGCTTGGTCAAAAGGAATGGGCCGATGTGGTCGGTCGCCATCTGGTCCTCGAGGTTATCCACAGTCAGCTTATACTTCCCGCCTGAAGAGGCGGCATTGTGGATCAACACCTGGTGTGCGTCAGTAAGGTCAATGTGAACAATATTAAATGGAAACGCACATGGAGCGGCTCTGGATACGCGTTGACTTCTGCGGCTGCCTTACGAATAGCGGCGAGAGAAGTGAGGTCGAGGATAAGTGGCCGAATATTGGCATCAGGGATTTCCTTCTTGATTGCCTCTTCGGAGAGCTTCAACCTACATAATCCGGTCAGAAATGATGTCGCCGAGAGCATGGACACAACCCACCTTCCGGTGTTGTATCCTGTAATGATAACAAGGTTCGCGTATCTGGCGAGGACCCGCGCAGTTTCGAACCCAATCCCGTTGATAGATGTTCCAGTTATGAGAACTGCGAGATGGTAAGGTATTCGTGCGGCACAGAGAGGGCATGTCTTGCCATTTTTCCCCCGGATTTGTTCTTGGAAGGCGGAGGCAACCTCTTCTGCGGTCGTAGCAGTGGTGAAATTGGGTTGAGACATGGAGTATGTTAGTCAACAAGCTATCCAGCCCCTTGTTTTTATATAGTAAAGGTTAGCCGTCTTACCGGTGCTATGCCGCCGCGTCATCGGGAACGCCGCTGCGGCACGGTCAATCGGAAGGACGGAAGGAAGGAACTTAGGTTATTTGATCCGAGAATCAAAAATTTCATCATCACCGGTGACCACTTGAGAGCCGTATTCAACTTGCCGCGCGCCAATCAAACGGTGAGAGTTGGGCATACTTGACGCCGCGTTTCAACATCTGGGGGGATGGGTAGCTATCCGAGGTGAAGAATCCACCTCGACCGACTGGACTGTTGGTCACCATCGTTAAGGTCGCCCAAGAATTTGTTCAAATAAGCATCTTTCCGTGAGCCCACTCAAGGCGTGCTGTTTGGTGGAATATGATCCGGCGCGTCCACCCGTCGTCCGTGATCGTTCATCTCTTATTCACTGCCTCTTTCCTGCGCCCTGATTCATTAATAAGTTCATTGATCCTTTGCATTACCTATCCACTTGATCTCCTAGATGCTTACTACACTCTGTACCGCAACACAGTGATTACCTGGCTCGAGTCCGCCCGCGCATTGAGGCAGTGAAACGGTTAACTTACCCCCAGTGAAGCGGCGGGGCTGATAGATGCATGACCATGTGACCCTCGGCTCGCAATCGGTATCCTCGGCAGTACAGCGATGTAATATTTATAGGGGAGGCGAGGTGTGCTGGGATCAGTGGAGTTACACGCGTAATTCTACCCACTATAATTCCTCAAACAGCACCCTAACTTATACGGCGTCACCTCAAAATAGGAAGATAAAAGTTATCAGTTCCTCCGGAAGGGTCTCAAGTTGAGAAAATGTAAGTATGGAATCACAAAAAAAAACACAAAAATGTGAAAAAAAGTACCCGAATAATAAATGTGAATATTAATGTGCACTGGTTGAACATTTCGAGTTTTTCAGTGAAACAATTGGTGAAAAATCTTTTGAAGGTTACAGCAACTTTCTCAGGAAAAATCAACTGAAAAACTTTAAACTTCCTTGTGGATTTTTTGAACTCCAAGAAAAATTCATCAAATTTTCAAGAGATCTCCACAAGATTCGAAAAACTCACCAAAAAGTTACAAGTTTCTCACTTGAGTGTTGCTGGAAAGAGGAGTGCAAACTTGGAAACATTTTTTACAAGTTTCTTCGCCGAAAGACTTAAAATGTGCAACCAGTGTGTGACCTATGGCGGTCACATTGCACATTTATTATTCAGGTCTTTTTTTTTCATGTTTTCGTGTTTTTTTCGGTATTTTTCATGTTATCCAGCTTTTTCTTTTTAGGATCCTATACTTTTTCTCATCTTCATGCCTTTAAAGTTTTTTTAACCTTCCAGAGGAATTAACAAGTTTTATTTTAAGTTTTCCTTGCAGAATGTTTGGCATTGGCCATAAATAAATTTCAACACCTAGATAAGTTTTAAGTTTCTTCCAACCACAACTTTTTTTTTGTTGGCCGTGGCCTTTTCTTCTTCTTTGGTTCACTCAACGGGTTTTTTTTTCCTAACCCTAATTTGATCCGAGTGGCGGCACGGCCGGCAAAGTTCCGGCTTTCGTCACACAGCCCAAGGCATCCTCACCTTGTCCTTGCCCATGCCTCCACTCTCACAAGAACTCACAGACAATATTTTGAACTGTCTCATAGACTATGACTCCAACCTGCAACCCCTAGCAGCATTACACACAGTGTATTCCACACCATTCTGCTCAGCATAGGTTTGCAAGGAGGATTTGGTCTCAGCATCATAGGGGTTCCACTACCGGGAGAGGCGGTGTACTCATTCCCCGGTAGGAGTGGAGGTATGGGCAAGGACAAAGCAAGGATGCTTTGGACCGTAAGACAAAAGCCGGAACTTTGCCAGCTGTGCCGCCACTCGGATCAAATTAGGGTTAGGAAAAAAAACCCTGTTGAGTGAACCAAAGAAGAAATAAAGGCCACGGCCAACAAAAAAAAAGTTGTGGTTGGAAGAAACTTAAAACTTATCTAGGTGTTGAAATTTATTTATGGCCAATGCCAAACATTCTGCAAGGAAAACAAATAAAACTTATTAATTCCTCTGGAAGGTGAAAAAAACTTTAAAAGGCATGAAGATGAGAAAAAGTATAGGATCCTAAAAAAAAAAAAGCTGGATAACATGAAAAATACCGAAAAAAACACGAAAACATGAAAAAAAAGACCTGAATAATAAATGTGCAATGTGACCGCCATAGTGACCGCCATCACTGGTTGGGAGACTCAAGTTTTTCAGCACAATTTACAGTGAACAATGACGTTGGTTTTTCAGACATTTTTCACTGAAAAAGTAGCTGAAAAACTCAAAAATATTTTCACTATTTTGTAAGTTTGAGGTGAAAAATTGCAAAAGAAGCTCAAAAGAGGTGAAAAAGATTTGAATTTTTTACCACCTTTTTCAGTGGAAAATGTCTGAAAAACAAACGACATTTTTCACCGTAAATTGTGCTGAAAAAACTTAAATCTCCTAACCGGTGCATATGTTTGTGACCCAAACCGGAGAGTTTTCCCATCCGAACTGATGGCAAAATTACTACATGTTTCAACAAGTTTGGAGACTTGAACAGTTCTTATTTTTAGCGGGAATTTGAGAGTCAAAAGGGACCCAAAAGTGAGCTATGTTCAGTTCATTTTTGAGCAGGCTCGTAAAATTTTGCTGAACAGAACACATGTTTGGTTTCGGGCCTGAAAATCCATCAACCCCAGGATTGCCGTGAGTGCAGGATAGCGGCCGATAGCGGTTGGCCAGCGTATCCTATCACAGGTAATGAATTGTCAAAAGCTTTTTTTTCTGCATACTGTCAGCCTTTTCCCGGGACTTGGAGTACTCAACGGTTCAATGATGTTCAATGCCACTTTGATCGATTACGGATGGAGATGGATCAATCGGTCCCAGCTTCTGACTGTTTGGTTGAAGGCTAAGTCTTCTTGGCTCGTTGTCCTCTCTGGACTGACATCGAGCATAGACCTTTCAGTTTTCCAGCTATATGGGTCCTAAAGGGAGATATTAGACCGCCTGTTTCGAATTTCCCAGTTCAACTTCAACTTTCAGCCCTGAAGTTCTTCACACTAATTCCGCTCAGCGTAGGGCTTCTGGATGCCTCGGTGCCGACTCGCCGTGGAAAAAAATTGAAATTGTTAGCCCGTTCAACTCGGGCTTGAGGTAGTCTCGGACCATCCTCTCCGGGCATCCCATCTGGTCTCACGACAGCGAGACTAGTAGACTCGATGCATTGAAAGTCGGTCACATTTTTACTCCATGCTCAGACATTGCTCAAGGTTTTAGCGCGTATGGTGAAGCCATCACCTACACCCAGAGCTGGCACCAATTATCGGATGGCCAATCACCAGGAACTAGTATAACCGCTGATTTCCGATATCAGTTTTTAGCTTTTCTTTGATTCCTCAACATCCCATAAAATCTGGTTTAAATTCTCGATGAACGGTTACAAGACACTCTCAAACAATAACGAGAATTTGCTACTCCACATCTGGTCAGGAGGCAGCCAGACTCCCCGCATCCCGCGTCTCGGCTACCGCGGTGGATACATTGATGGCGGAGAGGGTCCTCTCACACCTTTCCTGCTCCTCTTGCTTAATACCGGCGAGCCTGGCATCGAGTTTTGCAACTTCCTTTATCTGCGAGCAGCGCTCAAACAGTGGCCTTGCCGCCGTCCAAAGCTCAACTGCTTGAAGCCAATCCCCTCCGCGACACGAGATGTCTCCGAGGTGAAGCATACACTCCGCCCGGTTCTGGTGAATATCCATCTGTGCAAACCTTTCCAGAGCAACAATGAAGAGGTTCTTCGCTGTCTCGCTTTCGTGTCGATGTAGGAAACCCTCGCCAAGGAATTGGAGAGCCCTGTGAATTTCGAGCTGCTCTCTGGACTTGAGTACGTGCACCAGGAAGACGATGCTCCAGTTATCCAACGAGGGCAAGAAATTCCAACGTTCGGAATTAGCAAGCATTCCTAAAGCAGAGACCAGTATTTCTCCGTCCTTTCCTTGGGAGGCCTGGACACATTTTCGCAGTAGTTTCTCTGCGATGGGGAAGTTTGCTTCCCGTAGCTGGAGATCGCCGGAAACAAGGTCACCCAGCGTCTGCCCTCGCTTGTATCCGATCTTGGCGAACATGGATTTGATTCTTTCGATATTCCGCCCCACTTGTTCCCCGGAGGCGCCCAGATGAATGTCGAGCTCGGTGAGATTCAACAATGCTACGGCGTGATCAAACGGATCTTGTCCCGATGAGTACTTGTGAAAAATAAGTTCATTGATCTTGCGCGCCTCCAAGTACTCTGTTTTTGCCCTGTGCACCTCACCCAGACCGCCCATTATGGCGGTATCAATTTCACCACCAGATAAACCACATAGAGCGAGGAGCTTTCTGGCCCGGGTGGATGCTGAAAAAACTTCCTTGTAATTGCCAAGGGTGCTCCAACACATAGCCTCGCATTTAAGCCCTCTCGCCTCACGGAATAGATCGCCTAGAGTCTTGGCCAACCGCATCAGCAAGATCACAATTGTCTTGCGACTTTCGGGTCTTTTTCTCTTGTGGTAAAAAAAAAAGTTGGCAGAAATGATGTCTAGACTTCAATGGGATGGCTCACAAAAAAGTTTTTTTTGGCGTCTTTTGGTTTTTTTGACATAGCTTGCGGTCTTGCGACTTTTGGGCTTTTTTGGCTTAGCCGAGCTAATAAAAGCTCGGCTAAGCTGTCAAAAGTAAAGTGTGGAAAACGCGATGCGCTGGGACTCAAATGCATGCTTCTGGCCGGCAGCGTAGTCTCCATTCTGCCACTCGAGATTCGCGAGGGAATCCAGTGCATCGGCATGGCATTTGATGACCCCACTGGAGATGGACACACTGAGGGCGTCCTCGTAAAATTTTAGTGCAGTGACCCTATCATCGTCGTGGTACTGATAGTATGATCCTATGTTGATATAAAATCGGGCTGTTCTTTGGAGTTAAATCGTTTCCTAAACACGGATTCATCAACACCTGCCTTGAAGCACTGGATCATCAAAGTGCTTGAAATGCTCTTCCACCTCATCCACCAGTGCCCGTGGATCAGGAATGGGGTAGTACTTCCAGGAAGTAAGACGACGCATGATGATGGCAACTTCTAGTCGATGGTTTTTCGGCTCCGGTAGAAGGTTGGAGATTTGGTCCATAAACGTGAGGCCTCCGCGACCCAGACCCATACTGAATAAATCCAGATATGTTACACTATAGATGGTATCCACAAGATCTGGATTCTCGAGGTTCAGCCCACTCAGAAGTAAATTCTGAACGTTTGCGAAGTTCAACGCAATTCGATCTGTTGCCCCGCGACTGGGAAGGGTTCCACGATGCTTTGTGCAGAGATCCAGCAATTCGTGAAAGTACAGCCGGAGGGGCCGAAGAAGTTGAGGAGAAGGTGGCTGGAACTTTTGGAAGTATTCGCGGATCGGCACCAGCGACTTCAATCGCCCTTGGTCCTCATAGGCTAGTGAAGTGCGTAGGAGCGCTGTTTTGCAACGCCGAATATGGTCAATGGGAATGTTGGCTTGGCGAAGCTCTACATCCGCAAGTCCATCAGGCAGTATAGAGAGAAGGCTCAAAAGATCCCTTGAGCGAGGCACAGAGGTAACCCGGGGACTCGAGAGCGACATCGAGATGGATATATCCAGATTAGACTTCCTGTCGTAGCCCTCGGAGATTATCGCCGTTTTCTCTTCCTTCCATCTCGATAGCACGGTCGAACAGCCTTCCGACTCGACCAGGTGAGCGATGAGGTTGATTGCCAATGGCAAATTGTCTGTCAACGAGAGGATATTGTCCACATCCTCTTTCGCGTGAACATCATCAGTGATATCAAGGAGTGTCTGACGCGCCGCCGCTTTCCCAAGCGGTACAAGCTGCGCCAAGAATGGTCGAGTCCATGATACCTTCGCTGGCCGCTCTGCTCCTCGCATTGTAATCTAAAATTCAGGTTAGTTCTTGTGGGACGGAAGGCGGATGATACTCACTATCAACGCCAGGTGCTTTATGTCCGTAAGCAGGGACAGAAATTCTTCAATCTCCCCGCGGGACTTGGTTGGATCCCACACCGTCTCCAAGTTATCTAAAATTAACAGCGCGGGTGGGCCACTAGAAAAGTGGCGGATCAAAAGTCGGGTGAGGTCATTCCCGGACTTCAGTCCAAGGTGGGCTCCGATAAGAGCCGCCAGCTCGATTTTAGTGTGTGTAGTATCACAAGCAACAAAGAAACGATGCTGGCCGTATTTGACGACCACTTGGGGGTGATGCAAGGCTGCTCTGGATAGACTGGTCTTTCCCATTCCACCTGCACCCAGAATCGCGATTCGAGTAGGTTCCTGGCCAAAGGCACTGAGAATATCTGCGAGCTCGGAATCACGGCCATGGAATATTTTTGGTTCAGATGGAAGCATGGTCATAGAAGTTGAACTGGAACACAAGTACGTTAAGGAAGTCGAATGTGGATGAAGGTGCTACATACCTGTTTCCAGCGCTTGAAAGCCCTCCATTCATCTGGTAGGAAATCAGTCTCTGGCTTAGGCAACAGAGAAATGACCGACTGAGGAAGCTCTGTCAGAAATGTTCATCTCGGGGAGTGAATCAATCATCTTGAGCACCTCCAGGTGCGTATCTTGCGCAGATTTTTGCAGCTCAACAGCGTCGTTTACGAGACCGGTTGCTTCAATCTGGCCCAAACCATCGTCAATGATCTGCCGCAATGTGTGTGCGGAGGAAAGTTGACTTGCCTGGAAGGAGTCAAACGCCTCTTGGACTCCTGTGTTGCAGCCCCTAAGGAGGGCACTAATCTCCCCCTTTCGAAAGAATTCTTTCAGCCAGCCTTTTTCTTGCTGGGCTTCAACAAAATGATGAATCTTGTGGAGTGTTCTGGAACCAGGTCAGTTGAGAGCCCTGAAAACGAACGGCGACGTACTTGGTGAATCCTGCGATGTGATTCAAAGCACTTGGGGAAAGTTCCGCGCCGTCCGATCGAATGTGCAAGGCGATAATTGCATAGATTAACTGGTGAGTTTTTTCCAAAAGCTCAATACACGACTCCTTATTTTGTTTGGCAGTCTACGTAGAGGGTCAGAACCGCATCGTACAACAGCGTGTCAGAGTTCACCTCCACAGATTTCAACAGTGAGCGACTCGTGCTGGAGATAGCACTTAAGAACGGAGTGTTGAGGGTGTCAGAAACCAATTCGAGCGTGTCCACAGCGGCGGAAACACAGGCAGCAATGTTGGTTAATCGCAATTGATTTGCGGTGGCTGGGGTGGGCATCCTGGGTGGTGATATTCACTGTTGTCCAGACTGTGAGGTCGTCAGATTAAATCCACTGTCTGTGGGAAGTTGAGAAGCCCCCTGTCGAAATTCATGGTTGGGATCGATCGCTATCAGCGCGGCTTCAACGTTGAAAATAGTACTCATTCGAGAGAAGACCTTCAACATCAGACACAGGAACTTCCAGGAACGATGGAAGTGTGCGATTCTGCCACGTTCCGCATAGAACCAGTAGAACAATTGACAAAGCAGAATAAACACCGATCGAATTTTCGGCTGAGCTTCAGAGCTTCTACAGTTTCCATGGAGGCTCCTGCAGAACGGGTCGGCAAATGAGGCTCAAATTCGGAAATTTACGGCGTCGGGACGGAATCCAGCTGCTGCCAAAGTGCCCAAGGAACAACAAGTGTCACCCGCCGTTACCCAAACGTGTTCGGCTGTTTAGAAGTGTCCAGCGACGACGCGGGAATGGAGAAGAAGCCGCTACAAACTTGATGGGCATTGTGCGTGATTTCATCCATCGAAAGCTCCAATTGCGGTGTTGGTCGGAGTTCCCCGAAGAGTGGCGTAGCACAGGAGCATCAGGACAAAGTATAGGTCTAAGTAGTGAGCCGACCGAGAACCGCAGAAGCATCGAAGAACAGCTGAGAATCGTGTGCCGACTCTCCAAAAGGCTCAGAATAGTGTTAGCTCGATCTCCTGGAGTTCGTGGAGTACAAGGACAACAGTAGTAGGTTGTCCAAGCGAACCCGCCACAGCAGCACGGTCGACGGTGAAGGGATTGGGGTCTTCGCTTTTGAGGTTTGGAAATTGCGACGTTCATGTGCTAAGGCGGACTGAGGGCGGATAAAAGGTGCAGCACCGAAGAAAGGTTTTTGAGGACCAGAAGGTCGTTTGGCATCCCACTCTGGCCAAAGAGTGCCAGACTGAACGCAGTTGCCACAAAGGAGAATTATATTCTTGACTTCCGACAAAAAAACTGTTTTAAAACAGTTTGAAACGGTTGTTAAGAAAAAAGAGATGGGATTGTTTACTTTGACAAGGAGAAGAATCGTCGTAAAAGTCTGGATTCAAAACGTGAATTCCTCTCCAATTATCCCCTCTGTAACAGTCCACAGCTTCGCCGCAGTAGCCTGTCAAATATCTTTGTGATTAAAGGCAAAACAACGAGAGAATGATCGAACTTACCGCATCAGCACTGTGCGCTGCCCTCTGATCGTTTGCCTCCACGCAATCAACGAGATATGCGCCGGGTGTGGCTGTGGAATCGCATGAGAAGAATACTCGAGGAGGAGGGAAGTTGAACAGACCGTCAAGCTCCGGGTTAAATGCCGCAGCTACCGTGCTAGAAAAATATTGAAGCTTGTAACAACGCAGTAAGATAGCTAGGTTGAGTTACGTGGCAGCACCCTCCGGGATCGTCTTCCACGTAAATTTTTCTGTGTTAGGGGATCCATCGGGATGAATTATGCCTACGCGTGAGTTAGCAGTGGAGTAGCCGACCAGCCAGAACACACTCGCCGAATTGCACGAAATCCGCTCTAGTCTCCTCCTTCTGCTGAATATTTGTGAAGATGGCTATGTAAGATCATTCGCGGCGGCGCTCAAGGGGCGGAATAATATACATAGCGTACCTCCAGGGTGAAGACTGTACGCATTAATCTTCCCCTGCGATCGCTTGGAGAGTTCGATTGCGGAAAGAACATTCGCTGACTTTGTCTCGAAGTACCTCGGAAACGCCGCAAAGTTTACAGGATTTCCCCGGGCGACCTTGTCCAAGTCGATTCCTTGCCCCCATTGGTGGGCCTCGCTCGAGACATAAATGACACGCGGGGTGTAGCTCGTGGTTCTGGCGGCAAGAAGCTTGGGGGCCAGCAACTTGGTCAAAAGGAATGGACCGATATGGTCAGTCGACATCTGGTCCTCGAGGTTATCCACGGTCAGCTTATACTTCCCGCCCGGGGAGGCGGCATTGTTGATCAACACCTGGTGTGTGTCAGTAAGGTCAATGTGAACAATATTAATGGAAACGCACATGGAGCGGCTCTGGATACGCGTTGACTTCTGCGGCTGCCTTACGAATAGCGGCGAGAGAAGTGAGGTCGAGGATAAGTGGCCGAATATTGGCATCAGGGATTTCCTTCTTGATTGCCTCTTCGGAGAGTTTCAACCTCCATGATCCGGTCAGAAATGATGTCGCCGAGAGCATGCACACAACCCACCTTCCGGTGTTGTATCCTGTAATGATAACAAGGTTCGCGTATCTGGCGAGGACCCGCGCAGTTTCGAACCCAATCCCGTTGATAGATGTTCCAGTTATGAGAACTGCGAGATGGTAAGGTATTCGTGCGGCACAGAGAGGGCATGTCTTGCCATTTTTCCCCCGGATTTGTTCTTGGAAGGCGGAGGCAACCTCTTCTGCGGTCGTAGCAGCGGTGAAATTTGGCTGAGACATGGAGTATGTAAGTTAGCAAGCGATCGAGGCGCTTGTGTTTTATAGTACAAGGTTAGCCGTCTTACCGGTTTGCAATAAGCCGTCCTATCGGTGAATGACAAAGGACAAGGGACACTGAATTCAATGACCAAATTTCATGATGACCACTTGAGCCTGATTCAACTTGCCGCGCGTCCAGCAAATAGTTCGGCATACTTGCGTCCCTGGGGACGGGCGCTTGATCTGCCGGCTTTGTTCGTGTTTGGTTGGCAGAGGAGAATGTGGCATAAGCTCTTTACCCGGCGGATACGACCGGTAAACCTGAAATTTAATCAATGTAAAAGCACGGGTACCTAGTTCAAACCAAGACTTTCGATGAAGGCATTAAATGGGAGGGTTTACTGTATTATTTCGATCAATTTGTGACGACCCCTGACATTTCTCGAGAAAAAGAAATCCTATAAATGGAGAAGAAATTATTACCCCAATACTGTTGATTTGTGACTGTTGATTTGAACGAAATAGTACAGTATTTCGGAAGACTGGGCAATTAATCTGCTTTAACCATGGAAATTGGGAGGTTTGGCTACGTAGCTCTGTGGTCTCTCTTCAACCATTTTCTCCAAAATCCCCAGTGTATTCACCGTGGTTTGAGGGTGTTGATGATACGGCGGAAGTAAATTTATTCTTGCCGCCAGAGAATCGAAGCCAATGTTAGATTGTTTTAGGTAGGACTCGAATTCAATACACACTACTTTTCAAGTGCTCAGAAGTCCGCTTCTGCGCTCGTATAGTTTTCGCCATTGAGATATTTGCTTGGATATTCGTTCACGTACATTGAACGCTCGTGCGAGAGCTGCTCATCGAGTCTTCCTCCTGCTCCCGGGCGTGTTCTGCACTTGGGGTATTCACCTTCACTCATGTGTATGTGTCCAATGAGGCGCAGTTGCATGCGAGACGTAACTGAACATCTGCAAAGCGAAGACTGAGCCCCATCCCGCTGAATCCGCACCAAATGCTCGGGAGGATCCGACGACGTTCTTGGTCCTGATATTCACCTGCGTAAGATGGCTCGAGAGAAACAGGATGAGCGTACAAGTGCAAAACGCCAGTTTAAAGCCGTGCCAAATTAGGAATAGACGAAGATGCGAGCCAGCAAGAGGGATGCGCCAGACGCTGAGAAAGAAAAAACAAAGCCAAAGTGCGGAATTACAAGCCATGGGGATTCACAGCACGCGCACGGCGGCGGGCATGGGCCTCGCCAGCGCATGCGCCTCGAGGAAGGAAACTCGAAAGCGTAGATGTAGTGTACGACGCGTTCGTCAGTAGATAAACCGGCCCTCCTCCCCGATGTATTCAGGCGGTGTATGTAAACACGCCGTGAGATACAGCGCCACCAATATCCATGTAAGCCATTGGCATAAGTACCATGTATCAAGAGGCACGAGACCTCAGTGAAACGAAACAAGCGCAGAACATACGCCGTGTGGTGACGCAAAGAGGGATACGCATATTTATGGTGGGCCAGCGAGGCGGGATCCAAACGACGATAAAGGGTCTATGAGCAGAAAATGTCGGCCGCATTGGCCTCGTGTGCAATGAAAAATTGTCTCACACCGCCAGTAAGCGCAGTCGTGATCATTACTGCGAGTCTGCGATTCTGCGAACTCCTTGGTGGACATTGCACATGGTACGTACCCAACTCCGACCTCCTGCTGCGACGTCGAAAAGTCACAGAACAACGCTGCCAGCACGCCCAGCGTGTGCGGAAGCAGAAGAGCCAAAGGAATGTGGGCAGCCGCAGGAGGAGGGTCTTGTATATCGTTGTGTTGAATCGGCCATGGTGGAAACTTGGAAGAGATGGAGCCTGAGTTCGCACGGCTGCCGCGACAAACGGGCCGCGTGATCCGAACACCGCCACGCATTTGATCTTCCTTCCCACCACCGCTGGCAAACGACGCGTCTCGAAGTCTAGGCAACGACCAATAATTCTTCTCGCGAACACATCTTGCTCACTGAATTCAAGCTAACTTCACTGAATTCTCAACAGGCCCACACCTCCGTTTATATTCAATTTGTCTCGCGAGCGCCGATTAAGTACGATTCTTGAGGTCCGTCGAGTCAAGTTCACTGACTCTCTCGTTCGCCAGTCTCCCAGTCCTCCAGCATTTTGCATTAAAATTACATCATAACGAGTTCTATTTGGTGCCGCACGAAACGGCGCACTGGCACCACCGGTTGGAAATCATGCTCCACACCTCACACCTCGCACTCCAGTTTTTCCCCCCACCTCCCCTCAAACCACCTCCTCAACATTCCATCCGCCTTCTCGCCCTCATCCCCAGCATCCGGCAAATCGTCATTAACACACAAAAACCCCGCCTTCTCATCGCGATCTGCCCCGGTCAAAAGACGCTTAGTTTGCGCGGCGGACTTGAGCGACATAAAGATGGACGGAGTTTCTGCGACGGCATAGGCGTAGCGCATGAGCAGACGGACGGCGAAGACGCGGGGGTCGGCCGGGAAAGGCGGGGCACGGGGCGGGAAGGTGAGGGGGAGGATGAGCGGGTTCTGGTGGGATAATGGCGGGCGATCTGGGCGGGCGGTGGAGTTGGAGTTGGGGGAGGGTTTTGAAGGAGCGGACGGCGGAGGGAGGAACACCGAGAGACCGCGTGTTGAGGTGCGCATGAGCGCGGCGATAACTGTGGGTCAATGAAATCAGCTACAACTGCGCAAAGGCGGAAGGGAGACACACTCTTATCCCCACAAGCGGGTTTCTCCTTGACGACTCGGCGGAACATATCCCACGCATCCTCCACCCGATCCACAATGCACTCGCTCCGCCTGATGACGGTGCTAGCCGACACGCCGCGGTACGAGGCGCTGTATCCGTCTATCGATACTATTGAACAAACCGTGAGCGATAGCCAAAGAAATTAAATGCATGGAAAACACCACTTACACCACATGAACGTCGTCTCAGCATCCTTCAGTCCGTCCCCGGCCTCATCTTCGTCGTCAGCCAACAACCCCGCCATAAACAAATTCACCTCCATATCATACGCCGCCCCGCGCTCTCTCCTCCGCAACGTCACCGTGTCCCTTCCATGAGCGCCCCCAAGCTCCGCCCACATCCCCCGTTTCTTGTTACGATCCAGAATCCCGGCTTGATTTGGACTACTTTCATCGCGACCCGGCCCCCCACCCCACTTGCCCACAACCCAACTCCACAACAGCGCCTCCCGATGGCGCTCGACGATGTAGTGTGTCGCCGCGAAGATGGTGTTGACCTGATTGACGAGGGTTATTATGCTGCTCCTGGGACACGCCCACCATGAAAATGGAATAAAATGCAAGGGTGCGATGGAAAGACAGCTCGCAAAGAGAGAAACACTGTTCAAGGTAAGGGGAAAAGAAGAAGGAACGTACTTCGAATTCGCCTTTCACCGCATGCATCCCCCGAAACCGAGACAACGGCGTAAAATCAAAGAACGTGGGTAGAGCGAGGGCCAGCTCGTGCAACAGTGGAAGTGAAAGGGCGCGCGCGTAGTGCAGGACGTATGGTCTTTTGCGGGCGCCGAAGCGTTGGTCTGTAGTTTAGTTCAGTTCAGGTGAATGGAATGATAATGGGTGAAATGCGAGGGGGGAATTCAACTTGAGATAGCTCAAGCGAACTCGTGGAACAAAAAAAAACATCGAACCCAACTTACCCAATACCCACGCAGTCCAATGCAACGCCCGCCACTCTCCACCCCCGTCCTCTTCCCCCCGCGGGTCCGCGTCCACTAGTAGCTCACCCAATCGAAATACTGGCCCGTAGAGGGGCGAGTGAAATGCGTGTGGAGGGAAGGGGCGGGTGAGGAATTGATCGTCGTTTAGGGCGATGCTGTTAGGTGGTTTTGATTAGGAAGTCAAAGTAGAAGAGGAAGGCATGGAGTTGGGGCAGGAGACGCACATCTGGTCCGACACCTCATCCGGGTTCAAATGCGCGAGTTGGGATTCGATGGCGAAGCTTGAGAAACCATCACGCGTAAGAAGTCAGTTGAACAACGAAGTGGTAAGTTTGATACAGACCTATTAAAGCTCGGCACCGTCAAATTTAACCACTGCGTCGCGTTCCTCGGCGCCTGAGTGGCGTTCTGGTTCAACGGCGTTTCCGGAGTGGAGGAGAGCCGGAAGAGTGCACTGTCTAGGAGTCAGTTTCGATTAGCAGAGGATTGGAGTGAGGAATAGTAACGGCCGTACGATGGTGAAAACGAATTTGCGGTTCCGAGTTCGAACCCGGACGAGATTGTGGTTGTTCGCCCTGGTGTTCGCCGTACCCTCCCTCGACCGCATCCCCAGCCAGATCCTCCTCCCCGACCCTTTGACGGGCTCCGCCCCCGAGCGCACACTTGAGATCCAACCACTGCGGGACCAGCCCTAGTCGTTGTTGCTGCTCATGTTCATCCTCGCCCGCCTCGCTGTCCTCACCCACCACGGAATGCGAATGCAACGGCAGATTTAGGTGCGCAACGTCTCCCGAAACTATATGAAACGTGGTGCTCCCGGACCATAGGCTCGTCGCATTGCGTGCAGCGCGGAGCGAATAACGCAGCTCGTCGTGCTCGCGAAAACGGGCCGCCGCCAGGGGCGAAGAGGATCCGCCGCCGGTGAGATGGGAAGTGCGTTGGGCTTGGTGTACTGGGTCCCTGCGAAGTCATTCGCTCAGCGGGAGCAAACAGGAAAATTTCAAGAGACGCACGATCCATTAACCCACATATACACCAGATCAATCCGGTTGCGGGCGTGGTCCTGCGCCGTATCGGAGGTGCAGGGGTGCTGCCACAGGCCCGTGGATATCCACTTATCGAGACACGCGTCGGGGATAGCGGCGTGTGCGCGTATGGGGCGAACGGTGTGGTTTGCGAGGGCGCGGGAGGGTGGGGTGGGGATGAAGGGGTGGTACGCTGCTCCATCGATCTTCACTTCGACGGCGAGTTGTGGGGGTGGATCTTCCGGAGGTGGCGAGACTAATATTGGAGTCGGACGTGGCATGGCTCGCCATTGGGGATGGAGAAAGTCGATGAATGCGAAGGAGAGTGCGACTGTGAGGAGTATTGCGGTGATGCGGCGGAGGGGATGCCATCGAGAAAAATATAAGGCGAGTCGATGGTGAATGCGCAGCATTGGAGAACGAGAAAGAGTGGGTGTCACGGAGTAAACCCATATACTATCCAAAGAATACACGAAATGATGGATATCCGGCAAAACTCTATGGTCCTCAGAGACGATGTGGGTCATCCTGGCGACCGGCAATTCAATGCAAGCAGGCGACGTTCCATTATTAACGAGCGGTGTCCGGACGAAAATTTTATAGACTCACTCTGGAGGGCCCACCACCGTACGAAGCTTCGAAGACCCGCCGTAGTCGTGAGGGTTCGATCTCCAGGCCAGACCGGCCGTTGGAATCTCCAGATAAACGCGAGGCACAGCGTAGGAGTTCCCTACCGACCTCTGTCCTCGCCTCCCAGCACGATAACCCATTCCTGGTCGGCTACAGAGCGCCGGCCCCCACGCGCCCCAATTCGAGAGCTCAGTCTCGATCCCGTCGCCCACGCATAGTCCCGGACACTACCGTCACTATAGTGCCTCTCACCTTCGATCAAACCGAAGACGACGATCTTGACGAGAACACCATCTATCAGCAGCTGCTCGGCCAACCAGACCAGACCCCTCGTGCCACCCGTCAGCCGGTACTCTCGAGCCCCATCTCTCCGACGCAGGACTTCCAAATGGAAGACTCTACCATCTTCGACCCCGAAAAATTCTCGGAACTCACGCCGACCCACCGCGAGGAGAACCCGCATGTTAACTACCCGGCCTTTGTGGTTGAGAACCCAGAGGACCTCGCGGCGTCTGCCACACTGCAACTGGTCTCCGGAGACTGCCCCGCCCTCGTGATGTCGTTCGAGACGGCCACGGGAAACCTAGCCGATAAGCAGGTACGTAATGATATTTTGTCATTGAACGACACTTACCCTGTCAAGATCGAACACGCCCGGAAGGACCCTACCCGTAACCTGCTCCTCATCCCCTTCCTTAGTGGTGATTACTTCTATAAAAACTACCCTGATGCGCCCGAGGACCTCATGAAGGCCCTGGAACCCATCACCGGTGTCGACGGCATCCTCATCTTCCCCCCCATCGCGAAGGAAAAACTCAAGGCCGGCAGTGGCGAGGCAAAATACCTCGGCCCGCTTCCGATGCTTGCCGTATGCAGCACGCCCGAGATCTTTGCCAAACTCACGCGCCACCACCTGCTGGTGAAAGACCGTAAGCTTGCAGTACATGTCTTCCGCCTCTCTGATGGGAAGCTCTCGTGGACGATGGGGCACTTTAAGTGCCGCAGCTCCAAGAGGGGCTCCGAAGCCCTGGCGATCATGTTCAAGACTGCAGCCGGAGTCGCCATTATGGCGCCCGGCCCCCTTCGGAACTCGGTGGTACGTATGACCCAACACGACCGAACGAAAACTGCCGACCAACGCGTGTACGAATTTATCTGCACCCTCGACGTCGTCTATCGCGACAGCGACACTGAGCCGATTTGGGTCCTGTACGCCCGCCCATGCACGGAGTTTGTCGAACAGTGGGAGCCGTTCCGCTCACTTGTTCGAGACACCACATTCGGGGAGGGTTTCGCCGAGTTCTCCCCCATTGGCTCCGCCCCCCGTCACCTCACCCACAATGGTGTCCCTGGACCGCGCCCCCTTGCCCTCTGCTACATCTGCAAGCTCGATGACCACCGCACGGCCACGTGCCCGTACCGCACCCTCCTCGATTGGCAGGGCCCCAACAACGTCATCACCGATGAACTCTTCGGAGTGGTAAAAGCCAGTGGCCGCTCGCTGCCTGCCCACGGTCGTGGCCAGCTTCGCTCGCGGGGTGGACGGCGTTAAAATAATTAGTGTTCATCGTCGCTCACAATTAATATATCTCTTTGATGCGCACCTCTCCTGCGGCCCGCGGTCCGAAAATAACTTCATCTGTTAGTCTGAGCCAAAGGCTAGGTCGGTTTTGAAATAAACTGTTCCTGGATCTGGGTCCAGAAGAAGTCGCAAAGCGTGAAACGCTGAGCGCAGCCCTAACCCGCCACATTTACTGACTGTATGCTGCTACATATGGGACAGGAAACGGGGGAGGGTTTCAGCGTTGTTTCTGGTGCTACGTCCACGTGAACATAGCATTGGAGACGACGCAACAACGGCGGGGTTTATTTAAACCGGGGGTCCGCTGGCCAGCAGCCCTGGCAGGTTATATTCTGAGCATCATACCCCCAAGAGGTATGATGAACATGATACAGCCAACCCCCACCGGGAGTAAACTGAGCAGAATAGCAGACTGTTCGGAAGCTCCCAACCCATTATAGTAAACCCAACCCAACCATTCACACATACTAATTTCTTTACTTACGCAGGCACGGCAAATTCGACTTCGGATGCGGGAGGCAGTGGCGGCTCCGCCACCGGCCGCCAACTGACCGATGAACACACTCGATTGGAAGGGGATACCATGGTTAGGTGTTCTGAGGAACGCATTAACCACAATGACCCCACATGGGAGAGTGGTTCCCGGCCCGAACACGAACACCTGACCAGAAGCTCCGTGCAGGAGCGCATCGTGGTAGATGCAGAGGAGCTGCAAGCTCCTCACAGGCTCATGTCCAGAGACCTGGTCCGTATGGACGAAGACACTGCAGGTGTCAGCTCACGGCCAGCTATAGGCCCCCGCGCTGCAAGCGCGATGTTGAACCCCATGCAGGGTGGAATAGCCGGGATGGCTGATGCGCTGCAGGCGCAAGAAGCCAATCAAGCCGGACCGAGCTCACGAGCTGCGGAACTTGCTAGGAATTATGGTCTTCCCCCCCGGGAACCATCATTCATGAGAGTGAATACAAACACACCTTGGCTTCAAGCCACAGGTATCAGCGCTGCAAGTGCGATGTTGAACCCCGTGCAGGGAGGAACAGCCAACATGGCTGATGGGTTGCAAGCGCAGGCCCAACAGGGCAATGCAGCCGAACAAAGTTCACGTGCTACAGAGCTTGCCAGAAACTATGGGCTTCCTCCTGGGGAAGTCCCGTCATTCATGAGAATAGACACGAACGCACCTCTAACTCAACCTGCACCGGCCCCGCCACCGCCACGTCTGGTAGCCCCAAACCCCCCAACATTCCGTATACACGGGAGGGCACCAGCGGTGAGGACAGGCAAAAAGAACACAAAAGCATTTGTGAAAATTGGTGGACTCAACATCCGAGGTAACGGAAACGTGAATATAAATCACACCGATAATAAGTGGTTCCGTGTAAACCAAACTATGAGTGAGCGACGCCTTGGGATTCTTATAGTGGGGGAAGCACACCTTAGCGATGAACGTCTCCAAGATATTGAAAGAGTCTTTGCACGACAGCTGAAAGTTGTATTCTCCAGAGACCCACGCACCCCGAATGCGAACGGAGTAGCATTCGTGCTGAACAAGAACCTAGTGAAGACAGACGACATTAAAACTACAGAAATCATACCTGGTAGAGCCCTCCTGCTCGAGACCAAGAAGAAGAATGACAAACCATTATCAATACTTGGGGTTTACGCCCCAAACTCGGCGGCAGAAAATGAAGAGTTCTGGAAAGAGATCCAGGCATTCTTTGAGACCCATCGCAATGTGCGAAGGCCCGATGTTATGGGCGGGGACACAAATGTTGTTGAGGACGCACTTGACAGGCTCCCGGCACACAGCGATCCCGATGGCCCTGTCTCTGCGTTGGACGAACTAAAATCATTCCTACGACTCACAGATGGCTGGCGAGAGACGCACCCCACGACGAGAGCGTACACTTACCACCAAGTTCAAACCGGATCCCAGTCTCGGATTGACCGAATATATGTGAAGAGAGATGTCTTCGAACAGACCTATGAGTGGGATATAAGCACTGTTGGCATCAAAACAGACCACCGATTAGTCTCCATGAAATTGACCTCAGAGGATGCACCTACCATCGGACACGGCAGATGGGTCTGGCCGACGCACCTTCATAAGGACAAAGATCTCAAAAAATTTATTCACGAGAAGGGTTTAGCCCTTCAAACTGAACTCGCTGCACTGGAGAGAAGTGGGAACAGAAGAAACGATCACAACGTTCAAACAACATGGAAAACATTCAAAGATGAAATTATCGAGAAAGCTCGGGAACGTGCAAAAATTGTGATCCCAAAGATCGACAAGGAGATCAAAGAACTGGAGGCCGAACTGGATATTATTCTCGCCCAGGACCTACCAGATGAGGAAAGAAAACTCTCCGGGGCAATCCTGACAGAGAAGCTGGCAAAACTGCACCAGAAACGCTCGCGCGATACAAGAGAAAGCTCGGAGATCCGGAACCGTCTCTATGGCGAGACGATAAGTCGTTATTGGAGTTTGATAAACAAGGAGCGAAAGCCCAGAGAAATAATCCATCGCCTCCTGAAGAGCCCTGCAGGTCATAACCTGGAAGAGTACGAGACAAACTCCAGAAGAATGGCCACAATGGCCCGAAATTACCACAATAAAATCCAGAGTGAGGGTAGACGGGAGAGAACCCCAGACCTCCGCGACCACACCATCGATATTGTCCTCCTGCGCACTGTCCGAAAGGTCACAGAGGAACAAAGTGTAGAACTGAAAACCCGCCTCACGAGGACAGATGTTAAGAAAGCTCTCAAGCTATCAGCTAACCATAAAGCCCCGGGACTCAATGGAATCACATACGAGCTCTGGAAAATTCTGGACTCGAGATTCGATACGGACTCCTTCCAAGATAAACCGGCATTCGATATTCTGGAAGTGCTGCGAATCATATTCAATGACATTGAAAAGAACGGAATGGTACAAGGTACCCAATTTTCTGAGAGCTGGATGTGCCCCCTGTACAAAAAGAATAACAAGGCAGACATAGCAAACTACAGACCAATTTCGTTATTGAACACGGATTATAAGATTTTTACCAAGGCACTGACGCTGAAGTTAGCAAAAGTCGCACCTGACTTAATCCACCCCAACCAGGCAGGCTTTGTGCCCGGAAGACACATCTACGACCAAATCTGGTTGACCAAACGAGTGATTGAACTTGCAGAGGCCACGGAGAGAAACGGGGTCATCGTGGCCCTGGACCAGGAAAAAGCATATGATAAAATTGAACATGATTACCTATGGAAGGCATTGAAGAGCTACCAGATACCGGACGAGTTTATAGAGACCATCAAGGCCCTCTACAGTGATGCATTCACCTATGTGATGGTAAACGGCGAAAGAAGCCAACGTCCGTTTCGAGTTACCCGTGGAGTTCGACAGGGAGACCCATTGTCCTGCCTGCTATTTGATCTGGCAATTGAACCACTCGCCGAGTCTCTGAGACACTCGGGTCTAAGTGGTATTAAAATAAAGGGCAAAGACGAACCACTCATTGCAACATTGTTTGCGGATGACACAATGGTTTACCTCGACTACAGCGACGATTTTGGAGCACTGGTGAAAGTTCTGGATGAGTGGTGCCTAGCCTCAGGAGCCAAGTTCAACATCGGAAAAACTGAAATGATACCAATTGGCAACATTGACCACCGCGACCGAGTTCGCGCGAATAGATTCATCAATGGACTGGATGGAACACTCATACCTGCACATATAAAAATTGCGGCCGAGGGCGAGCCAATTCGCACGCTAGGAGCATGGGTTGGCAACGGCGTCGACCAAGTTGGTACTTGGGCACGCACCATTGAAAAAGTTGATGCCGCCCTTGACATGTGGGAACTAGGGCATCCAACAATGGAAGGGCGTCGACTTATAATCCTCATGGTTGTTGGAGGAATGACACAGTACCTAGCTAAGGTGCAAGGCATGCCCAAAGAAGTGGAGGAGAAACTCGAAAAACGAGTGAGAAAATTCCTGTGGGCAGAAAAAACCAGTGTCACTGTGAACAAGGAAACCATATATGCGCCTGCAGATATGGGCGGAAAAAACCTACTTGATATTGTTGCCAGGAATGAAGCAATAACAATTACCTGGCTTAAGTCGTACCTGAGCTTCGGAGCCGAACGGCCACTGTGGGCCTTTGCCGCGGATGAACTGTTTTCCTTAAAAGCGCTGGCCGGAGATGCAAATGTTGACAAGCTTTTAAGATACAACACATACCTGCAAACCTGGAATGTAAACACAAGGACTGCAAACGTCGCAAAGGACCTGACCATAATGGTGGAAGCGGCCAGAGACAATGGCCTTCGGATGGAGGGTCTAGCGATCTCAAGAGAGATCCAACGATCAGCTCCAATCTGGTTCCACCAAAAATCTACCGCATTCCGCACCCTGTTCACCGGGGGTCAACACCATAAAAAAACTGTTAAATGCTTGAAAGAAATACACCGGGTTGTGTCGGTGGCCGATGCAGAAATACTGGCGCGGAAACTGCAAACAGCAAGGCACCGAAGTGCCTGGAACTGCCGATGCGCCGCATGCACAGGAACGAGACAATCCCACCCTCAATGTGAAGATCCGAATGCATGTTTCCGACGTGCAAAATCAATGCTCGACTCCCTCCTCCCAAAATGGAACCCCATGCTACCACAGCCAGAGGATTGGGAATCCGGGTTCAATGTGGCTCCCCCGCATGACCCTGACACGAGGGTATTCAACCCGAAAATTACAACCCACGGAACACTGGCAGATACCTTCCGAATCTTTACCGAGGGAGTGGATGGAAGCGATGTGGCCCCAGACAACAGACCTGATCCCGAGCCCGATGAGGAAGAAATTATTGCACACACCGATGGATCAGCGATGAATAATGGCAGAGATGAAGCAACCGCCGGTAGCGGGGTGTTCTTCGGTGAAGGCGATATCCGCAATATAGCCACTCGGGTTCCAACAGTGTTGAACCCATCGAACCAGGTGGCGGAGATCCTTGCAATAAAACAAGCATGCGAGGCATGCCCCAATGATATCCCCTTGACAATAATAAGTGACTCAAGGTACTCCATAGACGGACTCACAAAAAATTTGTCACGCTGGGAGGACGAAGGGTTCTCAACTATATCAAATGCCAGAGCAATGCAGGCCACAGTAGGAAAACTACGGGGGCGCAAAGCGCAAACCACCCTGAAATGGGTCAAAGGACATGCTGGCAACACAGGAAATGAAGGAGCGGACGCACTGGCGGCTGAGGGATGCAACAAACCCAACGAAGACAAAATGGACGTTGAAATTGCACCCGAACTCACCCTCCCGGGCGTGAAACTGATGGTCATAACCCAGTCGCTGGCCTACAAGATCATCAGAAAAGGAAAGATGTCGAAAAAGACTTACCAAGAAGCTCTGAATCGCAAAAGAACCATGCGGAACATGGAATATGCCAAAGGCGCCGCATCTGATGCAAATGGAACCGTCCCGTCGACGGCAACGATCTGGGGCTCAACAAAACACAAAGACCTGACTAGAAAAATTAAGTTCTTCCTCTGGATGTTAATCCACGATGGCTACAAAGTCGGAAACTACTGGAAGAAAATAGAAGAGCTCAAGGAGAGAGCGGTCTGCCGAGGATGTGAAATCACGGAAACCATGGAGCATATTCTGACTCAATGTGATGCTCCTGGTCAATCCCAAGTCTGGGATCTTGCAAGTGAGGTCTGGAAAAAAAAAACAGGCAACGAACTGAAACCTACAGTCGGGGAAATAATGGCGTGTGGCGCCATTACACGGGGTGATCGAGCAACTACTCGCCTATTCAGAATCCTGGTGTCCGAATCAGCATACCTGATATGGTGTCTTCGTAACGAGAGAATAATTCGGGAAAAAGGTGGAGCATCTGACCAGGAGATCAAGAACAGATGGTTGAAAACCATCAACAAGCGGATTGCCCTTGACTGCCTTCTATCCAACAAGGCAAAATATGGGAATAAATCAATCAACAAGTCTCTAGTGCTTAAAACATGGCAGAAGACACTACTCAACGAAGACAGACTCCTTGAAGATTGGACCAAGGAGACCGGGGTTTTAGTGGGTGTGGGTTAGCCGTCGACAATGATGATCCAGAAATGGATCGGAGTCAGCGGTTAGCTCAAACCCCACACGGCGCCTGCGAGAAATCGAGTGCGTGTGCGGTTGCGCATTTCCTCGGGTGGATACTGTCGGCTGGGTTCCAAGTCCTGGCTTCATTTATGGCGGGAGAGGGGGGCCGTCCTTTGTCGGTCCGATGATCTGGGTGGCGGGTTTCTGGGGAAGTTAGAAGCAGCCCAGTGAGGAAGGCTTGTCTGAGAGCTTCTTTCCTGATCAATTTAACGTCCCACAAAAAAAAAAAAAAAAAAAGAGTGGGTGTCACACGAGCGAGTTAACGACGGGCGCTGTGCAGATCTTGAAATCCATTTTTAGATTGCACGGATGATGCCGATCAATGTTTGTTTCCGTGTTGGATTTACGCGATGTGGTTGTTTTCATGGTTCACCCAAGATTTGGTCCTCGACGTCGCACTTGAAACACTGGGTAGAGCAGCGAAATTCGTACTTTTTCAGTTTTGTACAGGCCACCCAATAATTTTAGACGCCATGAAAATAGCACAAGGTGCTATATTAAAGTCGCTATATTAGGCCGGTGTACAGGAATATCTTGTTCCTCCCGAATTTGAACCGATCAGAATCGGGTTGCACCACCCCGGGCCCAATCAGACTCTCGTTTCGTTTCAGCCACGAACAGCAGATTGAAATTTCCTCATTACTTCACCGAGAACAATAACCCCCCTGGTCCAAACTCTCTGAGCAGTATTTCCATCGCGTGTACGTTTCCTGCCAATGCTGCGGCCATTTCTGCGTCGCCATCTGCTGGGAAATCGGTTGAAATCAGGTGTCAAGAACCGTTCTCGCCTTGGATGCCGCCGGTTAGGAACTTGAACCGGCCGCCAGCGATCAGACCGTATAAAGATCGCGCTGGCCAAACACTGCCCTCAATCTTTTTCTCTTCACATCACCATCTCATCTTCCGATACCCGCATGAGGCTGGGCAAGCTGTAGATGACGACTTGCCCTCACAATGGTACTGGGAGGGTTTTTCCAGGTGAGAATCCATCTCCTTCGTCCTATTTGGCCTCGCACCTTTTTCGCCCCGGCTACGATGATTATATTTCAGAATCGCAACGAACTTCTGTTATGAAATTATCCACTGTATTTGAGCCATCTATTTCCATTTCCTCTCTTTTTATATTACCCAGTTGCTCATTGTTACCTATGGTAGATCCCGCGGAATGGGTGGAGGAATGGGGACGCGTTGGTCGTCCTGCACTGATGCTTAGGTTAGGGAGGCGTTGGGTTAGGTGAGCCGCGGAGCATTTAGTTTCATTAACTGTCGCTACTAGCCAGAAATCCATTTACTTTCTCCCTGCTTTCATATTATAGGAGGACGACCTGGGTGTCCTATCTAACCGCGAATCACTGTGGCGGTACGTTGTGCCACGCCCTTCTTATTTTCAGCCTGAGCTTCCGCGACCTTCCTTCGCGGGCCAGATGGCTGGATGCCAGACCTTCGACATACTCTTCCCTCGCTCACCCGTGTATGCTTCGTGTTGATGGACTGCGCGGAACTCGCTGCCGTACACTTGACACCACCTACCCAACTACTAGTGCAACCTACGCTGAAAAGCGCTACACGCGTCCTGAGCGGTATGAAATCGGTCGCCGGTCTACTCCGCCTCGAGTCACACGACCACGGTACCCCCTTCTCTCAAGGCGCCTTTCTCACTTGCACTAGTTTATCTCTGGCCAATTTCTTCCGCGGGGATCTTTCAGGCGTAATCCCGACAGTCCTGCGGCGTGCTCTCTCCTCACAATCCACGCACAAATACCTTCTTCCTTAATTCATGGAATTTCATACCTTCCTCGGTGTCGAGGTTTATGGGAATAGGAGTGAGAATCTTCTATGAGAGATAGGTTGAGTGATCGAGTCTTCAGCTTGGAGACAGTCAAGGAACGTCGATTTCCACGTGTCCTTGACTCCAACGCAACGCCGTAAATGGAGAGGAGGACTATATCGTACCCTTCCTCTGGACCTTCCCTAACTCCCACCGGTCCTCGGCGAATGAAATGTAATTTGTGGCCATGGTCAAGAAAATGAGGGGATTGTTTATTTCGACAAGGACAAGAACCATCGCGGATTCAAAACGTGAATGCCTCTTGAATAATCCCTCTGTAGCCGTCCACAGCTTCGGCAGCAGTAGTCTGTTAAATATTTTTGTGAGTGAAGGGGAAACAACGAGCAAATGATTGGACTTACAGCATCAGTACTGTGCGCTGCCCTCTCTTATCGTTTGCTTTTCAGCAAGACAGGGGACGAAGATCTTGAGTTCGACAGGGAGTGTCATATATTTCATGATAGCACATACGATGGATTCTGAACCAAATCTGAACGGTTTGTCCTCGGTCAAGCGGGGCTGGCGCTCCGCTTTTTGGAGCTATACCAACCTGGGAGGATCCAGCTTCCGGCCGCTGTGATTCTATGTAAGCAATTCATGTGGGAAAGATAAAGAGACGCTTTTCTTTTGGTTGACCAACAAATTTAAACGCGATCTCGTGACCCTGTCGTGTGTGACCACACTGTGTCACACACTTGACTTCTGACACGCGTCAATCCTCTCAGGCGTTCTGGTGGAGAGTTCTGAGCTCAAGAAGGGTGGAGATAAATGGTTTCACAACGAGATATATATCCCGGCGACCGGGTTAATTATACAGAATCCCAAATAGTAGCCTACGATTATAAGATAACAGAAAGGCGAAAGCGATAGTCTACAGAGGATTTTAGAATTACCACTCCATTGTTTAAAGGGTTCAGTATAGCTTGGTTAAAGCTGGCTAGGTGTGAGGTTATCGTAGATTGGGCAGAGCTGGTCCCACGCGGCGGGAACCGGCTCTTTCTTGATGGTCCCTGCGTCCTCGGCAAAGACGATAGCAAGTCCGCTGAAGGTAAGGTCAATATAGAAGACCATTAGTAGGAGTTCAAGCTCACATCTCAAAGTGCCAATCGATGTGACAGTGGAGGAACCCTGCGCGGGTGTTTAATCACCGTTCATTATCAGAGAGAATAAGCTCACATGGCCCGGCGTTGTCGGTGACAAATCTCAAGGTCGTGTTGTCCGTAAGGGCAGGACCAGTGGACACAACATCGCGAATGACCTGTGGAGTTTGTCAGGCAACGAGTGGACTGACTTGTGAAGGTACGAACGGGATCCACGAAATTGTAGGAATCATTGCCCGCGCTACGGATCACATGGAAGTTGTGCTGGGGTTAAATCAGTTTCAAAGCAATTTGGAAAAATGAGGTCCGACATACCCCGTGGAGGTGGAAGGGATGCTGGCGAGGATATTAGAGTGGCGCAACGACAGAAACATGTCATACGCACAGGAGCACCTGGGGAGCCGCCGGGAATGCTGATTTCGATGACTTTGTTCGGCGGCAAAGTGTATACGCTGCCAGTGGGAAGCAGATCCTGAGCTGCTTGAGCACCACTGAGGATTTGGAGCAGAACTGGAGCAGTCGGGGGAACAAAAGACTACGAATTCCATCAGTGTGCGAAGTGGATAATGAAACAAACGAATACGTACGACGCCATTGATGGAGAACCTGAAGTTGGTGGTGTTCAATGCGATGTTCAAGTTCAAATTGACATCAGCGCCGCCGGGGAACGGTTTGCCTGGCACTGGGCCGATGGCAGGAGCCAGAGGGTGCAGGTTGTTTTCGATGAGAGGTATCGTGCTGGTGGAGTTGGTTGTCGGCTCGGCGACGGGAGCGCCGACATAGCGCAAAATCGCCGAATTAATCCCTCCGTTAAAACCTACTGCTAAGCCAATATTGGGGTTTGCGCGAACCCAGTAATTTCCAATTGCTTGGTTTGCATTAACCACGACAGAGTAACGTTGTCCGGCTGGTGGAGGGGGATGTCAGCGCTGCACCTCTCTGTATTTCGGATGGGGCTTACCGAATATCTGGATGGAGTCGACAGTAAGAGGCTTGTGGCTGACACCGTCGACCTATTTCGGTGAGTTGGAGTGGTTCAAGTCGGAAATAACTTCTCTTACCTCGATGATTGTCATGTCGTGGCCATCGATGCTGAGAGGAGGGAGGTAAGTTGAATATACGGTTCCATTGTGTAGAGTTCTCACCTGAAGATAAAGTTGGGGTCGCAACTGATTGACACAAGTCTGAACCGATAGCGGCTTCCCTTTTTGACGCTGATAACGGCGAGCGCTGAAACGGGCTGGACAAAATTAAGGAGCAAGATTGGGAGGTAATGTATCGCTCACTCCATCCTGGTAACGTCCAAGTCCATTGATCAAAGTCGAGTTGGCCCGAGCGAGGGCAGGCGCACTGGTAGTGGGATCAAGAAATGATAGAACACGAGATAGAAAAGGACCTACCTCGGTGCAGTAAAATGATACCAGTCGGCGAGGGTTATCACCGTCGTGGCTGAAACCCGAACTTCAGTTCGTATAGAGTGAGGCTACTCAAGGGCAATTACCGTCATCAATATCGTACACTAGGAAATATGATGGTTAAATACATGTTCAAGATACCAATACATGACCACCTACAGCTTTTCTGGGGATCCTGAGGATCATAGATCACCAAGGCACCCCTAAGGCCGTCGCAGTATTGGGTCGCTGTTTAAAATTTTAGCCCGGAGCTATGAAGTTCATACATATATCGAACACGAACAGAGATGGCTGTGATACCAGTAGGTCCCCGTCTGTCCTGGGGCTTGAAACTCGTACAAAAATGAATGATTTGCAGCGATTGGACATTCTGCGCAGCGTGCATTGTCAGAATACTACAGCCACAGGCAAGCGAAATGCGCCTACGGTTAACAAATGAAGGCCCGTCGGCCCAACTGGAGTTCCTCTGGAATAATCCATGCCAGTGAATGCTTGTCGACCGCAGCATTGTCGGATCAGTGAGTTGATCCTAGCAATCATTTCAATTCCCTGATGAGCTTTTAGGGCGGCACCAAAATTGACCTCGACGTTGAGGCTGAATTTGTCTCCCTTGACTGTGTTCAGGAAAGGCGGAAACCCTGAAGCGAACACACTAACTTTATTGGCAGCAATCAGCGGCCCGGGAAACGTGCCGCCCGCGAGAACCGTCCTAAACGCCGAGATAAATAAAAGGCTGATCTGAGAATGCATTGGGAATAACATACGAGCGAGAGAAGCCATCGGGGGCGATTTGCTTGTTCACGATTGGTAAATTACCAACGGGCCCGATTGTAGCAGCAAGGGAGCCGGAAAGCAGGGAAACAGAAAGCGTGAGAATCGAAGGAGAAAGGCGCATGGTTCTTCTAAGTGAATGAAACTGAAGAAGAAGGTAAAAACCAATGAACAAGACCCAGATGCGCGCCGCGTTTTATAAACCACGGGAACTGAATGCATGTCTGGAGAATATACATATGGGATTTTAACACGATGTTGTGTACAAATCTGACATCATCAGCTCCTAGCACTGAGGTATGAAACTCGGGCCTTCATTTACGCCAGCGTTTCGACAGAGGTTTGGGACTCAAAAGGAAATAGATGTCTACTGTTAAAGCTGAAGTTGAACATAGCCCCATCAGGAAGTACAATGAGCACTGAGCCAATGCTGTTCCCGTTTCAGGGGATTCAGCGTCAAATGCCATGATCCAAAACCGAGACATTTCCCCGGACAGAATAACAAGGATGTGAGCGCTACTTCCAATTTATAGGTACAAACTACTAAGCAAACCGATGGGAGAAGTCCTTTTGCCGAAGCTGAAGAATAAGTACACCCAGGCAGCCAGGCCTGGGATTTTGGAAACTTTGTTGTTCTCTGGATCGATTAATACTTGCAAAACTGAGTTAGGTGTTGACTTCTCACATCATTTATCTGGAGACGTGCCAGTGGAAGTGAATCATTTTCCACGGCGCTGTTCCTGGGTGCGACGTCAGGCAGCGCGCCAGGGAGGGAGTGATCCGAGTCCGTAACGGAAAAACACAGTGCGACATCAGGTACGGCCGCATTTTTCTTTCAGAGAGTACAGTATGGCGCTCATGCGGGTTTCATTTTTGATACTCACATCACTTAGATCCATGGACTGAAGATGACAAGGATGGTTTGGTTAGGCCCCCGGTTACTACCTACTAAGTTAGTCCGAAATAGAGCGAAACTAGGGCGAAAAGTTTGGTTTTTAGGTCCGGAATATAGAGTGAAACTGCCCCAAAATCGCGAGGGTCGGTCCGAGATAGAGTGAATCTGGTTGGTTGTTGTAGTAAAGTTACAACGCGAAGGGTACACCGCGGACGGTATAACGATGTGTTGTGTTGACTTTGTTTATCGAAAATCGACTGTCGTGCTAGAAAGAGGTACCAGAGCGTGCCCTGTGTGCCTTGGTATTTTTGCGTTCGTTATGAATAGTTCACCGACGATCGGACACCCCTCAACGCCCACCGGAAAAAAGGTTTTGCCGGGTTTTGCCAACAATCCGTAGAAACAGAACACCGTCCAGGGCGACCTCGAACGCCATGTCGCACTTGGCTTTGACAGCGACAAAGAAATAACTGTCTCCAACCAAAACCCGACCGTTGCACCACAAAGAGCTCACCGATGTATCCTTGAGGGCTCCGGCCACGAAGTCCAATTATGCTGCTCCCTCGACGCAGCCTTTAAATTGGTGTAGCAGAGAAACCACTGCTCATGAACTCCTAAAATGGGAGGACTAATATGGGCCATACACCCTGTCACATTCGGCAGCTGCCCTCCCTGTTTTATCATTTCAGTCGGACGAGCACCCCTGGGCGGCGCTAAAGGGACATACGTCTATCGCAGGGCTGTCTTTCGCTCGCATCGGTATAAGAGGGGTAGCTAAAGCCGTGTCTTTCCCAACATGGCTCGTCTACTATCCCTCGTTCTCACTGCGATCTTCTCTAGCATCGTCGCCGCCGGCCTTGAAAGGCGAGCTATGATCCCAACCAGGTCTGCGGGACGTTGGTTTCTTCTTACCCGCCCATAGACTGAGTCTCCACTCAGTACACCTGCTATCACAACACGACGGAGATAAATATCTTGCGTGCGGGAATGACTGCTACTCCGCCGGCCAATACTCACTCGTCCGTAATTCATATGCTTAAATTTTCGATGCTATGCTCACAATCTGGGCACAGGTGCTTCGACGGAGACTTCCTCTGTCCTTGGCTGAATGGGCTGGATGGAATCGCAACTCGAAGGTGTGGTGACTCGTGCTATGATCCTCTCCAGTACAGGTACCCTTACAACAAACGTGAGGTACGAACGAAGAAATTGTTGTAGCGTCTGTCTACGAGAGACTAAGGTACCCTCTATCCAGAACGCGTCACTAACTGATGAGTGAACAGTCGCTTTAATGGACAGCTCACCCATCTTCCTTCGTGCATTCCGGACTCTGGGCCCAGCGTGGTATGCAACAACCAATAGTGCTTGGAGTTGGATTGCTGCCTGGGGCTAATTTCAGTCGCGGACCACTGTCGGGATCCCTGCGAATTATCTCCGGGTTCCTGCCCCATGTCGGCGAGCTAGGTCTCTCAAGTGCGTATATGAAAGACAATAAGTAAAAACTTTGTCCGCACTGAACTGGCTCGCGTCTGCATTCATGCTCACTTATATTTTAGGGTGATCCCACGATGCGACCTGGTTGGACCAATCCACTCGGCCTGTTCCTCTAGTTTCATTTTCCGTCTATCCTTGACTTGACCGCGTATGACGTGATCTCTTATGGCACACATACTGCGAAAAAGGTTTTTACATGTTTGCGAACTAAATCAATCTGCAACTTGCTCTCATTACAACTTCGGTGTGATGCAACTTGACATGTGTCAATTTCATCTGGCACGTAACTTAGGAGGAATACACTGACTTGGGTGAGTAACAACCTCCATAAATCGGAACTTGAAGAACTTCAACTTCAGGAACAAAGGGGTTGGAAAGATGCAACTTGGGTCTTACGCCGCACGTCTCGGGCAATCGCACCCCTGCAAAAAGCAGAGCACGTGCCGGGTAAACAACCGTCCACTCCCATTGTCGCTAACCGAGGCCAAGGGGCTCCCATTCCAAGAATGGTTCAATGTACCTCCCAGATGGTCCAGTTTTGCCCTCTGAACACAAATGTATATGGCATCCAGGTGCCATTTAAGCCCGTTTTCGCGGTAGAGACCAAAACATTATTACTATATCTGGGCGTGGAAGCGTGTACGTGAGTGTACAGCCACACCCAATGCGGTCGCCATCAATCCATCAATCCCTGCCGACGCAGTCCGAAAAATAAAGGTGACTTGAACAAGAGTCAAAATGGTCTGGGAACACTTCAATTGTAATACAAGTACTGAATACATTGTGTCTGAGCACAAACCTCCGACCCGTTGTGTGTTTTGAGGCGAAACGGTACATAGGGGCCTTCCTAAAAAGGCAATTTCCCACGAGGGGGGGGGGGGGAGGTCAAGCCACTGAGCTGAGAAAAAAATATCGAGTCGGGGTATATATTTCGGGTAATGGGATCCCCTTGACCGAGGCTCTGTTTTCTTCCCTTGCCGTCATGTCCCCGCCTTTCCTCCTGCTCCTCCTTAACCCATCCCTCAACCCATCTTCCTCCTTTCTTGCTGTCACCGACCCATACTTGTCCTACTTCGAGTCCCCGGGCTGTGGCACTCCGAGTCGTGTGATTGGGTCAATGTGCGTCTTGACTCTTGATGTGGTGGTTGTGCCGCAACCACTCGTCTGGTGGGCGGCTTCCCCTCAAGTTGTGTCCCCCCGCTTGCATAATGCGACATTAAGACGTGGCACACGATGTTGACTTTCTACAGTCTATGCCACCGTTTTCTCTTGCCTTCCTTCCTCATCAGAATCCTCACATGGCGCCACCAGGGATGTAAATACAGTATGTTCAATCTTGCATGTAGATCATCCAAGTGCTAGTATTCTATTTCTTGTGTAATATTTATTAAATATTTATCCATTACTCTTGTGAGCGGCTGGCTGGCATTTACAAGTTGTACGCGTTCACATTCACGTTCACTGCACTGGGACTTGGGCCTCGTAACAATGGAACAATAAAAGGTGGCCTTCACTCAGACAATGAAATCTGGTACGTGCACGTGCTCTGTTTTTTGCAGGGGTGCGTTTGCACCTAATACGCCGCACTGGCAACTGGTAAACAACTGCATCCCTAAATTTAATCTCAGGGCAAAGCAGTATGGCGTTCAAAGTGCACATTTAATAGATATCAATACCTCTCAACTTTTTTCAACTTTTATCCCTCTTTTGCATCAAAATGTGTGTTTGTTCCTCTTTCAGTGACCAAGTAAAATGGAAGAGGGAGATGAGATTTCGTCTTTTCTCTCTCTCTCTCCCTACTTTCGGAGATACGTTTTATACATACATACTGTCAGATTTTTATATCGCTCCGACGACAAAGTTTTTTTTACATACCTCCGTTACAAGAGATAGAAAATGGACCCCTTTACAAAAAGATGTGAGCCATATATTTTGTGTGTTCCTCCTCTTTCATGTTCTAGCGCCGGCAGAGGGCTTGGACTCATCAAAGACCCAAATTGATGGCCAGTCCTGGCCGTTGAATTCCCCAGGGCTCAGTTCTGATGCAGGCTTCGCAATTGGTCAGAGTGAATTCCAGAGTGGGTGCTTCTCTGCTGGGTTGGTCCGCTGAGGCCATTCCATGCCAGAGCAGTTTAATTCCTGTGATTTAGTTATTGATCCTTTGATCCTTTGACGGCCCGAATCGGCAAGTCCCAACCTCGGGCGTCTCGGCCATGCATCTCCGAGGACAGTAGCGTCCTAGGAGCGCAAAATTTGGACCTGCAGGTCAAAGTGATAGACAAATCCTCAATCTTGAAGCAATAAGAGTGTTTTTCATTTTTCGACAAGAGGGATATAAACTTTTCGTCGTCGAAGAGAGAGAGATAAAAATCTCAGAAGTATGTATCTGTAGCGAGATGACACATGTCTCCGAAAGTAAGGAGAGAGAAAATAGGTGAATCTTATCTCTATGGCGTTCAAAGTGCACATTATGCTGTTCGGATTGGAAAAAAAATCAAATCACACTTATGTGCACGGAACCACAACATGATTGGACTGGAGGGTAATATATATTTGAGCGCTCTTCATTTACAAATTCAGATGGGTAGCCCTACATCTCTCATGAGTTGGCCAAGCATATTATAAGCCATAACAAACTTGAGAAGGTGAATGCAAGATATTTATGCAAACAAACCAAAAACGAACCCACATCTAATATTCGTGGGACTCACATCTATTATTTATGGACTCACATCTATCATTCATGACCCCAATCAATCTCTGAGGAGCGCTCTGCGCCACCGCCGCCGATGAGCGGGCACGTCCGCCTGTCGCCAGGCCTAGGGTCCGGGGGTATCCCGCCCCCGGCGGCGTGGTGGTCGCTGTTCAAAAGTCGGAGCTTCGTTCCGCATCCCGTTGTTTGGTCGTGTAAATCCCATCATGTCACGGAGATGACCCGCCCCGTTTCGAGGCCTCGTTCACTCGTCCACCCGTCGGGCACGGCGCTGGCGCGGTGGCGTAGCCTGAGCGCCGTGCCGCGCGACTCCTCTTCTGTCGCACTCCCTCACAATGAGGTCTGTTCGTCTGTTGTCGTTCTCCGATCGCGAACGCTGACTCGGGATCCACTCGAGCTCGTGCGTATCCGCAAATACTGCACCGTCGTCCGCGTTTTCACCCACACCCAGATCCGCAAGACGGGTCTCTCCCAAAACAAGGCTCACCTTATGGAGATCCAGGTCAACGGTGGCTCCATCCCCGACAAGGTCGAGTTCGCCCAGGGTCTTTTCGAGAAGCCCATCGAGGTTGCCTCGGTGTTCGAGCAGGACGAATGTGTTGCCACATGACGCACAAGGGTCTCTGCAATTGTATCGGCGCATGGTGTCCATCAAAGGTATGTTCTCCGTTGCTCGTGCTGGTGTCTCTCCCTTTTTGTCCACCCCATTTGTATTCACTTGCTTGTATAGACAGATACCACCACCGGACCGAGGTCAACAAGAAGATCCACCACATTGGCTCTGTAACTGACGACACAACACGTTGACCGAGTCGAACGAGACCAAGAAACTCTTCACGCTAATGGGTGGATCCCCCACTACAGTATCGTCAAGAACGACTTCTTGATGCTCAAGGGCGCCATCCCGAGGACCAAGAAGCGTGTCATCACCATCGCGTCGTGATCTCTCGAGAAGGTTACCCTAAAATTCATCGATACTTTCGTCGAAATTCATTCACTTTCATTCTTCCCATTGCTGCTTGCTCACTCGTTTTCCAGACGTTCGAGGAGAAGGCGGCTTTCCTTAGTATCCTCGAGGTCGAGTCGACTTGATCTTCTGTACCGTATGTGACCTGTATCAAGTTGTTTGAGTTAACTTTAATTGCATTCCTTTTGCACCTCTCCCTGACCATTATTGTATATTAACACTTCTGCTGTAGTGTCTGTATCCTCGCACTTTAATGCCATCTCCGTCGAAAACAAAACTGAGTGAAAACGGAAAACATCAAGATATTCTCTCTGTACAAACGCGTTTCGGAGTCTACAACAAATCGACGTGGTACTTGACGATCGCCTCGGCACAAGCAGTAATGATGCCCTCGTCGGCGCAGCCACAATACCTTTCCCGCGATTTCATTTAACTGGATGGGTCGGTCGGCGTGCAGCAACTCCCTTCCAATCTTATCGAAAAAGCTGTACGGGATCAAATCATTGTTATCGTCCATAACTGACGACTCTGCAGCTGATATTCCTTCCGTTGTTACCGACGCAGTGGCGAACGAGATAACAGGTTTTCCTTTTCCACTGACCTCAAAACCGTTGTATTGATTTTTGTTCTAGACGTCATCGATTTAACTCGCACAGACAATGCTTCAGGAAACAACAGCAGTCGTTCGACACCGGTCACACCTCGCCTCAAGCCCAACCCGGTCAACCCCAAATACTCTGAGGAATTCAAGATCGATCCGACCTTGGGGGATCCGTATACGCAGAATGAAAAATACAGCTTTTAGATATACCTCGACCTTTCTGGGATCAGCGATTTTGCGACGGGTGCTCTGGTTTCTTGGATGCTCCATTGTTTCTTGAGTTTTCACACAGTTACTGCAACACATTCATCTTGTGCCATGAACTATAGCTACGTATACCATTTCTTGACTTTTCCTCTCGCGATCTTGTCTTGTCACGAGCTACACATAGTAATGATAACTTCTACTGTGTATTCATCTTCGTTTTCGGGTACATCGGAAGGAGATTGTAGTCGGAGAGGGTGGGAGCTGCCAGCTGGGCCTTTTATTTGGGCGGCTTCCTCTTGGTCTTGTTGACATCGTCAGCGCGGAGGTAATGAGAACGCGAAAATCGAAAAATGTATTAAACTCGGTGAACAGCATTGTGATAAAGTTCTGCGCGATGCATACATCACATCGCGCACTGATGTACACACTCCCCTCCATCCAGACGACCCTCAAACAAGTACAATGCGTCCGCAGGAGAAGTTTATTGAATTCTGAGGTCCTGCCCAACAGAAAAGGAACATTCCTGCGTAGCGTAACACCGCGCACGCGACGTCGGGGCGCAGTGAGAGGAAGGGAGGAGAAAGAGTGTGAGACACACGCACCTTGTAGTAGGTCTCCGCGCGCAATCTCTTTCCACCACCCCCGCGCGCGCGGTTCCTTTGTTCGTTCCTTCCCTGGGCATCCGCATCCGCCTGGTACTCATGTTTCTCGTTCGCTGGCGGCGGCAGGATTGATTGAGGTCGGCGTATGCAACGCGGGCGTGCTGCAACAGTTAACACAGGTAAGTTGGTGCACATACCGAAAACGAGGTCAACACGCCAGTGCTAGAGAAAAAAAAGTAAGCTTAAGGAAGAATAAGTGAAGGAGATGCACCTCCAACGGGGAGCATACATAAACCCACGCCGCACTGCACCCACTCACACTCGCGGAGTCCCTGAAATCTGTTGAATCTTTTTGCCCGCTGAGGTTGTGCCCAATAGAAGAAGATAACACACCGGGAAATTATGCACATCGATAGAGTCAGTCGGTCAACTTGAAGTGCTACGGTACTGAAGGGGCAGGGGTACTTGAAGCCACCAGTTCAACATATCGTGCATGCACTTTGCTTGTTGACGGAAACGCGGCGGTATTGTGCTGCTAGCTGGGATCAGGCAGTAAGGGAGTGGTGGGTTTCTTGAAGTGGCGCAGTAGGTGGCTCTGGTATTTTGAGGTTTGAGGCAGATACTGTAGGCCCGAAAAACGGTGCGCGCAATGACCCTGACAAATTGTTCTTGGCTGGGTGGCGAGGGAATAGGGGAGATGCCTGCGGCGCTCTCAGGCTCAGTCAGAGACTGGGGCATGGCTGCAGGAGGCACCTCAAGGTCGGGCGTGGCACGGCACGCAAGGCCATGTACAGCGCGTCAACAGCGCGTCGGTGGAAGAGCAGACATCACGTCATGATGAGGGTTAAACTTGACCAAACAACGGCATCCGGCACGAAGTCCGAATTTTGGACACCAACCACGACGATGCCGCCGTGAGGCGGGATGTACCGAACCCGAGCTTGGTGACGGTGATCAGCCCTGCTGCTCACTGAACGCGGAGAAGAGCAAGATCACGACGAGTCACTAGTCACATCGGTCACCCGGCATCTCGGCATCATAGCGGCAACACGGCAAGTCTGAGTCAAGTCAAATCATTTTGAGTCGAGTTGAGCTGACTAGTTCTGAGTCATACTGAGTCACATGTAGTCATTTTCCTTATATGTAAATACCCTGTAAAACAGTATATAAGGAGGGCCTCCCCTCTGCAATAAAAGCTTTTAGCCCACATTTTGCGTCGAGCCTCCGTCTCCGCAAGCGTTCTCGTTCTCACTTCTCTCGTATCGTATTTGAGTCTCGTCCCTCGTCGTCAGTATCGTATTCACAGCCTTCGTCGTTGCTGTGCGTTCTCGTCCCTCGTCGTCAGTATCGTGTTCGCAGTCTTCGTCGTCACTGCGCGTGTCCTTCGTCGTTAGTATCGTATTCACAGCCTTTGTCGTTGCTGTGCGTTCTCGTCCCTCGTCGCCAGTCTAGTCGTTTCGTAGTCGCCTCTACGAATAAATCTACCTTCACCCCACTCGTATCTCACTTACGTGCTGAGCGAAGTTGAACCAACTCGCAACACACATCAGTACTTCGGTCATCACTGAGAGTTTCTTTGGTTGAATTTTATTTGACCTTTCCACTCTCACAAGCACTGCGGTCGTATCATATTTTGGAGCCCACCGCGAGGGGTTTTCAACAATTGATTCAGCATATTCCAGCCACCCTCGTCGCCCTACAGAACATCGTACCCTTCGATCAGAGTTTATCAGAGCCTTTGAGACAGAGTTAAATCTTTCCGAATCTGAAGAACTACTCATCCACATCCCAGACCAGCTTTCGCATCATCGAGATCTTTCGTCCCTATCGCCATCACCATCGCCTCCGCTAGAACTCGACTTATTCTTCTATCAACCTCCCTCGTCCAGTCCAGTACAACAGATAACCACGGTCATGAATCAGCCTCCTCCGGTTCCAATGCCCACGCGTGGTGAGCGTAACGCACCACAGTTTGATTCTTCGAAGCCTCGTGAGCTTCTCAGATATTTCTCAGATTTGCAATTCCTATTCACTCGCTCGAACGTCACCGATGTCCAGGAGAAGAAGGGACATGCGACCAGATTTCTCTCAGTTGAAGATCAAGAGATTTGGGAGGACACTCGCCGAGTTCAGTGATGCTACCAAGACCTTTGAACAGTTCAAAGCAGCTGTATTGAAGCTCTATCCAGGAACCGATGCCGACCGTAAATATTCAGTCACTGATCTCGATGCCCTCATCGGACAGTATGGCAGAATAGGCATTTATTCCCAGACAGACTTCACCGAGTTTTATCGGCAGTTCATTGTTATTTCCAAGTACCTTGTTGACAAGAACAGATTGTCAGAGGGTGAGAAATGCCGTGCGTTCCGTCGCGCTATATACCAACCTCCGAAGCTATGGGAAGCTGCTCACAAACGTCTGCAGGTCAAGAAGCCAGATGTTCATCC